>CM055406.1:58215973-58259551 GCA_029228625.1 Pseudolycoriella hygida
TCCCTGTCGTCCCTGGGAGCTTGCAACTCGCGATTACCTCCGAGAACGTACATCAAGCTAATATACTAATATAATGTTAGGCAGTTGGAATTCGTGTGTCAATTTGGAGTTTAGTATTTAACGGGGTTACGGACGGAGAAATGGAAGGAGGATTAGACGAAACTCGGACGAAACTCGGATGAGGACTTGGATGAGAGTTTTGGCGGGAGCTTGGACAGGCGTTCGGAAGAAGAATTGGGTTCGGACGGAGATTTGGATGGGAGTTATGATGAGGACTTGGACGAAAAGAGAGTGCTTTTTAGCGCTGCATTACTAATTATAAACCTCTAATGTCCGTCTGTTTGTCTATTTATTCGTCTATTTATAAGTCTGTCTGTCACGATCCCGTTATTTTTGCGTTTACACTGGCAACGAAAAAAAAAATACTTTTTGATATGTTGTCGGGTATGGTGCAAAACGTCAAGAAAACATGTTCCGGGGTGGGATATTGTTCTGAAATAAGGGAGTTATGGGTCAAGAAAGGGTGAAAATTGAAAATCGGCCAAAAGTCAGTCAAGATGTCGTTTTAGAGATTTGGTCGGGGAAGCAAAGTCTTAGAGTTTTTGATCGCCTACAACTTTGTAGAAGAAAATTTTTTGATCCGACTTCATGCGGATTTGCTTTTGTTTTGTTTTTGTTGTTAGCTGAACAATGTTGGATGAAAAAGTTTCATACTTTCGAGCTATAGGTCATTGTTTGGCTATTTTTTCCAGAGCTGGAGCACTTATTAACCAATATCTCGGCCGGTAGTTGCCGGAATGAGGTCAGTGAGGTGTCAAGGTAGTGTGAAGGTAGCGGAACCGAATTTAAGAAAATCGGTTGAGCAGGTCGGTGTCCAGGGTCGATCAAAGGAGGCAAAAATGGACAAAAATTTGCTCCGGTGCCCGAAAATTACTGGAAAATTAATTTTTGATATGTTGTCGGGGATGGTGCAAAACGTCGAGAATACATGTTTCAAGGTGGGATATTGTTCTGAAATAAGGGAGTTATAGGTAAAAAACGGGTCAAAATTGAAAATCGACCATAAGTAAGTCAAGATGTTGTGTTAGAATGAAATTTGGGTCAAATCAGTTTTTTTAGCAAAGTGTCAGAGTAGAATACGTGCAACGCTGAATACGGTGAACGTTGAATACGGAACTATTTTCTTTGGCTCTCTGAATAGACAACAAGCGGAAATGATAAAGCCAGCGTAGCCCCTAGGGACGGGGTTCGACTAATGCAGATATAAAAAAATATTCTATAAATGTACGTTCTCGGAGTAGCTCGCGAGGAATCCTGTCAGGTTCTGAGAGCCCTCTTGGCCACTCTCAATTTGTTTTTAGACTGTCCGTAGGGACGTACGGGATCAACTATTTCACACACTAATTACAACTACCCGGCATTTTTGCGAATCAATCCAGAATCCCCTCTTTTTTATGAGCCTGCGGCGCCTTTCTCATAAGCCAGCTGTTTTCGTCCATACCACTCTCCAAGTTCGAATTCCCGACTACTGTCTCGTCCATATCGCTTTCCAAATCTTCCCAAAAAAACAGTCACTCGAAACCCGTCCGAATCCTACGTCCATTTATGTTTGAAGACCTCGTCTATATCCCCTTCCAAAAAGGTTTTTGAATCGCCATTCAAACTTCTGTCATACTCTTCACACTCTTAAATTGGCACATGAATTCCAATTGTCTCACATTTTTTTCCAGGTGCAACTAACTTCTATTCACATAACTCTGACACAATCCTGAATTTTTTTAGTCAAGTGACGATTAGGTTTTCTTTTTATAAAAAATTCGTTTCTTCAGGCTACCTCCCTCAAAAAGTATCTGTTACAATTATTAGACTAAGTCTAAGACTTTTATAATAGGTAATTAAACGTTTTCTAAATAAAATTGAAGAAAAAGTCCAAAACATGTACTTTGTGATGTGTCAAATAATCATCAAATACTCCTCAGATATCAAGTCTCTCACCGTATTTTGGATTATTTGGGATTATTACGAAGTAATTGCCCGCCCCGCCTCAGATAATCTTCAAATAATCCTTAGATAATCCACAAATAATCCTCAGATAATCCAAATAATCACCAAATAATTGCCAGATAATCACCAAAAAATATTTTTGAAAAAAAGTGGTTCACCCCTCGCTTCAGACGTCTTAACGAAAAACATTTAATAATCCAATCAGCAATCTGTTTAGGAATCTCCATCCCCAAATATCTTTCCAATTGAGTTGACAAGATGGACGTTTTCTTAACATCAGCGCCATCTTGTCTGGAACATTATGAGTCGAATCTGAATTTAATCGAATGTTTTTCAGATCGTCCAAGATATTGTTGGTTCAATTTTGATGATTTTGGTTGCCATCGGATATAAGACGAAATTGGCAGCATTGACATTGGTGTTGTTGTTGACTCTTTTGAATTTGTACCACAACGCATGGTGGACAATACCAGCATACAAGCCTCTAAGAGACTTTTTAAAATACGATTTCTTCCAGGTTGGTTAAAAAAACGCTTTTCACATTCAGGAAAATGATTAAATGAAAATGTTTCGATTCCACAGACACTATCTGTCATTGGCGGCCTACTGATGATTGTATCATTAGGGCCGGGTGGTGTATCAATGGACGAACATAAAAAGAAGTGGTAGAAGCGAATTTACTAAAACCATACAGAGACAATTCATCCTTCCTTTTTATACTTAATAATCCTTTTCATAATTACATTTACACCCAACAAGTTTTTTTTTGAAATCTGTTTCGTCATGATTAGGAGGCGCCCGTTGTCTGTAAATACTTAGGAAAAATATATTTTTCGAATTTTGTAAACTAACGAAGAGATTGATCGGAAACGCACACATGACGGTACAAAGTGTTGATGATTGGATTTTGACGGAATTCTTATTTATTTGTTTTTTTTAATGGCATTTGTATGTTGAATTTTCACCATTTCCTCGTAAATTTAAATTCTTCAGCTATCCCAAATGATATTTTTTTAACTTAAAACCAACTTTATCCGTGCTATTTGTTTCCACAACGAATCAACATTATTTGTCCAGTCCATTTTGTGTTATTTTGACGTAGTTGCGTTTTGTTAATTGTAATTATTTCATAAGTAAGTACAAGAAGTGTAGGGCCACTGAAAGAAAATCTATTTTTGTAAAAAATGTCACGAAGAACGGATTGTTTTGTTTTATCGTTGCTGTGCAATTCAACTTTTTTTTTTGAAATTACATCTCTATCAAATTCAGACAATTCAACCAATGAAGAACGCAACATTTTTTTTAAAAGTTTCACTCGTTTAAAAAGAAAACTTAGTTTTACGATGACAATTTACGATAATTGATTGATTTTTGTTTTTGATTGAATAAAAAAGAATTATAATTCCATTTATTTGTAAAAATTGAGTTCATTTTATTGTCCGCGATTTGTGTTTTCGGTGTTTTCATCCAAAAAATGGAATTCGACATACATTTTTACGACCGTTTTACGTCTAAGACGTACTTCATGTACATCTGTAATGTATAATGTACACATAACATGTATAATGTACAGTACATTGTACTTGTTTAATGAACATCCAGCAAAACCAGTGGTTTAAGCGACACTATGTACAAGTGGCATGTACGTTAAGAACAAGTGATACAGTCAGAACAAGTCAGTCGAAATTAAATGAGGGCGACGTAAAAGGTGCAATTCGAATCCTCTCGTCAGAAGAAACAATCGCTGAGGTTAATATGGAGGTGTATCTGAAGCTGCTAGATAAGCATCCAGCACCGGAAGTGAGGGTCGAATTCAACGACAAAAACTTGCCAAATGTTGACCCAGTCACAGAGTCCGAGACTAAAAAAGCAGTAATGAATTTCCAAAATGGCAGCGGAAGTGGATTGGACGGACTAAGACCTCAACATCTAAAGGACATGTTAAGCATTGAGCTGGGCGAAAACGCCAATATTTTATTAACAAACTCTGCACATTCAGTGAGTTACTTTTTCTTGGCAAAGCTCCACAATTCATTCTGCCAATTTTGTACGGTGCGTGTCTATGCGCTTTCAACAAAAAGGATTTTTCGATTAGACCCATAGCGATTGGCTCGACACATCGAAGACTAGTAGCGAGGATAGCCTCTGGCAGAGTAACGAAAAAACTGGGTTCTAAATTTAGACCGCGACAGGTGGGCTTTGGTACTAAAAATGGAGCGGAAGCGGGAGCACATGCTGCACGCAGTTTCATCAACGCAGATCATTCATCCGTCAAGGTTTTTTTGAAGCTGGACTTCCACAATGCCTTCAATGAATTGGAACGAGATTTGATGCTGCTCGCCACCTACAGTGATTGCCCCGAAATCTACAGATTCATAAAACAGTGCTATTCAGCGCCGACGAACCTCTCTTTTGGTCTCTTTTCAATGACGTCACAAAGAGGCTGCCAGCAAGGAGATCCCTGCGGTCCCGCTCTTTTTTGTTTGACAATACACGAGTTGGTGCAAACACTTAAGTCTGACCTAAATATCTGGTACATTGATGATGGCTCATTAGGCGGAGACCCTGACACAGTGATTGAAGATTTGGCTACTGTAATCGAAGGTGCATCAAAAATCGGATTACGTCTCAACTTTTCAAAATGCGAGCTAAAAGTATTAGGCACAAGCGATGATCAAGTTAAGCAGGATGTCATCGAAGCGTTTACAAACCTGGCACCAGGAATCATTGTCAAAGATGCCGACATTTCGTTGCTGGGTGCACCGCTTACGGACAACGGAATCGCCAACGCAATAAGATCCAAGAAAGAGGAGTTGGTTAGATTGGTGAACCGATTGACATTGCTAAAGTCACACCAAGCCTTTTTTCTACTGCGTCATTCCACGTCGATTCCAAAACTTTTGTACCTCTTGCGAAACACACCTTGCTGGAGAGCAATGAACGAACTCGAGGAATATGACGGACAACTTCGAGAGGCGATGGAACAAATCGCGAATTGTAAGTTGAATGAACAATCATGGAAAGAATCTTCGCTATCCGTTAGGTTTGGCGGTCTGGGCTTAAGAAACACTACCAACCTTTGTTTCTCCAGTTTCTTGGGCTCGTTCTACTCAACCTATGAATTAGTGCAAGATATGGTTCCAGCGTATGTCCACTCGACAAACATTTCACTCGAAGCCCTTTCGGCCTGGCAAGAGATCACGAAATGTGAAGCTCTCAGCGAAAATGAGTCTATTCACCAGAGGCTGTGGGACAATGAAATGTGCAAAACAATCCATCTTGAAATTCTGTCATCGCAAACAAACGAGGTCGAACGAGCGCGAATTCTGGCAAATGGAGTGAAAGAATCCAGCGCATGGATAAACGCCCTACCTTGTTCGTCATTGGGGACGCTTCTAGACGATCAATCTTTCAGAATTGCAGTCGGACTTCGTTTGGGAATTTCAGTTTGTCACCCACACATTTGCCGATGTGGACAAACTGTGGATCGTTTTGGGCGACATGGGCTAGCCTGCAAAAAGAGCTCAAGGAGAAAATCCAGACACGAGTCCATCAACGACCTGATCAAGAGGGCCCTGGTAACATGTGGCATTCCTGCACGAAGAGAACCAATTGGATGCAACCGCTCAGACGGTAAGCGCCCCGATGGTATCACCTTAATTCCGTGGAAGCGAGGTAAGCCGTTAATTTGGGACTTTACGTCTGCAGACACCGCCTGTCGTTCCTATGTGAAAACAACAAGCCGCACTCCGGCCGGAGCAGCAGCAATTCGGGAAAATGTAAAAAGAGCAAAATACCGCTGCCTGGAAGACAATTTTATTTTTTACCCGATTTCTATCGAAACGATGGGCCCATGGGGCAAAGAGGGAAAGGACCTCATCAATCAAATCGGAGAGTTACTCAAGGAATCATCTGGGGAAACAAGAGCGAAAAGTTTGATGTGATAAAGCCATTTATTTAATTGACGAAGAGTCGGAAAGAACAAAGAGCAACGAACAGATTATTGAAGAAGAGCATGTGCGACATGGTCACGCTGGAGTTGTGTCCGTTATGGCAAAGTGGAGAATTGTGAATTGTTTGGTGAAGGGGAAGAATTACTCAAGAGATGAATAACCTGACGATGATTTTGTGCGAAGCTTTACCAGAAAATCGAGTTAAAAATGCAAAGGTGTTCTTAGTTGGAGGAAACGATTTGGCATCTCCTCGACATTTAGGTTGCCATTTGTACTTGTGCAAATTATCGTACAGTTCAAATTTTCAAAATAAATGTAGAAGAAGATTTGTAAACAAAATTTGCGAGTCATGCAATTGTTTTTTTGGTTAAAGTACATGTTGTGATTTTCCTTCTGATTTTTTTGTGCCAATGGCAAATTCAAAGAACGTTGTCTACGGGTTCCGAAATGAAATTAGACGAGTTTTTTCGTCCGACATTTGTTAATATTTCGAAAAGCAAATAAATGAAGTAATTTTTAAGATTTCTGAAGTTCCTTTCTGGACTCATAAGACGTGCAAGATCGAAATCAATGCAGTGACTTCGTGTTGTTTGTGTTCGTTTGCCTGAGTGTAACCAATTAATGTTAGAAAAGTTTTGTTTTGTTGTTTCAACTGAACCGGAAGTGTACAATTTCTTTTGACGAAAAAACAAAACGACAATCATAAGGTTCTGATGGACTGAGGTTTTTGCAACTACGGCTGAACATTTTGTTGTCCTTCGGGAGAGGTCGTGATTTAACTGTCGTAAAAGTAGTGTGTCAAGATCACAATAGAAATTTTAACCGTGGTGAGTACACAGTATAAAATGTAGTCAGTTTATTATGTAAGTGGTTGTTGAGATTTTAAAATCTCAAAAAGTTGGAGATTCGAAATATTGAATTTGTCAGCACTGGTCCTAAGTTCCCTCACGATCGTGATCATGCTAAGTATCTCTGATATGCTTACTCGTAGCAATCGCGTGTGCAAATAGTCGGTAAATAGGATACCGGGAAATTTTTGGAGAAAAATTTCTGATACCCGGGAAATCGACTGATTGTCGAACAACTTACATACTTACTTACTTACTTACTGAACCGGCACTAGAACCCATTAAGGGTATTGGCCTTCTGCAACATGATTCTCCAACCGGACCTATCCGCAGCTAACATCTCCCAGCTGCTCCCACAGTTTTTAAGTCGGCAAGAGCTGCGTCATACCATCTGGATTTTGGACGCCCTGCACCTCTCCATCCCTCTGGTCTGGTTTTAACGATTTTTTTCGGAATACGATGATCTTTCAGTCGTTGTACATGACCGAGCCAACATAGTCGGTTTACTTTGGTAGTTCTGACTATGTCTGCGCCATCGGTTCTGCCTTTGATCGAATACTGGTCCAAATATTGTCCGCAGTACTTTTCTTTCGAACGTTTGCAGCGATTGTTCGTCTCTTTGTGTCAAGCACCACTACTCCGAACCATACGTAGCCACCGGTCTGATCACAGATTTGTATATTGCGCATTTTGAATTTCGGCTCAGTCAGTAGGACTTTAAGATTTTCAGAAGGCCGTAATAACTCCGGTTGCCCAGAATTACTCGCCTCTTAATTTCGTCCGCGATGTCGTTATTAGTGTTCAGCTCCGACCCAAGGCATACGAATTTGTTGACCATTTTGAATGTGTGTGTGTCGATCGTTACGGTTGTTGATTCGAGGGCGGAATGATCATATATTTCGTTTTTTCGTCATTAACTTTCAACCCTAGGTCGGTACCTTTCCTCTCCAAGGCCATAAACTTGTCTTTAACAACATCCACTTTCCGTCCAAGTAAGACCAGGTCGTCTGCGAAACCTAACAACTGACTGGACTTGGTGAAAATGGTGCCGCTGGAATCTATGTACATGGTGTTCCTCTATGTCGAAACTCTCTGACAGTTGATTACGGATCCTTACTCGGCTATTAGCTCCCTTCAGTGTTAACTTGGTTAGCGAGATCAGTTTGTTGGGGATTCCAAAATCCTCCATTACTCTCCATAGCTTACTTCTTCTAACACTGTCATAGGCTGCCTTGAAGTCAACGAACAAATGGTGTGTTTCAATTTTGTACTCTTTGCACTTCTCCAAGAGCCGATAAACTCGAGCAGGCCAGGCAGAGTACCGTTCGAAGAGAAATTTCGCTCGAAAACTGTTCCGAAACAAAAAAACGGCTGCAGGATAGGAACGTTTTGATCGAAATTGAAAAGTTTGGCGATAGGAAGGAAACTCGGAAAGTAAACGAATCCAAAAATGGTTACAGTCAACAACCTTTGCTGTGTAAGGACAAGAATGGATTGGTCTTAGCAGATGAGGAAAAGTGCATTGCGAGATGGGCTGAGTACTTCAAAGAACTGCTTAATCCCAACACACCGCTCAACCGAAACGAAGAAAACAACGAATTGCCATTTCATACTGAGCAACCATATATAGAAGAACCAACGATGCAAGAAGTTGAAGCTGAAATTTCGAGGCTCAGAAATTTCAAAGCCCCGGGGGGACAGACAATGGGAAATGGGAAATGACTTCAAGCTTGACGATTAGAAACATATGAAAGGACCCGTACGTATCAGAATAGATGCGGCAAACAGAGTTGATGTTACGAAAAGACTGGAACGCATTTAAGTAAATATTGCCTTAACTCTTAAGTGTATGAAATTGCGTCCACATTAACTTGTATTGGAAATTGCCGATAGGGCAATATTGATCTCCAAATAGACAAAAATGTTCGCCTCAATTATCTCTACAACATAGCAAAAACCATTTTTTGGACTGACCTAGGGCCCATGTTTCCCTCAATTTGCTCTGCAACATAGCAAAAAACCGTTTTTTTGGTTAGGGCCGACCTTAGGACCGACACAGGGCCAACTTGAGCCCTAAGCAAAGGCAAAAGTTTCTTTTATAGGTTGTCGACCATGCCTAGATCTGTAAACAAAAAAACAATTTTGAAACTCGGAAAAGATTTACTCGAGTTATGTACAAAAAACACGTAGAGCCCTAACAGAGACTCGTTTGTAATGCCCTAACTAAGTCCAAGGACTCAAATCCAAAAAAGTTTCTTCCATAAATTGTCGGCTATGCCAGTTCTTGCAAAAAAAAAAAATTATGAAAATCGGAAAAGTTATGCAAGTTATGCACATAAGATCAAAAACCACTTAAACGGCCCTAGCTCAGAAGCCCTTGGGCCGACAGTGACCAGATTCAATCCCAAAAAAGATTTTTCGATTACCTTTCATGGAAAAAATGTTTTTGAAAATTGGTTGAGTTTTACTCGAGTTATAGTGTTGACAGACGGACGGACGGACATTTTTTTTATTGTTGATTCGTCATCGAAGGACCATGATCGGTGCTTCCCCACTACTCCCGGGTCGAAATTCGACTGGTTACATACGTCGTGGTAAACGCATAAGATCCCTTTTTGAAGAACTTCGTTCTTCGTACAGGTCTAAAAAGGGAAATGATCTGGAGTTGAAATGATTAAAAAACCGGAATGGTTATGATTTTGGTTCAGATTTCAACGACTTTGTTAGAAAAAATTCTAAAAAATCTCGCTCGCTCCGCTTGCGATTGTTAATGAAATATTGATCAATATTTTAACAACTCCTTTGTAAATTTTGATTAAGATTTTGACGACTGAGCACAAAATAAATTCGCCTGCGGCGCTATAGGAATTGCAACCTTACAACCCTACAATTCAAAAATGTCCCAGTCGGCGTAATTAAGCAAAATCTTCTATTTGCCTACAGAGCAAGCGTAAAGACAGTCAAAAATTTCGACTGTTGCGCTGCACTTGAAGAACAAATGAAAAAATATCAAAATTGTTCGTCTGACATTGCAGTATCACAATTTTGGTCAGTGTTTCCTCCCCTCACCTCCCCTGGATCCAGAATTTCTCCATACGGCACTGAAATCAATATTTTTTGACCGGGAAATTTTGCCAAATTTCACGGATGCACACGCACACTCCACTCTCTGACTTGTTCACCACCTAAATCACCGGTATCCAAGTCAAAATTTCCGTTATCCAAAAACACGAAAGTAGCTTCCCCCTGTTTACATTTTACTATGCTTTGTTCGACAATCTTGGAGATCTGAATGCCAAGATAGGACGCGAAGTCTTCTATCGTCCCACAATTGGTAGATACAGCCTCCATGAAAACTCTAATGACAACGGTACGCGGGTAGTTCATTTCGCAGCATCGAGAAACATGGTTGTGAGCAGTACGTACTTCGAACATAAAAACATCCACAAAGCGACATCACGGTGGGTTTTAACCGATTTAAATGAAAAGTGCTTGCACATTGGGTTTCTCTCTTGATTGTCTTTCTGGGATACCGTGGTAAACAGAAACAATAAAAAGTAAAATTTTTCACTGGAGAAATTTTGAAAAAAGTGATGAAAATGAGATTTTTTCGGGTTTTTTCATACATTTTCTCGATAAGTCTGAAAATGAAAAAACTGAAAGTCACCGATTCAATTCAATTCAATTGAAATTCAATTGAAAAGTCACCGAGACAGTAACCAAAGCGCCACGGATCACGCTTCCTAAAGAAGGATATAGTAACACATTTTCCGACATTCAACTCCATCGCATTCTCTATGCACCAACGATTCAGGGCAAGCAAGTCGCTCTGCAGCGCGACGCAGTCTCTGATCGACTTCACTTCACGATAGAGCTTAAGGTCGTCAGCGAACAATGAGCACTTCGACGATTTGATAACCCTCGTGACATCATTAATGTAGATAAGAAATAACAGTGGGCCGAGATGGCTACCTTGTGGCACCCCTGACGTCACCGGAAAAAGCTGAGACTTGTATCCCATCAACTTCACGTACTGAGCTCGACCAGACAAATATGACTGTATCCAGACGAGAAGCGCCGAGTGTACGCCCAACTCCTTCAATTTGATAATGAGAAGATCATGTTTGACCCTGTCAAACGCCTTACGGACGTCAGTGTACACAACGTCAAACTGGTTGCCTCTCTCCACTGCTTGAATAGCTTCACTCACAAAGTCCACCAAATTAGTAGCTGTCGAGCGGCCCCTCATAAAACCATGCTGTGAGACTGATATCACCCGCCTAAAGCGTTCGGTTAGAACTTCGCAGACAATGGATTCGAACAGTTTGCCGAAAGTAGGGAGGACAGCAACTCCTCTGTAGTTCTCAACGTCAGCTCTAGGTCCGCTCTTGAAAATGGGAACAACATAAAACTCCTTCCAACGAACCGGGAAAGTGGTGCATAGTGACATATTGAAAATGATGGGTGGCGGTAAATCTAGCGAACCGGAGCAGTTTTTCAACAAAAGTGGTGAGATGTTATCAGGTCCGTTCGTAGTGTCCACCTTGATGAGGGCCGCGGCTACTTGTTCCCTGCTTAAAGAAATAGACCCGATGTCGTCACATTTATTCAGGCCGAACTTTTTTCCTTGCTGCCCAGAGCCTTCAGCGAAAACACTTTTAAAGAATCCAGCGAAAAGATCACATTTACCCTGCATGCTCGTGCTCCGATCCTCACCTCGAAACATAAGGCTGGGGTAACCGGATGTCTTCCTCATCACATTCACGTAAGACCAGAACTTTGAAGGATCGTTGGTCAAGCTCTCCTGTGTCTTTTCCAAGTAGGAGCTGTAGGCACGTTCCTGAGCTGCGTCAAAACGATTCCTATGTGCACAAAACTCCAAGTAGCACTTAGTGGTATAGTCAACAGAGCGTCCTGATTTCTTACAAGCTATATAACGTTTATGTGCCCTGGATTTCTTGTTCTTCAACGTGCGAAGCGTCTTGCTGTACCATGGGGGGTGGCTATTCATTCCAATATTCTTGTAGGGCACATGGAGCTTGAAGCCTGCCAATATCAGGTTGTAGAAACTATCAACGACATTGAAGGCAACGAAAGAGCTGATGCACTAGCCAGGAGGGGTGCCAGGTATAAGCCTATCGGTCCGGAGCCATTCACGGGAGTCCCGCGCTCATTAACGAAACAGGTAATTTACAGGAAACGAGATATGGAATTTAAAAATTACTGGGACAATCTAGCGAGCTGCCGCCAAGCAAAAAACTGTATTAGTATCAGCAAGAAAAATTCGAAATTCCTACTAAATGTAAGTCGCAATAGGCTGAAAGTCTTCACGGGTGTTGGATATTATAGTTTATGTAACCCTGCATCATAATCTATTGTTACATGTCATTCGGATGATATGCTCTTTGCATACCAATTTTAGTCTTGTTCGTACGTTTATGTAATAAACATCGTTTGTTCGATCACTGGCGTTTCAATAACTGCAAGGTCCATAGCTGAGTCTCACTTATTTTAACAACGGGCGTACTAACAGGACATTACGGCTTTAACAAACATTTAGCTACCATAGGGAAAAGAACGGATCCAAGCTGTGATCTTTGTGATTTCCACACAGACACGGCTGAACATTATCTCTGCTACTGTCCGGCTTTCATCACCAATAGACGAAGGTACCTGGGCGGCTACACCATCAAGTATGACCTGATCAAACATTTTCAACCAAGCGATATCTTGAACTACATCGCTAGTACAGGTAGGTTCTAAATAGCGATTATGGTGTAAACAAGCTAGCACAATGGGCCCAACTGAGGCCCCCGTGCGTGTTCCTACTGCGGTAGGAACGGCTACCCTTTAAAAAAAAATATTCCGATCCACGACATCAACTGAAGGAATATTTTCCTTTTCAATTTTTTCGCGCCCTGGTGTACTTCTAGCATCACTTAAACGTGCATCAAATTGATTCGATTAGCGTCTTCAATGGTGCTGTTATCTGTGGTGTGAAATGGATGAAATGCATACAATTTTGCGCAAAATAAACTAGTCAACTGTCAAATCAAGCAATGCCGTACATACGGTGTAAAAAGTATTTGACGAATTTGGGCGACTCTACCAAGTGAATCGATCAAGCGAAATGTAAAATTCACATGGTGAATCGGTAACGTCAGTGAGATCTAAAGTTGATTTTCGTGAGCTGAAAATCAAAGAACAAAAACCCAATTAAAAAACAAAATATTTTACTAAAAAAATTTAACAAAAATTCGAATATAAACTTAAGACAACACATGAAGTATGTAAATCATTAAATAACCATTTTTGTATTATTTTTCTTTAATTGCTTCACTAAGTTTCACATTCTTAACATTTTCGTCCATTCGGACAACCTGTACATTATCGTAATTCGTTTCATTGAAAGTAAATTCAATTGACAACCTCAAACGAATCCTAAATTACTGCTTCTTGTGCTGCTACTTGCGAAATTCATGAACGATTAATTATTGCTTTGAGAAAATCAATTTTTAAAATAACGTAAAATTTATAATAACGCACGTTGACATAGAGTGCGTGCATACATCGTGTACGAAATGAACGCGTTTGTATATCGATATTGAAATAGAAAGAAAATGGAGAAAAATTGAAGCAAAAAAACAGCATCCGTTCTGCTAATAAAATTCACTCCTCTTCTTCGACTTTAGTTGGATCGCTTTCCTCATCCGAACAATCTTCATCGTGATTGTGCGTAACGGATCTTGGTGTTTCCGGACGAGTGTGAGGCACTGAATTTGTCTGAAATTGTGAGCAATCTGTAAATGCGATTCTAAGTGGCTAAATTTCTGTTCGTTGTTCTCACCTGAGCATCCTTAATGTCATCTACCTTTTGCAGGGAATCCATGGTACTCAATGAACCGAGTGCCATGCGTGATCTAGTCCTCGATATCATTGGTGCATCCATAATAAATCGTTGTTCATGAGCCACGGTTGACTCGTGAGGCAAAAGCATAGCTGGCGCCCGGAACATATACGAAAACGGATAGTAAATTAAATTGAGAAACGTAGCTGCATACAAATCAGCGTATCTGACCACCTGCAATGGAGAAATTCATTAGCTATCATTTTAACGTCGAAGTTTCTGTGAACTTTACCTGACTAGAAAAGAATGTTTGACGAGAACCCGAACGGAAGAGTGAACCCATCATACCATAAGCAAGATCCATTTTGTGTGTGACATCTCTGATGGAAGTTCGTAATTTTGAGATATCTGGCTTTTCGTGGGTACTTGAATCTAAATTTCTGTTCAAAAACGAAATGTAAAGTTTATCAGAAATTGAGTGATTGTGATTTTTTTTAGAGAGAGCTCTCCTTTATTTAATCAAATCATAGTCAACAACTAGTCCAGCCCCCGCCCCTAGGGGCTACGCAGGCTTTATCATTTTCGCTTGTTGTCTATTCAGAGAGCCAAAGCATTTTTTTTTTCGTTTTAAATAATGATGCGTAATGTTTCATGTCATTATATCACTTCGTTGATATTACCGCTAATAATACTAAAATCGAAGTGGGCAAGAAAGGTACTATAAATCAAAATAATTTCTTTGCCGCAAGATTACTCCACTTCCCCCGTATTCCACTTACCCCGTATTCAACGTTCACCGCATTCCAAGTTCCCAGTATTCCAAGTTCCCCGTATTTCATGTTCCCCGTATTCAGCGTTGCACTTGCTACGTATTCTACTCTGACAATACCCCGACCAAATCTCTAAGACGACATCTTGACTGACTTTTAGCCGATTTTCAATTATGACCCGTTTTTACCCATAACTCCCTTATTTCAGAACAATATCCCACCCGGAAACATGTTTTCCCGACGTTTTGCACCATCCCCGACAACATATCAAAAATTAATTTTTCAGTCATTTTTGGGCAGCGGAGCAAATTTTTGTCCATTTTTGCCTCCTTTGACCGACCCTGGACACCAAACCGCTCAACCGATTTACTTCAACCCAATTCCGCTACCTTCACACTATCGAAACCTTTCATTTGACACGTCAATGGTCTCATTCCGGCAACTACCGGCCGAGCTATTGGTTAGTAAGTGCTCCAGCTCTGGACAAAATCGCCAAAGAACGACCTATAGCTCGGGAATATGAAACTTTTTCACCCAAGAGTGTTCAAAAAATTTGTTGCCCCAAGCCTCCACTATCGATTGGCACTCAACAATTATCTCTACTTTGTTCAACAACAAAAGTTCCCTAACAACAAAGTGAGGAAACCCCAAAATTTTAACAGTTTTCGCTTCCTAGCTCCTCCGCATGAAGTCGGATCAAAAAGTTTTCTTCAACAAAGTTGTAGGCCATCAAAAACTCTAAAACATTGCTTCCCGACCAAATCTCTAAGACGACATCTTGACTGACTTTTGGCCGATTTTCGATTTTCACCCTTTCTTGACCCATAGCTCGCTTATTTCAGAACAATATCCCACCCCGGAACATGTTTTCTTGACGTTTTAGACCATCCCCGACAACATATCAAAAAGAATTTTTTTTTCTTCGCCAGTGTAAACGCAAAAAACAACGGGATTGTGACAGACAGACTTATAAATAGACGAATAGACACATAAATAGACACATTTATAATTATAAAATTCAAAAGTTTGTCTGTTTGTAAATTGTCGGTCACAAATTTCCAGCGTGAACCAATATATGTCCGACCTGCTTGAAGAGCTCCGAGGAACTGAAGCAAAGTGTCGTTTTGCATTGCCTTTTATAAGCCGAAAGCCAAAGAAAAGGCAATGCAATAGTAAATTCTTTTGCATTGCCTTCTATGATTCAAAAAAAGGCAATGCAATAGAAGTTGCAATAGAACGTTGGTTTCTTCGGCAAAGTCTTAGAGTTTTATTAGTAAAAGTCATCAGTATTGGTGAAAATGTCGGGCAGTTGGGCATTGGGTCAATTTTTATGCTTTTGAAAGTATCTGGAAAGGTATGAGAGCCAGAGCATTGGTTTCTTTTGCAAAGTCTTAGAGTTTGTTAGTAAAAGTCACCAGTATTGGTGAAAATGTCGGGCATTTGGGCATTGGGTCAATTTTTATGCTTTTGAAAGTATCTGGAAAGGTATGAGAGACAGACCATTGGTTTCTTTGGCAAAGTCTCAGAGTTTTGTGAGTTGAAGTCACCAGTATTGGTGAAAATGTCGGACAGTTAGACAGTGGGTCAATTTTTATGCATTTAAAATTATTTTCGAATGTATGGGAGTTAGACGATAGGTTTCTTTTGCAAAGTCTCAGAGTTTTGTGAGTAGAAGTCATCAGTATTGGTGAAAATGCTGGGCAGCTCGGGGGAAGAAGCAGTGAGGGGATAACTGGTTGTATGGGGAAATGGTAATACGGGGAAAACAGTAATGAGGAGAAAATGGTAGTACGGGAGAAACGGTTGTGCAGGAAACAGTAGTACGGTGGAAACGGTTTTACGGGGAAAACGGTAGTGCGGGGGAAACGGTTTTGCGGGGAAATAGTAGAACGGTGATAACGTTTGTACGGGGAAATGGTAGTACGGGGAAAACAGTAGTGAGAAGAAAATTGTAGGACGGGAGAAACGGCTGTACGGGGAAATAGTAGCACGATGATAACGTTTGTACGAAGAAACGGTAGTACGGAGAAGATTGTAGTACGGGGAAAAGTGTTGTACGGTGGAAACGGTAGTAAGGGCGAAACGGTAGCACGGAGAAAATGGTAGTACAGACGTAATGATAGTATACAGCAAACGGTAGTTCGGCAAAACGGTTTTGCGGGAAAATGGTAGTACGGGGGAAAACCAGATTTGCGTAAGCATATGGTGACTACTAAAATACTACTAAATCCATTTCTTATTCATCTAAATCTAATTTTGCACACCCTTGCATACATTTTAGTATTAATGTCGCAAATCTCCGACCTAGCCCCTAGGGGCGGTGGTATTTATTTGTAAATAAATAGACAAATAAATAGATAAACAGACGGACATAAGAGGTTTATAATTAGTAATGTTTAACAATTTAGGTTTTACAAATTAGAAATAAATTTACAGCCATCTAGGATTTATCAAATTTATATGACGAGAATTCTACTTCACGTAAGCGTGTGTATTTGCATAGAGCTTGAAAATTCAGGAAAATTATTTTTAGTGAGGTTTTTTGGATATGGAAATTTCATTAGGCCATAAAAATTCTAGTTTTTATAAATTGCAACTTAACCTAGGGAGCGCGAGCACGAGCATGTCAATAATACATCAGAAAAGATTTCAATTATTAATTTATTAAGCTTATTCATTGCTTTGTTTTGGAGATCATTCATTCAATGTTGATGCCCGTCTATAGAGACAATAGCTTCGAATCAGGACTCCTTAAAATTGAGTGGGGAGGTTTGAATACGCTGTTTGGAAGTCGTTCCCTTGAGAAGTTGCCAAATTGACTGATAATAGTGTTATCATGTGAATACGTTTTACTGAGCACATTTTTCGCCAAGTCATGCAGGTAAACGTTGAGCCTCGGTACTTTTGTAACTCTGTGCAATTTCTCAGTAGATATAAATTTATAGTTCGATCTGGGTAATCTAAAATTGACTGCCATATGGAGGCATTTATTTTCGAAGAGCTTCAACCTTTTAAACAGATATTTCGGCAGACTGTGCCAAACCGCCACCGCATAAGTGAGCACCGGTCTAAGTATAGTCAGATAAATTTTCACCTTCACAACTTGTGAGATACCATTATTCACTTTCATGATATGATACAGTTTGTGTAACCCTGTGTTAGCCTTCAGTAGCATTCTATTCACATGCTCCTCCGGGGATATGCTTTTTTAGAGGCTTTTCGTGAAGCCGATTTTAATCAACAGGTCCTAGAAAGCATCCTATAATCTTGACAAAGTTAATATCTGTCAAACGCGACCTTACTTCCTACATTTGGAGTGGTGGATCGGAATATGTGATGATGTGAAGTCGTCTGTAGGATATTAGGTAGGCTTTTAAAGCATGATTTAAAAGTACTTTTCAAGTATCCGAAAAGTATCGAAATTGCAACAAATTTTGTCAAGTGGGAAAGGTAGAGACTAGCTGTAGGATGTGGAATGCTTTGCGAGGATTTTTGATAAAAAAAAACGAAAAATTGAAAAATATTACGAAATTATCATCAAAAAATATCTGCAAACCATCAGATTTTGGGAAGGTTTCGTCGAGACGTACCTAACTTGACAAAATTTGAGAAAATTGGAGATCACTACGAGAAAATATTCCCGAAACCCTCAAAATTTGCTAAATGGCAGAAAATTTCCTCAAACTTAATCGGAAAATTGTCCGTTTAGTACAAGTAGGGTGTCATTAGAATGGTCTACAGTACACGGCCTATAACTGCATAACTTGACTAAGAATCGGTTGAGTCGTTGCGGAGAACGAGCCGAAAATGTGGCTAAAAATGTGATTTTTCGAGGATCGGTGAAACGTTTTCGCCCATAGATCCGAAAGTATATCAATGAAAGTACCAAGTAAGATGTCAAATGAAAGATATGGATCTCTCAAAGCGAGCGGTAAACATTTTCGGAAATCGTTTGAGTCTTTCGGGATGTACAGTTCTTGGAGTGATGGTAAGTCGTGCTACGCTCAAATATACGATAGGGAGTGATTTTTCATCAATATTTTCTTACAGACAAGGTACACAGAAACGGTTCCAAAGGCAAAGTTGTGGAAAATTACAAGAGGAACATTTTTGCCCATGGAACTAGAGGTTTCGGTGTTTACCTAAGGGCCCCAAAGTCGGGTTAAGGGTAAAAATATAAATTTTTGTTATGTTGTAGTGAATTTTAAGGAAAACATTTTTGCCGAAGATAGGACTTTAAAAAGGATGTATAAAATAAACCTTTTTGTTTATAGTCAGGCTGTAGGTCGGTCCTAGTACTTCGGAAGGGCTGTCGTAATAAGCAATAGAAACATACAGAAAATTGATTTTTTGGAAAAGAACACGAAGATTGCGAAAAGTCCATAAATTTTAAGAGTTTTCGAATTTATGATGGTTTAAATTACATTTCGATAAATTGTTTGACGATGGTAGAATTCAGTACGACAAAGAGTTTGGTACGAAAAAGGATTTGCTTGATTTGCAGCCATTAAATTTTCAATTATAAAATATTAAAAGTAAAATATTTTTAGAGTCTACAATTTTGTTGATGTTAGCTTATTCATTCTTAGGACTCTTAGGAAAATTAACTTTAATTGAATTTCAGTTTGTCTGCAATGAGAAAATACATTACATTATTTCTCAAAGTCACTTAAACTAAAAAATCAAAAATTCCTTTAAATTGTATCGTTTCCCGCAGCTCCCAGTCAAACATTGAGTATCCCCTACTTTCGTTGGTGGAAATTGAGTGGATTTTTTGTTAAAATTATGTTTAAAGAGTACTTTTTAAGAAGAATTGCTTGTCCGTGTGATCGGAACACTTGGTCTGACAAAAAAAAAGATTAGGAAATTTTTCATCTGACGGATTAATGTTCTCCGACGTATGAACAAAAATTCCAGTACGTTGAAAAATCCTTCGGGTGTTTGAAAAGAAAAAAAAAATTCCCTATGGAAATTTATGGAGAGAGAAAAAGTTTGCATAGCAATTTCCGGCGTAGACATTTTGTTTATACCACATTTTTGAAGAGTACGCGGGTGTAGACTAAAGTAGCACAGACTTACTTGTACATATCGCCCAAACTAACGTCCAAATTTTGTAATTCAGCAAACAATTGACATTTGTCTGTCCACACATGCAGTTCTTGGACCAATTCCGGTACAATTAAAAACGTTCTCCATCCCCGTATTTTCTTGCTCTTCAAAATGTCACCGAAAATGTGATCACCGACATACAAAACGTCTTTGCCTTTAGCGCCCAACAACTGAGTGAAAACATCACATGAACCGCCAGAATATACCTGACCCTGTTCCAATGGACCCATGTGTGTGCCAACACGTAAAGCACCCGTTGCTGAATCCACTTGACGTAAAATGGTGCCCTCACCGAAAAATAACGGTTTCCTTGCATCTACAACAATAATATCGAAATAAGTGGTCCAATGCCGATGTGGCTCATCCGGTTTAGCTCCATGCGGAAAGTCCATAAGATACGTCATTATCTGGTTGGTAAAATTGAATTCGCTGTTCGTTAGAAGGAAAACTTTAGCACCAGACTCACGAATTCGTGACAAAACCATTGGTAGACGTGGATCCTTTTTCACGTATTCATCCAAATTCTAACAGAAAACAGACCTTGTAAAGATCGTAAGGGGAAAATCCATAGATAGTTTCACTTACTTGGGTTGTTTTAGCCTTTAAATCGCCGTGAATGTGCACGTAGTCCATGGCACTTCGAACATCCTGGAAGATTGACTGAAATGACATGAACAAACATCCGGCTCGTACGCCAGTTTTTTCACGAATATATTCCGGTGAATTTGTAAAGAAATCCACAAGACACGCCAAAAGATAAGTTTCCGGTAGATTGAATAGCGTGTTTAGAACGTATACCCGAGATTCATCCAATTGTAGGAATTTGTTGGGATACACTTCGTACACTTGGGAACTATATGGAAAGAAGAAATACATTTACTGCAATATTGTAGAAAGAATCGTTAAGTTGGCACTACTGCATGAACAGCGATAATGTCAACATCCGTTTCCGTGTTCAGTGTACTTACTGCTTTAAAAACTCGAAGCCATGTACACAAATTAGAATGTTTCCATATGCGTCCACTTTTAATAAATTGCCATACATTGTATCGAACCATAACCCACGAACTGGAAACGATGGATCATACTCAAATTGAAGAATTTCTTTTGGATAACCCATGCTAACTAAACGCTCTTTTACTAAGTCAAATCCAAGGGTTTCGTATTGTGGAGATTTGTATTCTGAATGTTGGTCATCAATTAAAAACGGTATCGATATTTACGCCTTGTGAAAATTATTACCTGCCAATGTATAATCCATGTCGAAGCCATAAAATTTGATGTTTTCAAGGTGTAGTGATCGATTGACGAAAATTCTGAAAAGAAACATTGGTGTTACTAAGAACAAGTGATCGTTTGGTGTACTCGTATTCGAACTTGAAACATTTATTTATCAAAAAATTCGCACGGCAATGAACATTTTTCTAGTTTTCGCCGGCGGCCAGTTGCTAAGGTCTGACTTTTTTAAAACAGTATGTCAAAGACTCTACACTTAGAGAATTGTAAATATGTGCATCGCATTCACAACAGCTGTTTCGACTTTGTTTGTTTGTTTTTTTCTCTTATAGCTGACATGGGATGCATAAAAAGAGCTCTTTAAGTGAACTATTCTGTTGAGCCCGGAACGGGTGGTAACACCTGTTATACCCACAACCTTTCTTGGTATTATTCTTTCGTATGGTTTATTTACATCTTTTTCAAAATTCATGTTATGCTTCGCTTAATTCACACATATACATATACATTCCTACATCTCGGAATTCTCTAAGTACATTGTTGAGTGAAGGTTTCAAAGGTAAAGGTTGAGGTTGTAAAGTATGCCGGAAGGAAGGTGAAAACCAACAGTTCGCCGACCAAGTAATGACATCCTCATGCCGATGGTTGTATTTTAATACGCAGTCATCTTTCACAAGCTCGTCATACTATTGTCGGCGCCATCTATGACGTTCTAGAAGCGGTAGAGCTTCCAACCACATGTTTCCGTTGCGCAGTGCTCTTTGTTCGTACACATCTTATTGAGTGACGTTATCAGACCTAATGATTGTGGCATTGGGCATTGAATACCGCAACTACTACTACTTATGAAGCTTGGGTGAACTTAGGGACGTTGTATTTCTTAGAGTGAAATCCTGACAATGTCAGCATCAGGATTCGAACTCGATTCATTTCGGTGGCATTCCAGCGCTCATCACCCGTCCACTGAAAATAAAAATCTGGGTATCATGCCACTGCCAACCGATCGTCATGTCCGCGTCTAACCCACACTCTTTATCCTTATCTTACAGTCGCCTTACCGAAAAATGTTTCAAGGAAGATGCTCAACATACACCTTATGAGAATGCAGCTTAGGAAGCGAAGTCTGACCTTGTGGATTGAGAGAAGCAACACGTGCGCCTACACATAATCAGTGAATGAACAGGCAGACTATGAAAACACATTTCACAGACCGCTGATGCATGAAAATCCTAATTGTCAACATTTAAAAGTGATATTTTCACACATCAATTCCGATAACATGACGGACTATGATATCCGAAACTATTTTGGTAGAAACCCATCGCTAAAATAGACTGTAATTAACATCCTTTCAAAATTTGTTTAAAGAATCATCACCCACACAATTTTCATACTTTTTTCAATGGCCTGCGACATAGTAAAAAGGCCACGGCGAATTTTTACCGTGACCTCACTACGTCGCACACAGATATATCCCTCATCCAAGAACCTTGGATTGGAGGAAATAAGATTCAAGGCTTCGGCCCACTAGAAAAACGCCTATTTTACAATAGGTCGGTTAAGAGGCCCAGAGCAGCGATTCACGTAGCACCAAGAGTGGAAGCCCTACTGCCGCAGGGGTGGGTCGCCAACGGTGTTCGATTCGTTCGAGCCGTTGGTCCACTGGTGAGTGACGACACCACGGCTTCCTGAGTTGGCTTAGCGGTGCCAGGATGCGGGACACATCCTCACCGAAGTGGTTTGGTTAAGAGCCGTACTGCGAAAGCCCCCACCGAGGGTAAATTCGGTACCACGGGGTTGGGGGAGCCCCCGGGTGTAGTGCGTCATTTTGATATGACCGCACCCGGCCCCAACGCTTGGTTGAGGTGCCTAGTGGCGCTGCAACGTGGGGGCTGTGGTAGATAGCGAGCTGAGTCAAATCAGCTTGCGCTTAGAAATGGATGACTGAATCCCTAGTCCTTCCTGGGCAACCAGGTTGGCGAGAATTCAGTAGGAAGATGCTAGTATTCCGGGCCTTACCTAGGTCAACGGTGGGTTGCCCGGCCTGTCGTAATAGGGAGAGTACCTTCGGGGACTCGCGTTAATTGGGCGTACCTCAATTCCACGCCCATGGGGGCCGTGCGGTTAAAGCTTAGGCTAGGTACGCACGTTAATCTGCAATATTTGCTGCTAAATCAACTAGTTACCGATGATGTGGTGCCAGTGAGAATTAGCAGGAAGAAAGAAGACAGGGGTGACTTCGTAGTAGCATCGGTGTATATGCCTTACGACTCACCTGTTTCACCTCCAGGCCTTGCTACGGAAAAGGTGATAGAATTTTGTAGAAATAGACAAATGAAACTCATACTAGGCTCAGACACAAACTCACATCACAAAATATGGAACAGCACTAACACAAATCCTAGAGAGGAAACCCTAATTCAATATCTGATGCAGACAGATCTTGTGATAGCGAACAAAGGGGACCGGCCCACTTTTGTGAATTATAACAGGAAAGAAATGCTAGACTTCGTCTCGCACTCGCTGTCTGAACTCATACTTGACTGGAGAGTAACGAATAATGAAACTCTGTCGGATCACAAACTCATTAAGTTTAGTCTCAAAGGGAGTTATCCAAGTGGGAAACCCTTCAGAAACCCGAGAAAAACAAATTGGGAAGCGTATCGTTCCACACTTAAGCTGCCAAATGCGAAATATAGTGAGAGATATACCACGATAGAAGAGCTAGAAAGAGTAAACGGGGAACTGACGTCAGCAATGAAGAATGCCTATGAGAAATCATGTCCGCTCATCAATCCCAAACCGTCAACCTCTTTGGAATGAAGAACTGATCAAATTGAGGAAAGATCTACGGAAAGCTTGGAATAGGGCAGGGAAAGCTAACAGGGAACAAGAAACTAACAAGGAAAGGTACAGGAAACTTCTCAGGGAATATAACAAAAGACTTAACGGAGGAAAGCAAGAGGAGATTCTTAGAGGAAGCAGACTGGATACCGGCTTTCGCAAAAATCAACAAATTGCTGGCCAAAGACTCCACTGATCAAGTGGGATCCCTTCTAAAGCCAGACGGACAATTTACGGCGGATAGTAAAGAAATGGCTCGGCACCTACTCGAAACCCACTTTCCGGGTAGCGTGGAAATAGATAGGAAAAACGCAGGGGAAAGCGTCCCTCAGCCATCTATGAAAGACTGGGCTTTTGCTGAAAGGCTGGCGAAGAAGGGGAGAGTAAAATAGGCTATCCACAAGTTCTACTCATATAAATCGCCGGGGTTCGATGGGGTCATCCCTAAAATGTTGAAAGAGGGCCTAGACCTTATCCTAGATCACCTGATCAGCATCTTCAAAAGCTCAATTGCGCTAGGATACATTCCCAAGCTCTGGGAGGAGGTGAGAGTAGTTTTCATACCGAAGCCTGGTAAAACGTCACGTGTCAAAGCGAAGGATTTTAGGCCGATCAGTTTGACGTCTTTTCTTCTGAAGGCAGTAGAAAGGCTGCTGGATGTCTATATTAGGGGTGAGGTCCTAAAGAAATTTCCTCTACACACTAACCAGCACGCGTACCAAACGGGAAAATCCACAGATACAGCGCTACATCACCTGACGCAAAAGATAGAAAATATGCAAAGGATGTAGCGCTAGGATGTTTTATGGACATTGATGGCGCTTTTGACACCATTACCAAGGCAGCAAAAGCCAAATGGAAGATGTTGCACTCAACTGGGTAGTAAAGATGCTCAGTTCAGGCCACAATATGTGGAGCCAGCATCAAACTTGGTGTTACCAGAGGTTGTCCACAGGGAGGAATCCTATCACCAATTCTATGGTGTATGGTTATAGACTCTCTTCTGGTTAAACTAAACGAATCAGGTTTTTTCACGCGGGGGTATTCGGATGATGTAGCTACACTGATAACAGGCAGCTTCGTTCCCACGGTCGGGGATCTGATGAGATCAGCGCTGAAAATAGTTGAAGTATGGTGTAAAGATAACGGGTTATCGGTCAACCCGGTAAAAACGAAAATAGTTTTGTTTAGTAGGAAGAAATCTAAGGAAAATGTGAAAATCGGGAACTTTACTCTCTTCGGGGAGCCCGTCACGCCGGTCCTCACCTAGAGGACAAACTCAATAAAGCAATTGGTATCTTCTGGCTTTGTAGGAACGCATTTGGCAGGAACTGGGGTCTTTCACCAAAAGCCATCTGGTGGATATACACAGTAATTGTAAGACCAATTCTGTGCCCCGGATGCATTGTGTGGTGGCCCAGAGTGGAAATTACATGGTCACTGGAGAAATTAGAGAAGCTACAATGCCTTTGAATGACAGGGGTCAAAAACACAGTGGCTACCCTAGCACTAGAAACCTTGCTAGACGTTGCACCATTAAATTTTTTATCAAAGCAACGGCTTTCAATGTTTCCTTTAACTTAGATATAAATAACTGTTGGCAACCGATATTGGACAAAGGTCATACCACTATTCGGAACTCAGTCACAACAGAAGAACTACTAATGCCAAGCGATCAAATGAGACCAGAATTGATGCTGGACGACCAATTTATAGGGTATATACCGGACAGGGAAATGTGGCTAAGCGAAAGCAAGACCCTCCCTCCGGAAAACAGCGTTAGCTGTTATACGGACGGCTCAAGAAAGAATGGCCTCACTGGAGCAGGGTTTTACTGCCAAAATTAAATATTGAAGAACGTGTCCCAATGGGAACCTATGCTACAGTCCATCAAGCAGAAGTATTTGCAATATTGAAACTAAGCGAAAACGAAAAGATATTCATATGCTCAGACAGTCAATCAGCCATAGAAGATTTGTGTTCCTGTACAGTAAAGTCAAAACTGACACACGAATGCAAAATGAGGCTGAATGACTTAGGCACACGTAATGAGGTCACACTGTTGTGGGTACCAGGACATGAAAATGTATCTGGAAGCGAAGTATCGGATGAACTGGCGCGGAAGGGCACAGAACAACCTTTGTTAGGACCCGAACCTAAGCTCGGGATATCCATGAACACAAGGAAGCGCCTAGTAAAAGAATGGCTGTCCGAGGCACCTAAAGAAGTATGGGATGTGTATGATGGAGCGAAGCATACGAAAAGCTTCGTTAAAAAACCATTAAAAACAGTAAGACAAGCGTTTGTAAACCTCGGTAGAACCGATATTAAAAGGGTGATTGAGATTATCATAAACCATTGTGGACTCAAGAAATACCTACACAATATTGGCCTCACCGATGACCCAATGTGTTTGTGCAGAGACAGCGAAGAGACGGGAAGACACGTCATTATGGAGTGCCCTAAATACAGACTCCTCCGAAAAAAGATCTTTGGCAAGCCTGAACTGGGGAATCCAGACATTATACTGGACGCAACCAAAATAGGGAAAATAGCTGAATTTCTGAAGCTAACGAAGAGACTTCAATAAAAGACCCGCACGGAACACAAATGCAACTCACTGATTGGACAAAGACAAAACAAATATCGAAATACGCCTCGCATGGTCACAATTTCATTATCGTATTATTCTTATTTTTGTATATTTTGTTAAGGCTGTGGTGGTTAAAAAAGGCTTCTGTTTGTTGCAAATTTACTCCATGAAAATGTTCTACGAGACTATGAAATAAGGAGTTCACGCAGTAGACTGGTCCTTTGTCTAGTGCATGAACTTCTTATGTCACCGTCGTGTAGAGCATTTTCATGGAGAAAAATTGCAACAAGTAGAGGTCTGCATATCAAGGTGGGCAGCCTGGTGCCAAAAAGTTTTCTATGGCAATGTTGGAGTGGGGAACGAGGACATTACTATGCACAATGTTCCAACTCGGCACCAGGCTGCCTACTTGGGACGTTTAAGTAGCCATAAAGAACGCAGCCACGTGCCGAAAATCTGTTAATGTCATCGTAACGGCAGTAACAAATACTATACGTGATATAAATTTCAACACGGCACCAGGCTGCCTACTTAAGATATTCTGTGAATGTAGAGGGCAGCAGCAGTCTGGTGCCGAGTTGAAATTTATGTGACGCATAGTATTTGTTACTGCCGTTACAATGAGTTTAACTGCTTTTCGGCACCAGGCTGCCTTCTTAAAGGCTACTCATACTTTTCAAGTACGCAGCCTGGTGCCGAGTCGGGACCTAGTGTACATTAATGCACTCGTTCGCCATCCAACATTACCATAGGAACTTTTTTGGCACCAAGCTGCCTTCTGAAATCGAACAGTGCAACCCCACCTTAACAGTCTACGACAAATGACTTTTATTTAAAATAAACGGATCCAAGGGTGGTACAGAGGATTTCGATCCCGGTGCCAGTTCAACTACGGTAGAACAACCCAAAAGATTCAATTATCTATCTAACCCATCCTAATCTTACAGTCGCTTTAACGAAAAATGTTTCAAGGAAGATGCTCAACATACACCTTATGAGAATGCAGCTTAGGAAGCGAAGTCTGACCTTGTGGATTGAGAGAAGCAACACGTGCGCCTACACATAATCAGTGAATGAACAGGCAGACTATGAAAACACATTTCACAGACCGCTGATGCATGAAAATCCTAATTGTCAACATTTAAAAGTGATATTTTCACACATCAGTTCCGATAACATGACGGACTATGATATCCGAAACTATTTTGGTAGAAACCCATCGCTAAAATAGACTGTAATTAACATCCTTTCAAAATTTGTTTAAAGAATCATCACCCACACAATTTTCATACTTTTTTCAATGGCCTGCGACTTGATTTATTTTTAAAACATTCAATGAGCGATTACGAAAATCCATAACCTATCCCAAAATCGTACATATCATTTTTAGTCTCCCTAATTGTAAATAGATTAAATGACAAGAAGAAAGGCTCAAACTTTTGATTAAAATAAACGTTACCTAATTTACCAATATTTATATCGATGACGTCATTAGACGCCTTTTTATATTTAAAATTTGACACGGTCTTTTATAATGTCATTTGTTTGTGTCGTCATTTACATCAACTCTATACGTGCGGAAACGAAATCCATTCACCCATATGGGAAAACATTACCAAAGGAAAGATTTCAACATAAATTTGCACAAGTTGAGGGAACAAAAGAGCTGGTCAAAATTTAATTCAATAGAACGGTATTTCTGGTTACATGCGAGTCTTTCTATAATTGATAATGTAATCGAATAAAATTTGTAAAAAATTTCCAGGCTAATGAGCAATTAATTTGCTTTCATTTCTCAGCACCGTTCCATGGCGTGACATTTCTGTTTTTCTATTTTCCTTTAGCTACGCATTTGTTTGTTTAACTCTACTTTATATTTATAAACATGCGAGTTTATGCGTTTTTCCTAAGGGAAAATGTGTGTCATTCATTAAACGCTCATAATGTCATGTAGGAAAAGATCCTAAAATGTGTCTCATCTTTCTATCATATGAAAATGAGTATCATAAATTGGCGTTATGAAAATAGATTCGCTTGAATGTCAAGATTAAGGTCACATCAAGTAATATATTAGAATCGCGTAGCGCGAAAACATTACCCAATGAACAATAATCCACATTTTGACATATCGAAACCAAACGAATTGAAATATTTACAATCGAAATATGTGTCCGCAGTAACATGGAAGGGGAAGAGATATGATATACGCTAAATTTGGCGGCGCTTTTCCTTTAGCTCATAGCTGATAGAGAGATTTGGAAATGGAAAGTACGTAAGGCTCACCGTCTGCATGGCGAATTCTAGTTTGCTGCAGGTATAAAGGAAGAAACAATAGAGATCTTTCACTTTCTGTCGATTTGACTTCTTGGTTACGAAGATTAACACGGAGAAGAATATCTACAGGCGACGTAGGAATTGTTTTTATAATATACGTCCCCGGAGTATTTTATACACCGTGCACTGATTACGAACTTCGTGCACGTATTTTGTGAGCTTTTAACATGAGCTTTTAACACGTTCGTTACGTATGCTTACAATGCTTAAATAAGGTAGATAATACATTCACCGCGTATATAATACGTCGGCGGCGTATAATTTAAACGCAATGCCTACGTCGCTTGTAGATATTTTCCTCAGCGAAACTATTGGGAGAATTCTTGGTTAAGACATTGGCTCCCGCGTGAAAAGTGGCTGCGTCGATGTCCAACCACCCAATGTATTCCTAATGTACGTTCAATAAAGAAACTGCTAACGATTAAATGCACCTATGGTTTACGAAAGGGAGCTTGTGTTAACTGGGTAAAGGATGTTTATTGTAATTGTCTGAACTCATAAATAATGTTTTTATTGTGGGTTTAAAATTCTTGGTAGTTTCACTACCATCAGACACGCCTATAATTTCACGATAAGCATGCCATGTTGGATATTGTAATTTACGCTTCCGAATTTAAACTCGTAGTTAACATTAAACGTATTCGTAAGAAGTTTCTTCATGTAATACAAATCTAACTCTTTGCAAGGATTATATAACAACTGAATTTATGTTGTATAAGACTGCGTTTACATTGTTCACCGATTTAGTGGTTGTAGATGATGTGTTCCATAATGTTAGTGAAAAACGTGTCGTTTCTTTTGAATGTGTCTTTTCTATATCTATACGTGTAAAATTGGTGAGTTTTAATATGGTTAAAAGCGTTGTGATTGAATCGAAATCCCTTAAAAGATGGTAGCTCAATGCAATTTAATGGAATTTTTCTGTTACACATCTGCTGCTGTATAAGTTACGTTCCATTTCTTAAAAATGTACAATTTAGACTTTGATTTCGATTCGATTAGATTTGATTATTATGTGAGGTCCATAATAGACAAGGCATTGGACTTTTTACACAGTATATACTGGAAACTTTGCCGTGTTAAGCCCCTAAGACAATTGGGAAAATGGGCTCACAAGGTACGAACCACACTTAATTGGGATGTGGTTTCCAAAATGCCTTTGCCATTGTACAGAGCGAAGTGATGTTTAACCAAATTCAGCAAAATTTTTACTCACTCAATCAAAAGCCACAAGCAAGATTTATATCGATTAAATTAGAATGTCTCCCTCCTGTATCACTGTAGCTACAGTTTCAAACTCTGATTCTGACAATGAAAACTATATTAGTATAAGTATAGTATAAGTACTTCGGCACCATATTATGTTTGATTTGAAAAACTAGGATTAGCATCTTGTACATAATTTTTTGTTTCACGTTCATCCACTTGAGTGCGTCCAACATCTGTTCCACACTTGTGTCTTTTTTACATCTCAAAATGATCCTCATAGCCCGGTTTTGTAACTTCTGCAGTTCATAGAATTCTCCAGCGACAGAATCTTGAGCAGTATTCGAAGTGCGGAGATATTATCGCTTTGTAGACTTTAATTCTATGTTCGATCATTTCGCCGCGTATGTTTCGCCGCCGAGCATTTTGCCGCTGATCATTTCGCCGCCGGGAACGTTTAGCCGCGGACTCGTTTGGCCGTAGATTCATTAGGCCGCAGACATTTCCTCAGTGTATGTGGTTATATGTGATTAATGTAACCAAAGCGAGTGATTCATCCTACTACAAAATGGCGCGAAAGCAAGTGATTCATCTTTTTACAAAATGACATGAAAGCGAGTGATTCATGCTTTTACAAAATTTCACAAAAGAGAATAGTTCCCCACTTCAAAAAATGACACGAAAGTGAGTGATTCATCATTAATTGATTGTCCAACACTCCGCGGCGCTGGTGGCGATTTGTTTGGCAGCGAAAAGTTCCAGCGGCAAAATGTTGCACGGCGAAAAGATTGGGCGGTGAGTTGGCCTAACGGCGAAATGATCGCGAGGCTAAATGATAACGCGGCGAAACGTGCGCGGCGAAATGTTCGGCGGCGAAACGATCCTCGGCGAATTGATAGGGAACCGTTCGATTGATAGTTTGGAGCTTATCCTTGCCAAGAACCCTACTTTTTTTGCGATTTTTTTGCACATGTATTCACTATGATTTTTCAATTTCAGGTTCCACTCAATCATCATACCTCTAACCTTTTTTCTCTTTAATTACAACCAATTATCAGATGGCCATTCATAATAATAATAATAATCTGCCCTACAACCCATGAAGGGTTAGAGGCTAGATCATTATTTACTAGTTTCGCTGTTTGTGGTTCTACTTTATTGAGATCCTTTCATTACCGGAAAGTTTTACTGTGCCAGTGGTAAGCTGTACGACAAACCCAGTGCCATCTATGAGATGTAACTAGGAGCGAAACTAGTAAGAGTAGAATACCGGCACCTCCCAACAATGCCTTTCACCGGTAAGCCGTATGATGGCACTACACTCAACTTCACTTGACTTGAACGATTCAATCAGTTTTGTTTTCTTTACAAATCTAACAATCAGTACAAATCCGTCTGCGGTTGAGTGTCGAACCAACGCACTGGCAACTCAATCTCGTAGTAGCAAGCAGACGTGTTAGCCACTACGCTATCGAGATGGCCATTCATACAATTGTCAAAAATTTAGCATAATAAATAGAAAATTTCATCCATCTTGTCACACGAACGGAAGGTGCCTATGATAGCTGCGGCGTTGCCCCTCCGCACTGCCATGCTTACCTGCTGCTTTAAAAACGACTTCGACCGAGGCTCGTTTGATCTCTAGACGATCTTCTGACTCAACGCGTCGAAGAATTTTATGGCTTCGTCACCCCAGGGGCCCAATGTTTCGACCGCGAATGGAACAAAATAGTAGCCCTGTTCGATCAACGTACGGTACTTTGTTGTTTTCCGTTGTGCCTTGTCTGCTGCTGCTGCTACACTCTCTTGTCCACGGGATCAGCGTCATGCCGTCGACTCTTTTGCCGTCTTCGCGTCTTCTAGGCCTGCTGGCTCCAACTTGGAGGGAAAATCGGCCGATACTAGCGCTTGTTTAATTATGCTGTTCAGCTCCGCGTGTCTCGCATGCCGACCTGCGCTCTTACGACATTTCAGCCCATGGTGACCTTTTTCGTCCACTTGTGATCCGCATCGGCAAATGTGTGGTGCACATATGTTGACTCCTAATCGCAGACCAACGGCTATCCGGAACGTGTTGTTGTCCATAAGAGTGCCGATTGATTGCGAAGGGAGCGCTTGCAACCAGGCGCCCGACTCAGGTCTCTGAAGTGCCAAAAATCGCGCTCTGTCCACTTTGTGTTCGAAATTCAGTTGACTTATCAACCGAGTCGTTGTAATACTGGACCATTGGCCCTGTAGCGATGGTATTTCTGGTTGGATTTGATCCGGATGCCGCAATCTCCACTCGTTTAGTCCCTCTCTATAATCGGCAATTTGCTCAACTTGCAGCGACGGTTGGTGTAACATAATACTGACAAGCCGAGTAACTCCGTTAGCAGATGATAAAAAAGCGGGTAAAACTGTATCCGAAACTTTCCGGACTCCCAAACCTCCTTAATTGATGGGCAGTGACGCCATGGTCCACGTGTTTGCGTCCAGTTTCGAATTCGCCAAGGATTCCAAAGCACATTTGATCTCAATGTCCATCTCACTGACCAGGTCGAATCGCTTCCACGTTGGCACTATCCTAAGTAGAAAGACTAACTTCGGTAACGTAAAACAGTTCTTCAAGATGTAGAATGCGATATGGTAGTTGTCTAGCTCCAACAAGCGCTCAAACATCGGTTTCATTTCACTTAACTTTTTGACAAAAATGCAATCGAAAGCGTTGTCTGAGATCGGTGCTCCCAGGAGTGTGAACTCGTTGAATATGCAGATGCCCGGTAAAAGTTTGTTAAATTGGTCTGACACTTGTTGGCCCCATTCTGAGCAAAAGTAGAGTTTGCACTTATCAGGATTGATGTGAAGATCCATTTTGTCGCATTCAGTGATGACCGTTTTGAAATCGGCTAGGACAGTTTCGTACTCGCCGGCGGTGGTTCCGTCATCCAGGTAAAAAACTACGAATTCGGATACCAATGAGTCCACCTCTGCCTGGATTGCCGTACTGAATACTAATGGGTCGCACGAGTCTCCCTGCTGTGCTCCATTTTGTGACATCAGAATAAACTCTCTATAGCGTCGGCGCAGCATAACATTGTCGCAGGTACGGGAATATGGTCGGACGCTGCAGCTACATTTCGTTCAATACTACGTCACGGTCTACTTCGTTAAAAGCGTTTCGAAAATCAATTTTGACGACCACAACTCGCCGATGTGTGTTCTGTTTAATGAACGTTCGTGTTGCGTGTGCCGCTGCTTCACAGCCACCTCTTACGCCGAAACCGATTTGCCTTGGTGCGAATTTCGATGCCATATCTCCCCGGACGGAAGCACTGGCAAGTTTGGAAGTTATTCGGCGGAATGTGTTACCGACGGCAATTGGGCGAATGCCACCTTGTTTCTTCTGTACATAACTTACTCACCCGATTGTATTCTGACCAGTCGCTTACGTCATCCGAAAAATATGCTTTTTTGTATGCGTCTCCAGCCTCTCTTCTCTGTCTATGTAGCTCTGTCGTGTACCAAGGTTGAATGAAAATTGTTGGACTTTTCACTAGTTCTTTGACTAGGCCGTGGTAGTTGGTTGAGCAACGAAGACCAAACGTTTGAGAAAATGAATATTTAGGAACATTAATTTTTTGATCACAGGGTGGGCCTCCTTCGATTTATCTCTGTTCGCCCTCATGTGTGTGTGTCTGTGTACTTCATTTTATCATCATGATGAGAGTTTATTTCATTCTGTTTATACTTTCGCTTCAATGTTTTTATGGTATCACCCATCTGCTATCGTTTAATGGAATTTTTGACAGAATTTAATTTGTAACTTTGACATAATTCTAATTTTTAGACCTGATAGTGGTTTGAAGGATCCTATTCTAAGAATTGAGGGTTAAGTGTTTTGTTCGTCTGGTCTGGTTTAAATGCTATTAATCGATTGGGTCGCGAGTGTATGGCCCTGGAGCAGAAATCATCACGCAGCAATTATCTTCCAGGTAATTATCACCAAGTCCGCAATTTGTGGAAGGAAAATGTCCCCAGGTGACAATTCCTATTTATGGGCGATAATTCCTCAGTGATATTACTCCAGGTGAATAATTCCCACTCAGAGCGTAAATCCGTAAATTTTCAAAATTATTGTCCAATTTAAATGTATTACGTTTGGTTGAAAACAGCAACTGCGACACTTTTCAATATTCATTTCCATTAAATTACAAGAGTTCAAACAAAACTTTAATGAAACTTGTCACTTCCACACAACGAAATTTACTTATAATTGATGTGGATATAGTTTCCCATTTCTACTAAACAGTGCCAAAATAGTGTTCATCGTGCAATTTATTGGTAAACATGTAAGTAAACATGTTAAGAAGAAAATCAATAACAATTCCAAGTGTTTCTGACATTACAAATCATAAAGATTTCGACGAAGGCACTAAAATAACTTCAGTTAAAAATGAAACTTAATCAATCATCGCTAGTTTTAGAAATAAAATTTGCGAGAAACAGAAATAACATTTGAAAATTTTCACAAATAAAAATATTAATTTTGATTATTAATTTGTTTAAATAACGCCAGAAAAATTAATAGTACATTACGTATGTGCTTCGAAATTGGTTGTTTTGACTCGTAGGAAGGTTGCTGCATGAGCCAAATGCGAATGCTGTAATCCTACGAGTCAAGACAACTAATTGGAAGCACTTACGGACAATATTTTACATGTTGATGCTCGGTAAATGCGTTTTCCGAGTCGCTTGCGACGAGGTAATGACGCATTTACTGAGCAGAAACATGTAAAATTATTTATTCGACATGATTACTTGACATCAGTGTTAATGGGGAGTGTGTGAAATTGTTTGAGTGAAGAATCGGAGCTAGCTCTGGTTTCCAGTCATCGAAAAATTATCAAACAAGAAAGGTCCATTCCCACGTCGATCGGCGTTAATGCCACCTCAGGCTGCGATTTTGATATCGCAGTCCCAGAAAAAAATTTCGATAATTTTAGAAAGGCCTGAGAAGCTTTAGTGAAATGGAAAATCTACTTTGACACTGAGTAACGAATAATGGTTGGGACATCAAAATCATTTTTCGACAATTAAGCCATCTACACGGCTTTGCCGCCATTTATTGGACCCGTAGGAGGTACAAGAGGTCCTATACGTTTACTACAAACAATTTTATTGTAACATGGGGTAGATCGAGGTGAGATTGGGGGGGATGCATCTATTATCGTCTAGAGAAGACGAATCAGCAATAAAAAAAATGTCCGTCTGTCCGTCTGTCCGTCCGTCCGTCCGTCTCCACTTTTTTTTTCCAAACGGCTCAACCGATAAGCCTAATCTTTTTTTTCCCTGGAAGGTACATGCCTCCCATGATTCAAGTTCGAAGATGAGCAAAATCGATGAAGTGGTTCCGGAGATATGGTCGAGGAAGTGACCAAAAACATGGTTTTTCGAGGGTCGGTGAAACTTTTTCGCAAATATCTCAGCCAGTATAGTACGGAAATTCCTCATTTTGGTGTCAAATGAAAGCATTTGATGTCACGAAACTGGGAAAAATTTTTTATGGGAATCGGGTCAGGGGTATGGGCACTGGGGCCAATGGAATGGACGAAATTGAGATTCTTGGCCTTATACGAAAACAGTTTTTCGTCTATATTTCCTTAACTATGCTATATGGAGATTTACTGTCAAAGGCAAAGTTGTAGGGAATTAAATTTAAGCGAACACGTATTTCAGGGTTTTGGGGAAATATGGTCCAATCCTGGTATATGGCCACTTCCATAATTGGGCAGGATGACCCAGATCTCCAGAACTATGAGAGTTGGAAAGTTGGTTCCAAAGGCAAAGTTGTAGAGAATTAAATTTTAGATAACACGTGTTTCAGGGTTTAAGGGAAAAAGCCTTAGTCCTTGGATATAAGATTTTCTAGATTTGAATGGTCTGAGACGTACTTTGGTAGGGCCTTAGACATTACCTTGGGTAATTTCTATGGATCTTTGAAATTCTTACAGTTATCATAGAACAGAAAACGTTGGATTGTTTGCTTATTTGTATATTTAGGTACGTTCGAGTCACTTTGCCACATCTATTCTGTTTGTCACATCTATTCTGATACGTACGGGTCTTTGGTTATGTTTTATTGTAAAAAAGCTAGAAGGACTAGACACTCCTTCGTATTTCCTACTCCCATTCTCTCTCAAATAGAGCGAAAATGTTCAAATTGTTTAATTTTTCCTAATCGAATGTAAACAGCGATTATTCAATTTTGTCAATTTTCGCTACAGCAACCACATGTCTGAATAAATGGCGATCCAAGCAATTTCCTTCGCTTATGTTCTTTGAAAATTGTTATCAGATGTTTCTAATTTCTAACTTACGATAACAAACATTGCTTGCAACACGCGTTTATCACGAGCCATTTCTGTGTATCATGTAATTAAAACTTAATAATGATGATAATAAAGTGCAATTTCACGATTTCCTGATACAAAAAAAAAAGCAAAAAACGGAAAGCTAGCCGTAACAACAATTATTTCTGTTAATTCTCATATTGCAAAGTAATCCCTTTCAGCAGGAAAATTTTGTGGCTGCAGTTGGCACAAGGTCCAAAGGTTTCAAAATTGCTTTTCTTCAATTTTTCAAAGAGCAAATGTGACAGCATCCACGTGGAAAATTTAATTCGTGAAAGCCTTCGCTCTGACTTTTTTCGCCGAAAATTCTGTTGGGCGATTATACTTTTTTTTATTATTACGTCAACCGCTAAAAATTTGGCTACCTGACTACAATATTATCATCAGTGTAATGAACAAAAACAAAAAAGGTATGTATTTAAGACACAAAATAACACTTTGAAAAAGGAGAAAAAAAATAACAGAAACAGAGCAATGATGAGGTATGTAAAGATGTGCTCCGGAGAATGCAACTGTAAGCAGGCTGGCCGGCCAGCGAAAACTCTGCCAGTTGACATCGCCATCAAAAACATCATTCAATTATTTTTAAGATCGACAAGTAAAGACGCTAGATTAAAGTGTGCAATAAACGACGTAGGTAGAGCCATCGAGCGAACTTTAAATTGAAAAACTGGTCTCGACACAACTGAGTCAAAAAACTGCGAGAAATAGTTAAACATTCTTAGCATCCGGTTGACCGGTTCATGTTGACCATAAGGGACCGTTCATAAAGGATGTCACGCCAAGGGGGGGAGGGGGTGGGGTCTAGGACATTCGTGACAGAGCGTGACACCAAAATATTGCAGGTTAACGTGCGTACCTGAGGATTCTCTCTACCGCACGACCCCCATGGGTGAGGAATTGAAATGCGCCCAATTAACGCGAGTCCCCGAAAGGACTCTCCCTATTACGGTAGGTCGATGCAAACCTCCGCGACCTAGGTAAGGCCCGGAATACTATCATCTTCCTACTGAATTCTCGCCAACCTGGTTGCCCACGAAGGACTAGGGGTTCAGTTACCCATTTCGAAGCGCAAGCTGTTCTGACGCAGCTCACTATCTACCACCACCAGCACCACAAGGCACCTCAACCAGACGCTGGGGCCGGATGCGGCCATCTCGTATGGCACACTACTCCCGGGGGCCCCCAGCCCCGCGGTACCGAATTTACCCTCGGTGCGGGCTTTCGCGGTAAGGCTCTTAACCAAACCACTTCGGTAGGGATGTCCACCCATCCCTGGCACCGCTGAGCCGGCTCCGGAAACCATGGTGTCGCTACTCACCAGTGGACCAACGACTCGAAGAAATCAAACACCGTTGGCGACCACCCGTGTGGTCGACAGAGCGTGACAGGGGGGAGGGGGGGTTCGAGAGCTGCGTGACGTCACGCTAACTACAATAAAAGTAGTTGCACCCGTACGTCATAAGCTTCGAACGCCGAATTCGGGTCGGGCGAGGCGCAACAGTGAAAAGAGTCACTAAATCATGTAATCAAGCGTAGGGGTTACCCTAGACCCGTACGATTTGTGTCAAAAGAACAGTGATTGCAAAATCATGATCGAAAGACCCAATCTCTCAAATTCAATACGACGGATATCAAAGTTGGTTCAGATTTGGCCGAAAAATAGGGGCACAGACGAACAGTGTGAAGGACATTTTTTGCAGATTTCGTTTTTTAGAACCCAATGTTACAAACGTAGTGACAAACACTGTAGACACTTACTTCATACGCGTCTAAAAAACAGCTATGTAGCTATGTAGCTATGTAGTCGGGAGAACAACAACTGACCCATACAACTGTGAAACTCTGTTACCGTAAGGTACGGCGAATTTTCGAAAATGGTTCTATTCTCTTAACTTTTGTTCTTCTGTCATGCAACGGACTGTAACATACTCATTAACATTTAGTGCTAATACTTCTTGAAATTTGAGTGTCATGCTAATTGGTAAGTTAGCGTGACGTCACACCAGGGGGGAGGGGGTATGAGGCTGGCGTGACACTAGCGGGGGGGGGAGGGGGGGTGTACGAAAAAATCAGTTCTGTGAAAGGTAACTACCAAGAATTCGTTGCGCCTTAGTGGACGAATGGCGCCTTCATCAGAATTCTGCACATGAGACTGGGAGCATTAAGGCGTCCACGCAACAACTCAAAGACAAACATCACACTCAAAGTAATCCGTCTACGCCACAAAGGCTCAATGTTAATGCGCTTGCAACGTTCAATATAAGGAGGCAGACGATAATTATCATCTCTCCGCACCGACCTTCTCAACGCATACATCAAGAACTTTTTCTGTATCGATTCAATTCTTTTAATGTAGGACAACTCGATAGCGCAGTGGTTAACACGTCTGCTTGCTACTACGAGATTGAGTTGTCAGAGCGTTGGTTCGAAACTCAGCCGCAGACGGATTTGTACCGATTGTTAGATTTGTAAAGAAAACAAAACTGATTGAATCGTTCAAGTCAAGTGAAGTTGAGTGTAGTGCCATCGTACGGCTTACCGGAAAAGGCATTGTTGGAAGAACCGGTATTCTACTCCTACTAGTTTCGCTCCTAGTTACATCTCATAGATGGCACTGGGTTTGTCGCACAGCTAACCACTGGCACAGTAAAACTTTCCGGTAATGAAAGGATCTCAAAAAGGAGAACCACAAACAGCGAAAACTAGTAAATAATGATAATGATCTAGCCTCTAACCCTTCATGGCTTGTAAGGGAGATTATTATTATTATTATAGGACAACTCGTGCGGGTTCCACACAACAGACGCATACTTAAGGTGAGATCTCACATGAGCAAAGTAAACACTCTTAAGTGCGCGAATATCGGTGAATTGCTTGCAAATTTTTTTGACAAAGCCAAGCATACAGTAGGCCTTCGACGTTATAAGATCGATATGATGATTAAATGACAACTGTTCGTCCATTAATACCCAAAGGTCAAAAATTTTACTAACACGGGTCAACGTGACGCCATTGATAGCGTAACTGAAGTCCAACCGATTGAGCACACACCATCGAGAGAAGGCGTCTAGGTCGCACTGTAACCGTACAGCATCAGAAAGCGATCTTACTGCACTCATGAGTTTCAAGTCATCGGCATACATAATCTTAATAGCGTTGAACACTTTAGTGACGTCATCCATAAACAGAATGAAAAGCAAGGGACCCAAATGACTTCCTTGTGGAACGCCAGACAAAATTTCCGAGACATGACCCATTAGCTTTACATACTGAAGACGCTCACTGAGATAGGAGTTGATCCGGCAAAATAGTCCAGGGTCTATTCCAAGATTACAAAGCTTCTTCAACAGAACGCGGTGCGATACTCTATCAAACGCTTTCTGAAAGTCAGTGTATATGACGTCCAACTGTGAGCCAGACTCAATGACCTCCAGCGCAAGACTAGTAAATTCAAGCAGATTTGTCGACGACAAGTACCTTAAGCAACATGAGCAATCATTCCCTTGATGAAATGATGCCCGATGTTGATAAATTGGCAACTTTAGCACCAGTGGCTGCAGTCAATCATACCAAAAACGTCGAAATTTATATTATTATAGTTTCATAAATTATTAACAAAAACAAAATTAGAACATTTAAAAATGTTGAGAATTTTTTAAAAATAGTTTAAAGTTTCAGAATTGACTAGTATGTTAGAAACTTATCTTATCTCTGGTACAAACAGCTTTTCAATTCACATCCGAACAGTTCTCCTAAATTACTGTACTAAAGTTTTTATGTTGAGCGAATTCAGTGAAGAAGCAAGTAGCAAAAACGAATTAAAGAGTGTCTCTAATCTACTTGACAAGTTTTGCTCTTCTTATGATTACGTTCCATAAAATTTGAATTTAAACTTCAATTTACACGCCTATCTCAAATGACAGGTACAAATAATGGCATCAAAATTGTACGTACGCTAAGCCGATCTTGTTTATTTGTTGATATTATAAGACAAGGTCTCAAAGATTAATTTCCATACCATACATTTGTCCGTATGCATCATACATATGTATGGGATTATAACATAAACCGCATTCATTTGTATGCCGAGTTAATACCATTAAAGTTAAATCTTACTAACTAATACCAATTAAATTTGTTGATTATTCCGGTTAAATCTTACCAACCAACCCCAAAACTCTCTTTTGGTATGATATATCCTCTACAACAATTACTCCATGGATAAAATGGAACAAACGCTAAGCAAACAAAGTTTTAATGTACTCAAATCAGTCTGAATTAAATAGTTTAGAAATTGTGTTAGCCTTCGGTTCAACAAAACTTTCAACACTAAAATGTGTTTGATTTTTCGATTGAGAAAAATCAAGAAGCGTTTTAACTTTGAATTATTAGCCTTGTGAGGTAAAAAAATGAATTTTAATACAAAGTGTTCGTTTCGGAGTCTCGGTCTGTTCATTTTCTCGTGTTACATTTGTTGGTGCAACTCGATTTGAGGCTACTGCAATAATTGTTGTAAGAAACTGAGTTCTTAGTAGAATAAATAATGAAAAATTTGCCTTTTCATTCATTTTCCACCGCAGAGAAACAATAAGGTAGCCTTAGAGAGCAAAGTACGTACTTAGACGTAGATGATGGCAACGGCAAAATGTCATATATTTTCTATGAACGAGCATTATTCTTATCATTGGGAGGGCAGACGTGCAGGATTTGACAGAGAAATTGCTTAGTACATTACACTCTTGCATCTGCCTTATTAGACTGGAGAATTTGTCTATTAACTTGAGGCATAATGGGTGGCCAAATAACTTTAAAGTTCTCAACCTTTTTATGAATCACTTGTTGCAAACTGATATATGAAGTAGAAGAATAGCTGTACTTAAGGTGGGTGTGCCATGTACATATGGTGTACAGTGGTGAATGAATTGTAACATAAACTTCTCAAAAGTAAGAATGGTCAAGACCTTTCACAAAATTTCCACGAAAAAACGTCATCCCAATTGATTAATTACACTGAATTAAAAACAGCTGTAACCGTAAACCGAGTGAGATTAATTTAAGCAAGTACTTTCATGACTAAATAAGATAAGCGCCTAAAGCCACTCGCCGTTTTTTTTTATTGACTAAATTATTCAAATCAGAGGCAGTGCTGATTTGTTTATTGCTAATGTTTACAATAAGACATTCCAATATAAACCATGTATGAAACCTAACCGAAATAGCATAAGCGATTGCGAATGTATGGACCCGTACGAAGTACGAAGGTCCTATACATTTGCTACAAATTCAGCGCTCCCACACATCCAATATTTAAAAAATTGTCCGTCTCCACTTTTTTTTTCGAAACGGCTGCACCGATCACCCTGAACTTCTTTTTCGCTGAAAGGTACATATGTCCCATGGTTCAAGTTCAAAGATAAGCAAACTCGATAGGGTAGTTTCGGAAAGATAGTCGAAAAAGTGTCCAAAAGCATGGTTTTTTGGGGGTAGGTGAGATTTTTTCTCAGATATCTCTGGAATTAAGGCAGTTAGAAAGCTCTAGAGAACTAAATTTTAGCGAACACGTGTTTCAGGGTGTTCCCCAGAAACGTCCCAATCCCGAGATTTAGCCATTTCTAGAATTGGAAGGGATGATTCATATCTCAAGAACTATGACAGATGGAAGGTTGCTTCCAATAGCAAAGTTGTTGAGAATTAAATTTTAGCGAACACGTATTTCAGGGTTTTCCCCAGAAACGTCCAAATCCCGAGATTTAGCCACTTCTAGAATTGGTAGGGATGAGTCATATCTCAAGAACTATGACAGATAGCAAGTTGCTTCCAAAGGCAAAGTTGTAGAGAATTAAATGTTATCGAACACGTGTGTCAGGGTTTTCCCGAAAAATGTCCCAATCCGGAGATTCAGCCACTTCTAGAACTCAGAGGGATAAGAACATTAGACATGATTGGTGTCAGAGTTCAGAAAATGTACTTCGGGAGGGCTTTCGACATTACTTTGGGTAATTTCTGAGAGTCGTTTAAATTCTGATAGTTCTAAAAGAACTTTACTATGCATTCTGATGCGCATTATATTTATGATAATAGTAAGAATTTGGTACAGCGAGGCTTTTCGCACGTGAAGGCTTTACGTACGGGTCTTTGCATATGTTTTAGGCATGAATTTAAAGTAGGAAGGAGCATCGATCATGGTTCTTAGATAAATATATATAGCAATAAAATAGCAATAAAAATATGTCCGTCCGTCCGTAAACACGATAACTCGAGTAAAACTTAATCGATTTTCAAAATCTTTTTTCCCCTGAAAGGTAATATCAAAAGTGGGTTTGCTTTTCAGATGGGCATTTTAAGATGAAGGGCCGCTGAGCTAGGGTCGCCTAAGTGGTTTTTGGTCTTTTGTATGTACATCATAGTAAACCGAAAGTATTTACACAATGCTGAAATAGTAATTTTCCTACCTAGTTTTGTAACTAAGGTTTTTTCAGCATTAGTCCTAAATAGTGTTCGCACGAGCCAGAGGCGACCTTTAGGACACCTTTTCGACCATATCTCCGGAAATATTCGACCGACTTTGTTCATCTACGAACTTGACCTCAGTTTTTCGACTATCTTTCGGTCAAGATTTACTCAAGTTATCGTGTTGACGGACAGACAGACCGACAGACGGACATTTTTTTTTCGCTGATTTGTCATCTGGAGGCAACAAAAAAAAATTTCTCTCAAACTTGGTAGTAAACGCATCAGACCTTCGTACTTCGTACGGGTCTAAAAATTGTGTGGTGAGGTTTTTTCCATGTTGTCCTTTCGGCAATTTCCAATCCAATTTGAGGACGTTATTTCATACATTTAAGAGTTAAGGCAATATTTACTTAGATACGTTCGAGTCTTTTTGCAACATCTATTCTGTTTGCCAGTCTGATGCGTACGTGTCCCTTGCATATGTTTATTTTAGAATTATCAAAATTAATTCTTTAAAATGTTTATGTGAGTGGATCAAATCGTAACGAAACTATTCAATATTCACACTCGTAAACGTAGTCGGTTTAATTCAATGGATTTTTTGTTCCGAATTCGTTAATATTCATTAGGTGCGTCTCGTTGAATTAATCATGGATGGTTATTGCAAAGATGTTATGTTTACTCTAACAACTATAAAGAGGACATCATAGCCCCACGGTAGTAAGGGGCCGTGACGCAAGTCTTACACGCCAAAAAATTCACAAGAAATTTTTTCGTAGACTAAGGAACATATATACAGGAACTTTTTGACTTCCCCCCCCCCCCCCGTGCGACGTACCCCCCGGAAAATATTTTTCCCGGATTCTACGGAAAATTTTAGGCCGAAGTGCCTTTTCACTCATTAAAATCGGTTCAGTCGTTCCGGAGATATGAATTAAACAATTTTGGTATTTTGTATGGAAATCGACTCAAATCGAATATTTTTA
>CM055406.1:58268473-58288359 GCA_029228625.1 Pseudolycoriella hygida
GGCAGGATGACCCAGATCTCCAGAACTATGAGAGTTGGAAAGTTGGTTCCAAAGGCAAAGTTGTAGAGAATTAAATTTTAGATAACACGTGTTTCAGGGTTTAAGGGAAAAAGCCTTAGTCCTTGGATATAAGATTTTCTAGATTTGAATGGTCTGAGACGTACTTTGGTAGGGCCTTAGACATTACCTTGGGTAATTTCTATGGATCTTTGAAATTCTTACAGTTATATGAGAACAGAAAACGTTGGATTGTTTGCTTATTTGTATATTTAGATACGTTCAAGTCTCTTTGCCACATCTATTCTGTTTGCCACATATATTCTGATACGTACGGGTCTTTGGTTATGTTTGATTTTAAAAATCAATCAGAAATGCAAGAATGACAGAAACTAATCAACTCGGTCGCTAAAGCTTTTGGCACACGTTTTTAAAATAGAAGAGTGAGGCTAGCAAATAATGTCAGCTGAGTAAACTAGTAGATATGGCACTTAGCTCTAACATTTGAACATTTAAATGGAAATTGTATTTGGGTTAAGGAAAGCATTTTCTTCATGTTCAACGAACAGTGAATGATGCCAACGATTAGGAAATTGAGCCCTAACGTCGGTCCGTGTTGATGAATGCATTAAAATCTCAAAATTGGACAAAATTTGTGATGCTCTTCCAGACCACATTAGAATCACTAGCAACTTCTATACTGGAATTTATAAGTCATACAAAATAACCCACTGCTTTGGTTCGTCAAACTCGATAGTTGGGCTAACTCGAAAATGACACTTTATATGGGAATCTAGAGGTTGCCTCATTTTCAAGCCCTTAGTGTTGTTTGTGGCCAAAATTTTTTCCAAAAAAAATATCTCAAAATTCCTAAAAAATATCAGAATTTCGCGGCGGCATTACGAGGAAATGTTTTTTTCCTACTTATCGAGTAGTCCTCGCAGGGCCTATTCTTTGGAAATGTTCATTTCTAAAATTTCCAAAAAAATTCTCAAATTTCCAAAAAAAATTCTAAAATTTCCAAATTTCCAGTCCATCAATTAATTTTTTTTATTATTAACTCCTTCTGTTTTTTCAAAATTTAAAAATTGTCGAATGTTTTCGCTCAAAAAACTCGTCAACTTCGTCGAAAACCCTAGCGAAAAAAAATCGACGAAAAAGTATTCAAACGTATACCATACAAATTGAAGTAAATTTGCATACTTTTTTCGACCTTTTCCCATAGAAAACAAGTATACAAAAGTATACAATAAGTATTCGTCAATCAGTACTCGTCAATACTTATTTGTCGATTTTTTTTCGCTCTGGAACCCCTCTAAACCACTCCTGTTGCTTCGACTTGGGTGCTTTAATCGGTTTTCGTTTTTTTAAATTCAATCCAATGTCAACTCACTGACGAGTTGTAGCGGGAAGTAACTCTTGTGTGACGAAACAGTGTCTCTGCTTCGAGCACATCGCTCAATTTTTCCACTCCGGAAAACCCGGTTAGGCTCAATTGTGAGTTCTCTGAAATTGTTTTATTGTTTCAATTTGCATTCAGAATGATTTTAATCAGAACGAAAATCGAATGAATTTCCCGCGAGAGGGTCGAACGGATCTTAAACAGAATGGTTTTCGTAAATCATTATTTGAAGTTGCTTATTTGGTCATTTGAAAATTATTTATTCAAACATATGCAGGGGACCCGTACGCATCAGAATAGATGTTGCAAAAAGATTCGAAATGTTGCCTTAACTCCTAAGTGTATGAAATTACGTCGACATTAAATTGGATTGCAAATAAATTGCCGAAAGGGCAATATTGAAAAATCAGTCCGAAGAAACAGCGCAAAAACCTCTCTAAATCCTTAAAAAAGTCTCATAATTTTAAAAAAATTGCACTAGGCCCGATCTTAGAACCGACCTAGAGCACTTAGGAGAGGCCCCTGCCTCATACTACCACGAAAAAAAATTTTCGCATCAATTTTCTCTGCAAAACCGCTCAAAAAACCTCATAATTAAAGAACAGTAAAGACTCTTCAGCCCGAACCACTCAACAGATTTTCACTAATTTAATTTTCTTGATTTTTTGATGTCCACATCTTTTCAAAACCTTGAAGAGCGATTTCCGTTCTAATTTCGCAGAGATACAAGTGAAAAAGCTCCACAAACCTTCAAAAAACCACGTTTTTGACCACTTTTTCGACCGTAACTTCGAAACTTTCCGACCGATTTTGCCCAAATTCAATCCCATAATCAATTTGGTGATTATCTTTCAGGGGAGAAAAGTGGAGGGGAAAATCGGTTGAGTTTTACTCAAGTTATCGCGGTGACGGACGGACGGACGTTTTTTTTATTACTGATTCGTCATGTAAGGACCATGATCGATGCTCCCGCTACTCCCCCTAAATTGGGGTGATTACAAACGTCGTGGTAAACGCATAAGACCCTTTTTCGAAGAGCTTCGTTTTCGTTCTTCGTACGGGTCTAAACATTTCCGATATTAAATTCCGTTCAACACCTGTACGGCAACGACTGATCCATTCAACCCCTGTGCGTTTTCGAGAAAAATGACAGGTAAGGGACCATCCATAAATTACGTACGCTTTTTTCAGTGCTGTCAGCAGATTTACATCAACAATAACTTGAAAAATATTCACTTTTAAGACGTCAAATGTATGGCCAACCTCCCCCCCCCATTTAGGGGGGTAGTTTGGGGGGGGGGGTCGGCCATACATTTGACGTCTTAAAAGTGAATATTTTTCAAGTTATTGTTGATGTAAATCTGCTGACAGCACTGAAAAAAGCGTACGTAATTTATGGATGGTCCCTAAAAATCATAATAAACAAAGACGTTGTCTGCAAAAATTTTAAAAAATTTCTAAAAAATTTCCAAAATTTCTAAAAAAGTTTCCAAAATTTCTAAAAAAGTTTCCAAAATTTCTAAAAAATTTCTAAAAAATTTCCAAAGAATAGGCCCTGAGTCCTCGTAATATAAAAGAAACGAATCAGTAGTGTAACGTTGAGTGGTCGGATCGAAATTCACAGTCTCAACCCTTCTTCCAGTCATTCTTAAGCTGGAATTTTCACTAACTTTTTCTATGATCAGTTCTAGCATCCGTAGATTAACAACTAACATTATAACTTCCAATAAGCTGAGAGAAAATTTATTGAGAAAATAAAAACTATCAATGAGATGTTAAGCTCTAAACGAAAATAAATAGAAACATTTATAGACAACCTCTCAATTTTCTTAAAAATCCCATTGTTTCATTGAATTGTGAAAAAATCCAAGATAAGAGTTTCGATATAAAGACTTTACAAATAAATTGAAACTGACGAATTAATAAGATTTATAACATCAGAACTTTGCATTTCAATATTTACACTTGGAATGTTCTACAATAAAATAAAAGATAACAGAAAAGTGGGACGATGCGACAACAAGTCCGTTGGAACTTTCTTTTTAAATGAATTGATAACGTGTTTTGTAAAACTGTCGCAGTATTCATTGACTGTGCTTTTTTTTTTATTTCAACTTGACCTTGGGCCCTGAAGTCTTACAGCAAATAGCAAAGTGCAAACAAAAATTATTGCACACGATCAAAGTGTCTAACAAAAATGAATCTTAATTTGGGCCTCACTAGTCTGAGCGCTTTATGATTCCGACATATGATCGTTGTCATTGTAATTCGATAACAAAAGGACAATTTAACGAAACTATGGAACAAAAGTTGAACTACTCATTTGAAAGTAATCACTTCAAGGTTACCGTGTGATGTCAATGTTCTAATTACAACGAGTTGTATGTATACGAGAATAACAAAAGCTGTGGTTTAGTATAACACCAATTTGAAAGCAAGTGTTTGTCGATGCGAAAATTTCTTTGACACTAAAAATGTTTAGTAGTTTGAATCACATATAGTCTCTTATTTAAAAACTTAGAATAATTATTTACACAAATTCACATCGAAGTTGGAAATCTTTACACTAATATAAAGATTGTATTGGCCAATTTTACAATTAATGTAAGACATAACAAATAAATGGCCACTACACAAAGTCTAGCGTGTGGTTTTTTTTAACAAAAACAATACAAATATTTCATAAAATACGACGATATTGTTAAATGTACACTGAACAAAGTCTAAGCGAATGACTTTTCTTAACAGAAACAAAAATATTTCATTAAATACGACGATATTGTTTATTTCACACGCGCTGTAATAATGAACCGATGCATTCGCTTAAAACGGTTCACGTACACTGAGAAAAAATCTAGAAAATACAATGTTTAACCAACGACCAGTAAATGTATACGATGAATAAAATAAAATTGAGATGTTGTTATTGTGTTGTCAATTCGCCCTTCCCTACCGTAAGTTTTTGTACTAATATAACCGCAATTTTTACAAATATTATCACAGCACTATGACATGACACTAGGAAACTTTAAAGTGGATCATAAATTTAATACATGAAAAAGATGCTCTTCACATGAGTTTGATTTGGCGTTCGTGTTCACGGAGATTGTTCTGTGATTAAAAAATTGGACATTATCTTATGTCGAAATTTAAATATAATAAACAATTTTTGAAATGAAGCAGACGTCTTCAATACCCTAGAAATTGATAATGACATCAAAGCCTTTATAATTTCGTAATAATTTTATGAATTTCATTCAATTTTAAATTAAATAATAAAACTGGGTACTTTTTATTACGTTGGGTCAGACATGAGAGCCGTACACAAAATGTCACCGGCGCGGCTAGCTGAAAAAAAAGACGTGGTCGGGGGTTGCGATTAAAACTCGGTTCAAAATGGCGGCTGGAAAATCGTAATTTTAAGTAGAATTTCGATAATCAAATCAAATCTATTCTGTCAAAAATCACAAAAGTAAAATTTTCAAGCCGGGTAAATTAAATTTTTGAGAGTCCTGTAGGCCGGCGATTCGTCTAGACCAACATGTGTCGACAGCGGCTCTCATGTCTGCGTTGGTTGTCCCTTCAATTGTTTTTTGTTTATTAATAATTTTCTGTGAGATTTGTGCATCGAAAACTGTCTGTGTATATCACGATCAGAGCCGTAGCGTGGCCAAAATGTCAAGGGAAGGGGGGAGGGGGGGGGGGGGGGCGCACAAAGGCTCAACAACATCGAAAATCAGAACTGAACGACATTCGTCAAAGTAACGAAGTTGAGGTCGCTCTTTCTCGAGTTAATCGACCGTATTATGCATTAAATGATAAAATACATATTATTGGCTCTGGTGCAGCTGGGAACTAAATGTTACTTGGCACATTTGTGAGGTCCTCTTTGCGAACCATGTCAATCCGCTTCAAGTAAATTGAAACTGGACAATCTTATTTCCACTTTCCATTATCTTGCAACGAATGCTGAATCTCGTTTCTAATTTTCTAGAAAATTTACTCGTTCTCTCGCTCTTTTCCCTAAGTGAAAATCTCTCCGAAAGTTTGAGAAATTGTGCATACGATTTTTTCAAATATATGATAGTCTTTTAAACAGACGCAATAACGATTTTCTATTAAATTATAGAAAATAATTAATCTTTCGAATTGAACTGTTTTAGTTTGTAAACAAACTATTGACGCCGAATTTACACCGAAAAGTTGGTTTTTTATGGTGAATTTATTTATAGAAAATCTGATGGCAGTACAAGGCTGAAAGTATGAGCCAAATATAATCAAATATTAAATTTTATGAACTCTTTTGCAAATAGATTGTTGTCAGAATAAATTTACATTATTAATGCATAAAATTAATCAAGCAAAGTTTGTATAACAAATAAAGCGATTAGTGTACTTTGTACTATAGTCGGATTATACGATTTTTGTTTCCGATTGTTAGACAAACAAACGCCATCTCTTGAGAGTCAACCAAATTTAAATAAGTGCACCTTTTAATAGTTCCATTATATTGGACCCGTACGAAGTACAAAGGTCCTATACGTTTACTACAAACAATTTTATTGTAACATGGGGGTAAATCGAGGCGATTTAATATCGTCTAGAGATGACGAATCAGCGAAAAAATATAAGCGAAATCGGTCAAGTAATTCCGGAGATATGGTCGAAAAAGTGACCAAAAACATTGTTTTTCGAGGGTCGGTGAATATCTCAGTAAGTTTAGCACGAAAATTGTTCATTTTGGTGTAAAATGAAAGCATTTGATCTCCCAAAACTGGAAAAAAAATTTTTTGTGGAAATTGGGTCAGTGAACTGAGTTTCTTGGCCATATACGAAAGCAGACAATTTTTTGTCTATATTTGCTATGGAGATTATCATGCCCGCAGCGGTAGCAGAGGGGGTGACGCAGTCCCCACACCCCACAAAATACGTCCACAAACCCAAAAAACTCCATACAAAAACCTTTGGGAGAAGGAGCCGTATATACGCGAACTTTTGAGTTTTTTGCCCTCGCCCTCCTCCCCCGTCAAATTATTTTTTAAAAAAACTACGTCGCAGCAGCTTTCTAACGAGCCCACACTCATCAAAATCGGTTGGAAATTGGGTGAGATATCGAGGTTTGAAAATGACATTTTTGTATGGAGAATCAATTTTTCTATTATTCTCATCATTGTAAGAACTTTTTTTCTGATCTGTCGGTTTCTATCTATCTATCTATCTATCTATTAATAATTTTCGATCTCGAGAACTAGACAGCAGGTCTTCCTAAAATTTTCAGGAGTATAGAGTTTCATCATTAGAACTTTTTAGCATTTTAAGAAAATGGTTGCCAACTGTCAAAGTGACGCACTTCTGCGATTTATGGAATAAATGGAATAAAAAGTTGAATAAATGATAATTTTTTCAAATTCGTCAAAACGTCAAATAGACTTGATTTTGATGGCAACGCACACAACAAACCATACTAATATGTCAAAAAGTGAATAAACCCACTTTTGAAAACTTAAAAGAATTTTTGTTGAAAAATGGAATAAATAAATTTATTCCATTTATTCCAAAAAAAAATAATATTTAATCTTAAGATGGATTAAATGCTTTGTAATTTGTGCAAACCTTTTTTTGAACTCATTTGTCTAACATGTGATGTGTTTGGTTCAGATATTTCGCAAAAACAACAAACAAATTTTGGGAATAAATGGAATAAAAGAATAAATTGAATAAATGAAGTGCGTCACCCCTCGGACGCCATCTTGGATTTTTTGCTAAATTCTGAATAAGAATAGTTGGTTGATTCAACGACTTTCAAAGGCACATATTCACTCAAGTAATGAGAGAATCCATCGGTTGTTGTGGTGCAGTCGAAAGGTCTTAGGACACCCTTAAAATCGGCATAAAGAAAGTGGACCAGAGAGTGTTTTCGTTCATATGTCCCACATGATTAAAGTGGTGCAATTTTCTCATGAATTTCAATCATGTGCCTGGTCTAATTTTTCTATGTTAATTTTAAGGTTGTCCTAAGACCTTCCAAATACACCACAACAACCGATAGATTCACTCATTACTTGAGTGAATATGTGCCTTTGAAAGTCGTTGAATTTTTGACTTAAACGCTTTTGAGCTACCCCTAAATCGTCTCGGATTAAGTTACGCCCATATACAATCTTGATCAGGGATTAAAATACTTTTGTTTTTCGGTTGGTGCCCCAAACTTTTCGATACTTTTATTTCCCCATACATTTTTGGACCTCCCTATTGTACATGGTTCAAGGTTCATCCGATACTTACGAGGCTCATTTTTGGATGAACCATCAAGAACTTGGAAGATCTATTGACAATCAATGAGTAGCACATTCATCTTGAGCAAAATGCTAAAAATATGTATGAAATTATAATAAATCGTTGTTGACGTATGTTATGTCTGATTATTAACTCAAATTTGTTCCATAAATAGTGCGTTGCCAAAGGCAGATGAAACTTGAGATGTTGCAACTTATTTTTCTAATTAAAAACGCTAAAGATAACACTGTCGTCGTTAAGTTTCTCGAACAAGAAATCATTTGCATATGAGACAAAGAGTACATAATATGTCTCCAATTTCAAGGTCATCTATAGAACTCATCAATATACAACATTCAATGTTTATCGGATCGCAGTTTTACTAATAGAAATGTATTTCTTAATTTAGAAATGGAAATCAGAAAATTGTTGCATTTACATATTTAACAGATTTGTCATCATGGTAAATACTTGTTTATTGGACAAACGAAAATTAATTCACAGGATTATTGATACAACATTGCATAATAAGTTCAGTGTACTACATTCAAACTACTTCAAAAAAGTTTACAATATGCAGATTCATTAAAGAATGAATTTTTTAGGTTGAAACAACTTCGTCGACGATAACTTTGGCGATAAAATTCAGTTTAGAATCACTGATGATGAATTAAATTAAAAATATAGGACTGAGCAAAACCGGAATGAAATTGGGTTACAAGCATTTTATTTATGCTTAGACATTTTCGAGAATTGAGTGTAAAGAATAATTTATCAGAAAAGTGTGACGCAATCATCTAAGGTAAAACTATTTTCTTCCAGTTACAAAAGTTCTGAAATCAGACGGGGGTGACGCATTAAGCTTCGATTCGCAACAAAAATGTTTAAACAAAATTATGTTGAGTTCAAAAAATTGCGTCACAAATGCCAGACCCAACGACGAAACAATTTTTCTGTACTTTCAGTTTTTACGCTGCGAAAATTTGACTTTTATTTCTTATTACATCGTTTAGGAAAAATTTTAATTTTTGCGTCTAACAACTGAGTGTTGAAAAATTATTCCGCTGGTGGGTCTGGCAGTTGTGACGCAATTTTTTGAACTCAACGTAATTTTTTTTAAACGTTTTTGTTGCGAATCGAAGCTTAATGCGTCACCCCCCTCTGATTTCAGAACTTTCGCAACTGGAAGAAAATAGTTTTACCTTAGATGATTAATGCGTCACACTTTTCTGATTTCACAGCTTTTGTAAGCAGACATAAAGATTTGCGTCACACCTCCTCTGTAAGAGGTTTTTTTTTTGCGGATATCAGTACTTTCGCAAGTTTGTAAGGAACTTTCTAGCTGCCATAGTTCTAGAGGTATGAATCATTCCTCTGGAATCTGGAAGTGGCGTTATCCCGGGATTAGGCCATATTTTCTAACTCTTATAGTTCTGGAGATTTAGGTTATCCTGCCTAATTATGGATGTGGCCATATACCAGGATTGGGCCATATTTCCCCAAAACCCTGAAACACGTGTTCGCTAAAATTTAATTCTCTACAACTTCGCCTTTGGAACCAACTTTCTAACTCTCATAGTTCTGGAGATTTGGGTCATCCAGTCTAATTATGGATGTGACCACATACCAGGATTGGGTCATATTTCCCCAAAACCATGAAACACGTGTTCGCTTAAATTTAATTCTCTACAACTTCGCCTTTGGAACCAACTTTCTAACTCTCATAATTCTGGAGATTTGGGTCATCCAGCCTAATTATGGATGTGGCCACATACCACGATTGGACCATTATTTCCCCCCAAAAACCTGACACACGTGTTTCGCCAATTATTTCTAAACTCTTTTTTGACCCTTTAACTTCATACTTTCCGGGTTGGCCTCCCTAATTATTGGTGTGCATTTACCAGGATTGGGTTAGGATTGGGCCTTGGAACCACTGATCCAAAACGACCACATACAGGATTGGGTCTAAAAACAAACATGTTCGCTTTCTCTACAACTTCGCCTTTGGAACCAACTTTCTAACTCTCATAATTCTGGAGGTTAGGGTCATCCAGCCTAATTATGGATGTGGCCACATACCAGGATTGGACCATATTTCCCCAAAACCCTGAAACACGTGTACGCTAAAATTTGATTTCTATACAACTTCGCCTTTGGAACCAACTTTCCAACTCTCATAATTCTGAAGATTTGGGTCATCCAGCCTAATTATGGATGTGGCCACATACCACGATTGGACCATATTTCCCCAAAACCCTGAAACACGTGTTCGCTTAAATTTAATTCTCTACAACTTCGCCTTTGGAACCAACTTTCTAACTCTCATAATTCTAGAGGTTTGGGTCATCCTGCCTAATTATGGAAGTGGCCATTTACCAGGATTGGGTTATATTTCCCCAAAACCCTGAAACACGTGTACGCTAAAATTTAATTCTCTACAACTTCGCCTTTGGAACCAACTTTCTAACTCTCATAGTTCTGGAGATTTGGGTCATCCAGCCTAATTATGGATGGGGCCACATACCAGGATTGGACCATATTTCCCCAAAACCCTGAAACACGTGTTCGCTTAAATTTAATTCTCTACAACTTCGCCTTTGGAACCAACCAAAAATATTTTCCGGGGGGTACATCGCTCAAAGTCAAAAGTCAAAAAGAAGTCAAAAAGTTCCTGTATATATGTTCCTTAGTCTACGAAAAAATTTCTTGTGAATTTTTTGGCGTGTAAGACGTGCGTCACGGCACTGCCCCTTACTACCGTGGGGCCATGATCGTTATTATTGACTGGGGGCTGTATTCTTAGTGGTTAAACGTGGTTAGTGAAGTAAAGTGAGGTGCTCCGAATTGAAGTGAAGTAAAGTGGTGTGTACAGAAATGAAGTTAGGAGCACCGAGGTGAAGTGAGGTGCACCAAGGTTAGTATAGTAAGATACGGTGCTTTTGGGATTTATATTATCTCACTCTTCGATGCTATGAAAAACCCGGTAGATGACGTAGAACATATTTTTGATCGACACTTTTCTGGATCAGCAACAAAAAATAGAGACTATGACTTATTTAATAATAATTTTCTTAACACCCATTTAAGGTCAGAGTGGACTAATTTACTACACCCTACTGGTACTGTCCAAATATAAATATTACGATACAGCTATGAACAATTGTTTTCATTGCTACTGCACAATGAAATAATGACGTCACAAATGAATTAATTATTTGAGTATTGAGTATGAGAAAACCTTCAAATGCGAAGAAAACCCACAACAAATCCTTTCAAAATTTAAAAAAATGTCCTTGGAAATCAATTAAGATCTTCAAAGCTAAAAAATGAAATCCTGTAAAATCTAGATCCATTAAATCCTACCTTTCCTCAAACAATATCCTTACTGTATCTTCTTGAATCTTTACACAATTTGAGAAAGATCTACAAGGCTACTAGAGAATCCTTAAATTTAAATTAATGGCTCGTATTCCGAAAATTTGAGAAATAACTATAAGTTATTACGTCGTGGTAGATGCAATACTAATAGTACGTTGTTGTTATAAAGAAAATGTTTCGCTTAAAATTTCCCTTTCACTAAATACCACACCGGAATATACCTTTCATCAAAATCCACAATTTCAAAGACTCAACTTTGCCATTTACATCACTTTGCCATATATTATTCCACAATTAATTTAATAGAAAAAACATTTTCCTCCAACAATTAAGTTTGATTTTACGTCTCACAATTCCTATGTGCAATAGTATTTTGATACAACACGCAGAGCCAATAACCGCAGAGAAAGAGAAGCTTCTGTAGGAATATCCGCAACATGTGATAGTTCTCACAACACAATGACGGTATTACTCAAAACTCTAACAACGTGGAATTAAATTCCAGCAATTGATGGGGAACCACTAATTAAATTTTCTGTGGCTCAAGTTTCTGTGTACAACAAAGGATATGATGTTTTCTATTTCGTATACTTTGTGTTATGTTGTTCATATGACGAACGATTTTACCTTTTGTAAACATACAACCAACACCATCCATACGATGTCGTAAATGTAAGTCCATTACCATTACGAACAACGTTGTCGATGTTGCTGACTTACGAAGGTTCATTAAACCATTTCACAAAAATAAATATAATTTACAGTGCAACATGCGATAAAATTTTCAGACGAAAATTTAATTTTAGACGAAAATATGTGTGAATGATTTGCATACAGCGAATGGATACCACCTTTCACAATGTTCACAATCACATCTACTCGCCATACGCAGATTTATGGTTTTTTAATCATAACTTTTACGTTTTTCTCGATTCTCGTTACATTGAATCATCAAAGTAAATCTAACAAATAACAAAGATTAAGATAATTGTCTCTGTCATTCACTACTGAAATAAAGACAAGTGTACAAAATGCGTTGTAGTTGAAAGTGTTTTTAGTGTGCTGAACGCTACAATCACAACAAGTTTGAATACGTCATTCATGTGTACCGAAGTGTCGATATTTTAGAAAGAATTTTGATAACAATGTAAGAGTAAACATCTGCACAACCCAAGCATTTAATTTTGATTAAAAAAACCTGACACTTAAGTTAACTTCTCAAAATACGGTTGGGAAAGCTACTTATATCAACATTTCAATGGTAGGTACATAACACTTGTGTGCTACAGCTTTTTTACCTATGGTAACAATCAACTGTAACGCTTGATGCTATTTGTCAATCGTCACATTATGACTAATGTAAGTCTTCGAACTAAGCTCATACTATGTCCAAAACAATGCTATCGGAAAACAAATACATAAAGAAATAATGACATTGCCTACGAAACCAAAAATTTTCTCACTACTTACAGTCAATAAGATTGATTGTATAGTTTGTTTACTTATGTATTTTCTGACTGAGAAAACGAGTGTCCACGTGAAATTGTTTTTTCAAGAAAAACTCAAACGAGAAATGCACGGCTTTTAATAAATAAATTAAAAATATCGTTTACCTGTGTGAACTCTCACGCTTATAACCATAAGCAAGATCCGATAGTGTCATATGATGAAAACTATCAAAATCGCATTCGCTCAACTTTTGTTGTCTATTGTGACCAGATAGACTGTCATTATTACGTGGAATATTCAGAAACAATTCATTGTTTACGAATGCATCTACCGGGAACACTAGTCCTTGTGCTGGAATGCCAGTGTTTTCCTCAAACGAAACTCGAGATATTTCTGGCATTTTTTTGGGGTTATTGTCAATTATTTGTACGATAAAAGACCGTTCATTGACTGTATTTTGCACAATTTCTATTACTTTTAGTTGCGTTGTAGTGGAATTTGTTTTCGTTTTATTTCTTCGTGTGTATTAACCACAGATGCGGATGAAAAATAAAATTTTTCGATTAATTTTTAATAGCACCATGTACTATGCACAACTGTTCAAATATAACTGACAACGATTATGAGAATCGAGCAGATCGTGAAATATTCTTATCTTTTCTGTATACCAATGTTGACGACTAAATCAATGTTGATGAAGCTGACTACTGACACTTATTTTGTTTGATTAATTTGATCGTACTGATACGACAACTTTGTTTGTATACTCTCTATATATGCATGGTTTCGCTGCGAGCCCTTGAAGAGCATTTGGTATTTACCGGTATTTTATACCGCTGATAAAAAAGTAAATTACCGTTAAATCGCTGGTACGACCAGTTGTAACATATGTGTCAAAGTAGAGATGAGCGGGTCGACCATTTTTCGAAACCCGACCCAGACCGAACCCGACCCGATAAAATTTTTCGAAACCCGAAACCCGAATTGTTTGACAACCCAACCCGGACCGAGCCCGACCCGATTAACATTTTCGAAACCCGAACTGTTTCAAAACCTGACCCAGACCGAACCCGACCCGATAAAACTTTTTGAAACCCGAAACCTGAACTGTTTTCAAACCCGGCCCGGGCCGAACCCGACCCGATTCAAATTTTCGAAACCCGAAACCCATGAACCCGAAAAAAACAATTCGGGTTCGAGTCGGGTTTTTTGAAGTTTCGGGCAACCCGCTCATCTCTAGGTCAAAGCTTGGTACATGCCACAGCGAGACGAACAAACACTCTTGGTGTTTGAAGGAAGGATTTTTCGGTCATATTTAGTGATAGTGGAAGGCAATTGGCGAAGAAAAATGAACCATGAGCTGTACCAGCTTTAAAACGAGCCCGATATAGTCAAATACATCAAAATCAATAAGCTACGACGGCTCGGTCATGTACAAAGAATGGAGGAGGAACTTACTAGGAGTAAGCGATTGGAAAACGTTGGCGGTCCGGTTGGAGGAGGATGGTAGAGGAGGCCAAAAAGTAATAACAGGTTGTAAGTAGCTAAGTTGGTAGTATTTAGCGATAAAATTATTCCAAGTTCCGATAATTTTTTCTCTCTGCTACTGTCCATCATATTCTTTCTGTAATTTTTTATATTCTTCTATCGGTAAACTATCATTATTTGTTGGTAGAGTTTTACATTCTATCGGTAGGGTAGCATGGATATCGTCAGGTGGTGGAGGGAGGTGGCGTATATTTTGGCGGTCAGGGAACTGAATACCAATATAGGCGGATGGGCTATAATTCGGAAGAGTATGTACTTGTGGAAGTTCAGTCGTATCTCATCTAAAGTAGCTTCCAACTTTGTCAACGAGAATGACGATTAGACTATCGACTAATTTCGATAATAAATAAAATAACTATTTCTAAGAGTTAAAACACGAACAGTCGAACAGATCGTTGCAGCACTGCGAGTACAGCACACACACATCAAGTATTAATTGATTATATATTTGAAGTATTTTTCCTGTTTATGAGAGTTTTGTTGGTTCACACATGGTGGAATTTTTTTTACTTTTGCTAGGAATCACTCGTTTACAGCAACAAATTCTCATCGTATACGCTCGCCGGTATACATACAATAATTTCAAAAATATAACATGTTCCTAGTGACTAATAGGTCGTGTATCGCAAGCAAACGCTATAACCGTTGTTTGAATCAAGGTGTTTTCCATTCAAAATGTAATTCTAATTCTTGCAGTGAATACGGAAAATACTTTCTAGCTCTCGACTCACACAATAGCTCATCCGGGAACTATAAATGTTTCACTTAATAGAGTTATTTTCCATTTCCAGAGGGCGAAAGCAGGTATTTGATGTAAATCACTTTAAGCATGCGAAAGATTTAAATATTTTTCCACTTAAGTACTGAACGCAACGTCAGAAAATGGAAGGTGGTACACAAAATGGTATTGCTATTAGAATTAGCATGAAATTTATTCAGATAATGTTACGCATCTCTGAAAAAACTACGTATAAGTCATATTGCTAACATTTTCTGGGAGCGCTTAATAAAGTTACAGCAGGGTTGTCAAATGGTGTGGTATGCGTAATATAGTACTCCTTATGTACCTTAGCCTCTATCCACCTACTCCTACATCCTATCCTACCCGTGGTGACACCTGTCATAGTGAGCAACCACATGAACGATCAGGTAACCAACCCTGGTGTATTAGTGTGGGTCACTTAGCAGAAGGATGAGGGGGGCTGTCTTCGGGTAGTACCTCAACGTCACGTAGAGCGAGGGCCGAAGGCAGTTAGGCGCTATCAAGATGGGATAGTACCTCAGCATGGTGGCGGATGATCTCAACAGCAAGGGACAACGGCAGCATGCAAAGTCCGAGTCAGCAGGACTACCATCACTCACCAACCCGCACTGGCCAGCGTGGTGTTTTAACGGCTAAAACCCCCCCCGAAGATGAAGAGCACAACCAGGGAAAATCGGCCCTCAGTTCCCAGCCGCTCGTTGATCCCTGACTCCGACAACGGTCAGACCAGACGACGAGCAGAGGGTGCTAAGAATCCCTGGGTTACAATAGGTTGTCACACCGGACTATACATTGCCACGTATAACACTCGAACGCTATCATCGAACGAAAAACTTCTCGAATTGGAGTCGGCACTGGAAAAGATCAAATGGGACATTGTCGGATTGAGCGAAGTCAGGCGACGTGGTGAAGAATGCTTGAAGTTGAAATCAGGAACCACTTTGTACTACCGTGGAAGCGATAGCCAAACAGCGATGCATGGTGTAGGACTGCTCATCAGCAAACGCTGGTCGAACCGTATAATCCAAATCAACAGCATCTCCGACAGAGTCATCTATGTGCGGCTGAAGATAAATGCGATGTACAGTTTGAAAGTCATCCAAGCGTACGCACCGACGACGGATCACGACGACGAAGAAATTGAAAGCTTCTATGAAGATTTCTCCAAAGCGATTGAAGAAAACAGAGCTCAATATCAGTTGCTAGTCGGCGATTTCAATGCCAAATTGGGAAAAAGAGAAGACGTTGCAGAAACTTCGATTGGAACGTTTGGTTACGATCAGAGGAACGAACGAGGAGATACGTTGCTGAATTTTCTCCAACAACAAGGAATTTTCGCAATGAACTCATTTTTCTCCGGTAAGGTTCAGAGGAAGTGGACTTGGGCCAGTGCAGACGGCAGAACAAAGAACGAGATCGATTACATCATATCGAACCGCAAATCGATTGTCAAGGATGTTACTGTGCTTAACCGTTTCACAACAGGCAGCGATCATCGAATGGTGCGAGCCAAAGTCGTCTTGAACACACGGACAGAGAGAGACAAGTTGGTCAAGAAAAAAGTCGTTTTAGACATGGAACGCCTGAAAGAACAAAGCGACGCATTTAAGGAAGCTATGGACAACGAACTGAACGGAACGAATTCACAAACTGCAACGATTGATGAGCTGACAGAAAGAATAGTGACCTCAGTGAGAAGCTTCCTGGAGACCAGATGCCGATCTACATGCACTAAAGAGTCGAAGCTCAGCAAGGAAACGCTAGACCTAATAGCAGAAAGACTGGATTTGGTGAAAGGTGGAAAGCGAGACACTGTTGAATACAGAGACAAAACGAAAGCCATCAACAAGAAAATGAAAACCGATCTGCGACAATACAACGTGAAACTGGCCATGAACGCTATCGAAGCAAATGGGAATATGAAAGTATTACGAGCGAAACGGGCGAACGGGTACAGACAAATTTTTAAATTACGCGATAAGGCGGGCGTCATACAAACAGATCAGGACAAGGTATTGGACATGGCGCGAGAGTTCTATGAGGACCTTTTTACGTCGGTTCGAGCCAAACTACCGGCAGAAAGAGCAAAAGCGAGACCGGTGATAATGAACGTTGGTTCCGAAGATTTGCCGGACATAACGATTAACGAAGTACAGGCTTCGTTAGACGAAATGAAGAACAGAAAAGCTCCAGGTGACGACGACATTCCGATCGAAGCAATCAAAGAAGGCGGACCCACACTGCTCAAAATGACAACGGATCTGTTCAACAAGTGTCTCGAACAAGAGAAAATACCAGAATCATGGGAAAACGCAGTCATCACTTTACTGCACAAGAAAGGAGACATCACGAAACTGGAAAACTACAGGCCCATCAGTTTGATCTCGCACCTCTACAAACTGTTTATGAAGGTGATAACGAAACGGATCACAAAGAAGCTAGACTTCTACCAGCCGATCGAACAAGCAGGGTTTCGTTCCGGATTCAGCACAAATGACCACTTGCAAGTGATGAGAAGTCTAATAGAAAAATGCAACGAATACAAAATCATCATCGCGATATGCTTCATAGACTTCGAAAAAGCGTTCGATTCGGTCGAATTATGGTCGATTTTAGACTCCTTGGACGATTGTCGGATTGACTCGAGATATACCCGGATGATAAAACATATCTACGAGCACGCAACGTCGTGCGTCAAACTGCATAAAACCACCGATAAATTTCGAATTGGAAGAGGAGTCCGTCAAGGAGATACCATTTCACCGAAATTGTTCACGTCAGCTCTGGAAACGGTTTTTAAAAAGCTTGATTGGAGTGAACTGGGAATCAACATAAATGGGAAGTTTCTGAACAACCTTCGATTCGCCGACGACATTGCCCTGACATCAACGACTCTGGAACAGATTGAAGCGATGCTGTTGCAGCTCAACGAGGAAGCCCAAAAAATCGGTTTGAAGATGAACATGTCGAAAACGAAAGTGATGACAAACATCGATGGTGCTACACCCATCAAGATCGGAGACGAGGAAATTGAAATCGTGAATTCGTACAAGTATCTCGGCCACGTCATGAAGCTCGGTCTCGACAACCAAACGGCTGAAATAAAGAGAAGGATCGGTCTCGGTTGGGCGGCGTTCGGCAAGTTACGGTACATCTTCAAGAGCAACATGAGCAACATGAGCAACAGTCTGAAGAGGAAAGTGTTCGATATGTGTGTGCTGCCGGTCCTGACATACGGAGCCGAGACTCTCACGATCACCAAAGCATCAGCGAACAAATTGAGAGTTGCACAGAGGGCAATGGAAAGGGCAATGCTAGGAATCACACTCAGGAACAAAATGACAAATGAGTGGATCCGGCGACAAACAAGAGTCATCGATGTCATGACACGAATAGCGTCGCTCAAGTGGAATTGGGCTGGTCATATTGCCAGAATGACCGACGATCGATGGACGAAAACTATAATGCAATAGCGGCCACCAACGAAACGACCGATGGGACGTCCACCGGAAAGATGGACCAACGATATCAAAAGAACGGCAGGCACGACGTGGCAGCAAGTGGCAATGGACCGAAAAAAGTGGCGATCTATGGGGGAGGCCTACATCCAGCAGTGGATATAAAAGGCTAAGGAAGAAGAAGAAGAAGAAGGAAAATTCTGCAGCTGAATTTACTTAAAATGCATTCGCGAAACTGACCCCGATTACATCGGCCAAACGCTGCTGGAACTAAAATGTACTGATTCATTTAAAAACTTTCCCAAGCGTGTGTAAAATTACAAATCAGGTTCAGCCCAATGTTTTTGAGATTTGCGTTTTTATAACCCGTACAAAACATACCACGGTGCTAAAAACCTTTCCAAACCCTTAAAATAAGCCCAGAATTTAGAACCGACCTAGAGCACTAAGCAGAGCGCTCTGACCCGTGACCCATATTTCCATGGACAAAAAGTTCACGGCAATTTGACCCCCAAATATAGAAAAATGTTCTACTCAATTTTCTCTACAACATAGAAAAAACCATTTTTTGGGCTAGGGTCGACCTTAGTACCGACCTAGGGCCCTAAGTAAAGGCCTCGGACACACAATTCCATAGCCAAAAATGTTTCCCTCAATTTCTTCTGCAACATAGCAAAAAAAATTTGTTTTTTGGTTAGGGTCGACCTTAGGACCGACATGGCCCACTTCAGCTCTAAGCACAGGCAAAAGTTTCTTTTATAAACTGTCGGTTATGCCTAGATCTTTCAAGCAAAAAAATTTTTGAAAATCGGAAAAAACTTACTTGAGTTATGGACAAAAAACACATAGAGCTCTAGCAGAGACTCGATTTTAGTGCCCTAGCTAAGTCCAAGGACTCAAATTCGTGACTCGAACGTACCTAAATATACAAATAAGCAAACAATCCAACGTTTTCTGTTCTTTTATAACAGTAAGAATTTCAAAGATCCATAGAAATTACCCAAGGTAATGTCAAAGGCCCTACCGAAGTACGTCTCAGACCATTCAAATCTAGAAAAGCTTATATCCAAGAACTAAGTCATTTTTCCCTAAAACCCTGAAACACGTGTTATCTCAAATTTTATTCTCCACAACTTTGCCTTTGGAAGAACTTTCTACCTCTCATAGCTCTTGAGATTCGGGTCATTCTGCCCAATTATGGAAGTGGTCATATACCAGGTTTGGGCCATATTTCGCTAAAACTCTGAAACACGTGTTCGCTTAAATTTAATTCTCTACAACTTTGCCTTTGACAGTAAATCTCCATATTGCATAGTTAAGGAAATATAGACGAAAAGCTGTTTTCGTATATGGCCAAGAATCTCAATTTCGTCCATTCCATTGGTCCCAGTGCCCAGAGTCCTGAACCGATTCCCACAAAATTTTTTTCCCCAGTTTTGTGACATCAAATGCTTTCATTTGACACAAAAATGAGGAATATCCGGGCTATACTTGCTGAGATATTAGCGAAAAAGCTTCACCGACCCTCGAAAAACCATGTTTTTGGTCACTTCCTCGACCATATCTCCGGAACCACTTGATCCATTTTGCTCATCTTCGAACTTGAATCATG
>CM055406.1:58288859-58314928 GCA_029228625.1 Pseudolycoriella hygida
TTGCGCCCGAGAAATGGATGACTGCGTCAAAAAATTGAACGTAACGGGTACTTCGTCGAAAGCTCTTCGGACATCACTTCGAGAAGAGGCAAAAATGCGGCAGAGAGAGTGAAACAATCGCACACGCTAACGGAAGCTGCTCACACAACAACCTGCTCATCACAGCGAGACACCACAGCGCTGCCGTAATTTGCATAAGAAACTTAGTGAATACTTTTTGAGAGAGAAAATATATGTAATTCTCTCTCAAGAGGTGATCAATAAGTTTCTTATGCAAATTACGGCAGAGCGTCAAACATGCCATTACCGACCTGTTAAAAGGAAAGGGTTTCACTTTTTTCGAAGAAGTTCACGCTACAGATACCAACGGGGAATCACGATTTAGTGACATTGTTGCATTCCACCCGAAACTACCGAACGCGTACATAATTGATCCAAAAATACGCTATGAAACAAGCAACCCGCATCAGGACGAGGAGGTTAAAAAGGAGAAGGCAGAAATCTACGAAAAATGCATTCCATTTTACGAGGAGAAATATGCTAACGAATTCGGAATACGGAAATGGTCTGTCCATGGATTATGGTTCGGCAGTAGAGGATCATTTGGAGCTAGTGTAATGATGTTCTTTGACGATATGAGGCTAGACAAGTCACGATTGAAAGATTTATCTGAAGACATTTTAATTAAAACGATTCATATAGTAACGAATCACGTATACAATGGACGAAAGTGTGTAAATACTTAAATTTCATAATTTTAAAAAATTTTTACGAAAAATGATCCCGTACGGAATGTTAGTTTTACGATTGTCTTATAATGATATATCGATATGCTGTGTGAAATTATAATAATAATAATAATCTTTATTGGCTTGCATACAGAAGGTGTGAACCTTAATTATGTATACAATTAGATACTTATATAGTTTATAACATTTCTGAAGGAGGGGAAAAAACGAAAAATAAAGAAAAATTTGTTTTGGAAACTAATCACTAAAGCGAAAAAATAATTGTAACCAACTGCCAAAAAAAGAGTAGTAGATAATAGTAGAAAAAACTAACGAAACTTTTGAAATGGATTCCAACCGACACTTCCTAAGTAATATCAATGCTATACCCCAAATCGAGAGTGATATAAAAACAATCCTACCCACCGCTACCATTAACGTGTTCACCGTATGCTTTTCTGAACGCAACGGATGTGTATGTTGCTTTCACGCTACCCGGAAGTGAGTTATACCTCACTAGTCCATGGAACAGGAGTGAATTGTATGTCTTACTCGTATCTGTAAACTGAATTTCATATTTCCGGACTCTTTTTGAGCGACAAGGTTATATCTTTTGCGAAAGGTAAGTAGGAGTTTTCCTCGTAATGATTTTATGCAAGAAAAAAAGGCCTTTCATCTCGAGGTAGTCTATAATATCGCAGCCCAGTACTTACTATAAGTAGGCAGCACAATTTATTCTTGTTTAATTGTACTATTTCTTAGAGTAAAAACGGCGGCTATGATGATGGTGTTAATTGACATACTCGTTTCTTATAATACGTGCACGGGTAAAAAAAGAAATTTTGAACTATATTTTCCCATTTTTCCTTTGTTTTTTTAGATTTCTTCAATTTAACAGTTTTTGTCTCGTCCCATCATCAAATTTTGCCTACCACCACCTTTCTTCATATTTGTATGCTAACTTTCAATCTTTACGTCACACAGCTACCGACAACGACAGCATGATTCATGTAAGTACAGCTAAATTGACTAGTTTGGACCTTTTATAATCCTTGAATCCTCACCCTCGTTAAAACTTAATCGCTTGATGAATTTTACAGCAATCCGTTCCATATTGCAAATTAAAATCAGTCCATACAAAATGTTTATTTGTTTTAGCCTTTCATTCCAGTGATTAAGGTTATCGCAATTAATGAAGCTAATCCAGACTTATTCACAAACAAATTCTATAATTGTTGATGTTGTTTCGAATTGATGCATCCGTATAATGAACTCCTATATTTGACATTTTTTACAGACGTTGATTTAAATATTAAGGGCTAGTACACAGTTGGTGAAAAATACTTGCTAAAAGTTTTTGTTAGTTTTAGCGTGTGCACCTCATGAATGGCCCCTAACTTTGACGGTTTGTTTACGTGATATATTTGATATTTGAAAGTTTGTTGGAAACACCATTGAAAATTATATGACGTGGTCACGCGGTCTATATACTGCTGTTTTAGAAACTTTAAACTTAAGCGAGGGGAAAACGACGCGAGCAAATCTTGTCCCACCTATTTGCTATTGATGTCTATTGGCGTCTATTGGTTTCATTGGTGTCTATTGGCGTCTACTGGTGTTTATTGGTGTCTATTGGCATCTATTGGTGTCTATTTGCGGATATTTTCCGTAGTGCTTTTCTTGTATGAAAGAAACTTTGTATCGAAAAATTTCCTTCAAGATATTGTAATATTAGCGTTTTAGATTTCGGAAAAAAATCATGGAAGTCTCTAGGAAGTCTGTGATGAACCCCAAGGATCATTCCTTCAACGTAATTTGGATTTTTTTATAAATCTGAACATTGTACCTTTCTATTCGGTAAGAAGCACTGAGTTTGTAAATCATGTTAAATCAACGTGATTCAGTCTTGTATTACAAATCATAACCTTTCTTCGCATTTAAGCATCTCGGTAGAAAATATCCCAAATTCATAAATTTTGTATTGAAATCAAGTTTTCGATATACAAGACTTACAATGATTAACAATTGATGTACAAGTGTTTTACAGAAAGTATTTAGTGTTTCTTTCACACACGAGATGCTATATTCTGACGATAAATTAAATTTTGGTTTCATATATTATTTAAAATTGTAGCGAAAGGCGAAAGTCTAGTTCAAACTAAATCTTGTGTCATCAAAATTTCATTCCTTGTCATAATATGGCGCGTGGTACCGTTAAATATTCAAACTTATAAAAAAAATAAGTTGAGGAAAATTACATTGAAAGGATTGATGTATAAGGCAATCTGTAGTTGGCTAATTCCATCGGTACCGTCACCTGGGTATCGAATTTCATCTCTTTCATTCTTTCAATGTGATTTATGTTAGCATGAGACACAACACATTCGTTCTACAGGTGACATGGTAGCGACAATATATGGGTTACCAATGGAATTAGCCAGTTGCAAAAAATAGTACCGTTATATACAGTAAAATCTATCAATAGACGCCAATAGACACCAATAAACATCAATAGCCACCAATAGACACCAAAAGACACCAATAGCCACCAATAGACACCAATAGCCACCAATAGCCCTCAATAGACACAAATGGTCACAAACAGATGGCTTATTCCACGAACCATTCTACCGTTGTAAATAATGTAAATGCTTTAGAAACTGAGTGTACACAAATGTATTTTTGTTCACTTTCATAAAAAAGTTACCAGTTTGTATGGAAAACAATGGTAAACGCAACCAAATTCACAAAGTTTACAAAGTAGATGACCTGTAAATTGGGAATGGCATTTTTTGTCTCATTTTATTATGAATCACTTTGAAAGAATGAAAAAGATGAAAGACCGTTCCCAATTTACGTTACCGATGGAATCAGCCAGATACAAATAGCCACCAATGGACACCAATAGCCACCAATAGACACCAATAGCAGCGAATAGACTCTTTTGGGATCTGCTGGCGCATATACATCTTTCTACCAGCGCCTGTTTTCATTCCTTTTTCCTTCTACTGGCGACGATTTCCATTCGTGTTAACGTCTATAGACGTACCATTTCCTTCTATTGGTGGCTATTGGCGTCTATTGTTGGCTATTGGTGTATATTAGTGGCATTGGCGTCTATTGGCGGCTATTGGTGGTTATTGGCACCAATAGCAAATAGCACTTGTCCCAGTATTGGCTCGCGTCATTTCCCCCTCGAACTTAAGGCATACATGCGTGAAGTACTTGTAGTACTACAGTTGCAGAAAGGTGAAAATCAGCATGTCAAGCTAAAATTATGGTTGATGTGCTGGTTTCCATTTTTCTGTCTCTGTTCTCTGTTCATTCGCGAGAAAATTTCAATTTTTTAAAAAATATGGAATCTGCGAAAAAACGGATTAAAAAAGATTTTGAAATTCGTCAATTTGTACGTCCAGCACGTGTGGGAATTTTAACAGTGAAATAACCCGACGACGATTTAATTTCGTTCGAGTTCAAACAAATCGATACTTTTTTAAAGTCTATTATGTCTTGGAAGGGTATGAAGACACGTTTCCATGATTCAATATTCGTTTGAATTGAAATCGAAAATATTATACATTGCACAGAACATGCCAGTGCGTTGAATAATGTTTGAAAACAATTCAAACGCAAGTTCAATAACGGAAAATTGTAACAAAATAATATAAACACATTGAAGCGAAAAATTCGTTACTGTCAATAAATTTGCATAATACATATAAACATATTGAAGAAGGAAATTCTTTACTGTCAATAAATTTACTTCGAATCTAATATAAGAGAGCGCTACAACGATGCACCAGTTTGATATTTAATTTATTACAAAATCGTTCGATGAACAAATTTGATATTCAAAGATGGTAATTATGCGCTCTGCATGATAAGGGTATGTTGTATATCATGCGAGTAAAATACGACAAAATAAAATTTGAAATAGAGTTAGCATGCCAGTGCACGGTCCGTTGGACGATAAAGTTGGATTTTATTAGTAAAAATAAAGTGGATTTCATGGTATTCAAAGCAATATTTTATCGATTCCAAACTATAAACGATACCGATATACATAGATCAATTGATAGCAGTAGCGGTAGCAGACTGCTGTGGTATGTAATTTTTACACCCGTACAAGTACGTGTCTTATGCGTTTACTTTTATTATATATTGCGAAACCGAAGCAAGGGCAAAACTTTTATTGTTGCCTACAGATGCCAAATCAGCAAAGAAAAATGACCGTGGACACGATAACTTGAGTAAATCTTCACCGATTTTCAAAAACTTTCCTAAAGTGAATTCAAATTCGAAGATGAGCAAAATCGGTCGAATAATTCCGAAGATATGGTGGAAAGAGCGTCAGTGAAATTTTTTGCAAATATCATAAAATTTTTTGTGGGAACCCACAGTGACAGAACCACTCCACCGGTTCCACAGTCATTATTTTGGTAATAGTAGCAGTCTTAATTATATAACTGCTCAGGAATTTGAGATAGAAATTTTTGGTCTTCAGCAAAGTTGTTCACCATGAAACGAGGAACAACTCTGCTGAAAAAATTTTTTTCGATCAATTATATTTTAGAATTTACCGAATGTTGAAGTCGAACTTTCTGAAAAAAGCAGACTTCTGGCCAAAATTGCATACCTCTTACGGAGTCTGAGATAGAAATTTTTTGTATTCAGCAAAGTTGTTTAGCATGAAATGAGGAACAACTTTCCTGAAGAAGCAATTTTTCTAACAATTTTTTTTCGGAAGTTATGACTTGTTGAATTCTGGTAATTTGGAATTCGAGAATTTGTCCAGTAATAACAGGTCATAACTTCCGAAATAAAATTGATGAAAAAATTGCTTCTTCAGCAAAGTTGTTCCTTATTTCATGCTGAACAACTTTGCTGAAGACAAAAAATTTCTATCTCAGACTCCGTAAGAGTTATACAATTTTGACCAGAACACTGCATTTTTCAGAAAGTTCGACTTCAACATTCGGTAACTTCTAAAATATAATTGATCGAACTAAAGTTTCTTCAGCAAAATTGTTCCTCATTTCATGGTGAACAACTTTGCTGAAAACATAAAATTTCCATCTCAAATTCCTGAGCAGTTATATAATTAAGACTGCTACTATTACCAAAATAATGACTGTGGAACCGGTGGAGTGGTTCTGTCACTGAGATCCAAGGAATCCAAATTATTTTTCTCGGTCGTATAAGAGGAGAGATGGTTTTTCCTGAATTTCAGGAGAGCATTCGATATTACCTTGGGTATATTGTGTTTCAATATTGCCCTTTCGGCAATTTCCAATTCAATTTAATGTGGACGTAATTTCATCCACTTAGGAGTTAGGCAATATCTACGTCTGAGTCTTTTTGGAACGTCTATTCTGATTACCAGATTTATTCTGATGCGTACGGGTCCCTCGCATATGTTTCTTCAAGCAATGTATTTATTCAGGGTAAAAAGAGAGGTGTCGGCCCTGACTTGGCTAAAAAGGTGAGCACTAGGGCCTATTTTTGAGAAAATGTGAGAAAATTTTCTCAAATTTTTTCTAAAATATTTTAGAAATAAGAGGAGAATGATCAACATAACTACCTAGGGCTGAATTTTATAGCGCACCCGTTTAAACTTGTTTTGCTGAGCTTCTTCTATTTGTACGAACTATATTATGATTCAGAGTACTCTTCACATCGATCATAAATAATTCTACACATATTTTGACTTGTTTGAACGTTTTTACATCATAACAAAAATTTGAGAAAATATTTTCTCAAAAATCGGCCCTGATGAGCACTAAGGTTGGAAGGCGTACGGTGTGTCCCAGCTCGATTTACTTTGATGCAGTAATTCCACACGACACTGAAAGTGATTCTATCGCTGGATGGTAGAAAGGGATGTGGGGTCGACGGGTTTACCTGTCAGTTTCTTAAGTTGTGTGTCTACTCTGTCTCTTCTTTGTTGAGCAATATCTACAATACTTGCATCGTTTCAGGAACGTATCCGAATATTCTTAAGATCTCTAGGGTTGTCCCAATCTCCAAATCAGGAAATAGCTTTGACGTCGCCAATTATAGGCCAATATCGATCTTGTCGGTCGGTGGTGTGAAAGGTCTTTGAAAAGGTAATTTATCGTCGTGTAGTAGACTTCCTGACTGTTACTGATTTTTTGTATGGTTTTCGCTCGACACTCATGTCGCGTTGTGCGAGCTCCTGAACGACATTATTGCGGAGGTCGACTCAGGGAAAATTGTGTCTGGAATTTTTCTGGACCAAGGCCCCTTCGATTCTGTCGACAATGTCTTATTGCTGGCTAAGTTAAGCGACGCGGGCATTAGAGGGGCATCCAATGACTGGTTCAGTAGTTATCTGGCGTCTCGGAAGCAGTACGTGTGTGTGAATGGGGTTGATAGTGATATGGCTGATCTGACTTATGGAGTGGAATGATATCCATTGCCTACACTGTTTGCTTCATTGTGCAATCTCTTCCAATATTTGCAATATGAAGCGTGACTTGAAAGTTATCGTGACGTATTTTAATGAGTATAAACTGACCCAAAACATTGGCAAGTGCAAGGTAGTTCGGAAATAGGAGTATTCCGTTGTCTGCGTTTGTCTTTGAGGGCGTTGTTGTCCCTGCAGATGGTTCACTAAAGTTTGTCGGTGTGATTTTGGACGAATGCCTTAACTGGAATGATCATGTCACCAAGTTGTGTAGCACGATTTCTTGTCAGATAGGCATCTTCAAGTCATGGACTTCTTAAACGACTCTATTACGCCCTCGGGCATAGTGGACTAACTTATGGCATTGGTACTTGGGGAGTTGCTAAAAAGTCGCTTGTCGGTGGGTTTCTGTTAGATATCCCTCTCGTTTGCTGTATTCGAAGTTGTGTCGGACTACTAGGGGCAGATAAACGTTGCACTCAAAAGAAAATCAATTGATAAGAAAATCCTCAAATTCATTGAAAATCCACATAAAAATCCTTTGAATTGCAAGAAAATCCTTGGAAATCAAAGGAAATCCTTGAAAATCGATAAAAATCTTGTAAAAATGTTTGAAAATACTCAGAAATTGCAAATCAAAGAAAATCATTGGAAATAAAAAAAAATCTTTTGCACGATTATCTGCCCCTCGCCCTACTATTCTGCCTGTCAGAAGTTTGTATAAGTTCTCTCTCTGTAAGGGTGTGCACCAATCCGGGAATGGATTATGCCATCACAGCGTTGAATTCATAGTTTTCATCGTTTGTTACGAAATTCGAATTCACTCAATGAGAAAGAGTGAGTAAGAACAGGATAAAACACAACGCGAATCGCATAAAATTGTGTCTTGTCCTTTTTTTATTCATTTTTTCTAGTGGAGTGAATGCGATAGTTACGCGAATATTCGCTTTTTATATATTGGTACCTTCACAAACGTCGTGGTAAGCGCAAAAGACACGTACTTCCTACAGGTCTAAATATTGTGTATCGAAATTTAAACTCTGCTTTTTGAGAACGGAGCCCTTCACTAAGTACAGTGGCGTTCAGGAGCTAGTCAAAAGAATAATCTAACAACTGAACAACCAGGGTTGGGTTAGCGTCGCTAATTTTCAATTTTGCTCGCTAGCAGCGACTAGCGATCGCTAATAATGACTTTAGCGGACCCTCTTTCGCTAGTCGCTAACATAAAACTTGTAAATTGTTATATCACAGAATAAAAAAATTATTTTCTGTTAGTTAAATCGCTATAGAATATTGAACCCCTCAGACAATCAACGTCACTGCGTCAAGTTTTTCAACACGAATGCAATATTCTATCAACCTGTTCTATTGTCTTTCTTGCTATTATTCTGATTTACCTAATTTAGTAGGGCTCGCTGTTGAACAAAATTTCGATTTTCGTGCACTTAGTGCTATTAACATTTAGAAATGCTCACTGGCGTTTTAAAACAAAAGAAAATACAATGCAATGTAACGTTACTTTCCAATTTTAAATGTGAAAAACTGTAGTCACAAAAGCATGAATTTTGGACCATGAATAAATGTTGATGAGTAGATTCCAAAGCGATTAGGATACCTTTAGAAAACCTCCTATTTCGCCCCCCAACCCCCCTCAAAGTTTTCAGTGTAGAGCTAACTTTCATGAATTATTGTGAAGGGACCTTTGTAGGGATTATGATGATATGAGGCTCGAACGAAACATTAAAGTCCAAAGTTTTTTTTGGAAGTAATAGTTGTTTCGAGTCTTCCACTTTCCCAACAGTTTTTCCTGCTTTTCCGAAAAAGTTATTTATTTTACCTCCCTTCAGAATCAATTAACTTTTGAAATTTAATTTTTACGAGGAAACTTTGTATGGAGAGTTTGTCCTCCATTTCATTTTCTATAAAATTGCTGGATACAGGGATTTGTTTTATTAGACAAAAATTGTTTGGAAGTACCAAATAGATCTTAACAGCGTAGTGCTGGTTGATGATTCTTTTAATTATTTTTATGATAACGATAGTCTTCAGATTGCCTTCAGAGTCCTTGGAATGGGAGCCAGAAGGACCTTCAGGAAGCAGCTTGCTTCAAGAACTTACCCGTAAAACATCCGAATACAAAACAAGTCCAGCATTAACATAAGAAAAATTGATGAAAGTTCCCAATTTTTCATAGTCTATAGATAGGAACAAGGTGAAGAAGGAGAGAGAAGCTAGATCTTTGGGAAATGGATCGAAAATATCCCAATTAGTCTAAGTCCAGGACAGAACCTACAAAATCTTAAGAAGAGTGTTCAAATATCGGAGTTCTGAGTGGTGGACCCTTTGGATGAGGATCATCGAACATTTTATGCATCACCTGAGAACTCTAAGTTTTTCGAAACGATTCCCTCGCAGGAACTGCACCTCAATGCGATTTCCAAATAAAGTTTTTCCGCAAGATTTTACAATTTTTAAATAAAAATTTTGTTTTTCTTTCTTTTTTGAAAATAGCGAGTTTTAGCGACCGCTAATCTCGCTACTTTCAAAAGTGGTTCGCTAGTAGTGACTAGCGTCGCTATTATTTTTCAATTTTAGCGTTAGCATTAGCGTCGCTAAAAATTTCCGTTAGCGAACCCAACCTTGTGAACAACTTATGAATTTTATGCCCTCTAACAATAATTGACAAAAACGTAACGTAGCTAAAAAAGCTGGCTGTTCGATTACTAGTACCCCGATGCTATCATAAATATATTCATGAGCGTTGTGAGATTTATTAGGTCATGCGTCATGTAAATCAAGCGCATAGATTAATTTATTAATTCAACATTTTACTGAAATCATGTTTTGCAATCTCCACAAAAAAATAAAATTTATTTAAATACATAGAGAGATGTAGTAAAACATTTAAGCGTAAACCTTCAGCCATTATCAATTAAAAGTACAGCTGACCTAGCGGCGGGTGGTGTAGGTTCCTAAGTTCCTACACCATCGGTAAATTTTCTAGGGCCGTGATTGGAGACTTGATTTTAGTCACTGATTCCAATTATCGTATTCAAGCAAGTCAACTGTACGCTTTAAACTAAGCTGCATCGTGTCATTTGTGGCTTTTAATTGAAAAATTAAAAGTTCTTTCACTTTAAGCCGTTTACTGTACTCACACCGTTAATGTGTATGCCCGTTTATACGCCACAATTATATAAACGATATTAAACTGTAACAGCGAAATGAATATGAAGCAAACGCATAATTTATTTCCCTTTTATCGAAAACGGCGACTAACATAAATTCTTAATGCATGGTAACATATAGTCTTCCTGTTTCTTAATTCAACACCCATTCTACTTGCTTTAATATAATAAAATATTGGCTGTGTACTTAATGGCGCAGAAGAATATTTAGAAAAAATTAAAATTGTCTCTCGCTTGCTTCTATGTCTTTTAGCACATTGCATAAATGGCACTTACCTATGCGCTGCTTTTCTGTAATATTTCTTAACAAAGCCCTCTCCAGACAGTGTTGGTGATGTAGGGGTACTTGATTCATGCATTATTGTGTGATCCATTGTACGTTTTCTGCAAAGTAGATATAAAAACCATTTTTTTAGTTGAAATCGTTATTAAAATTTTAATGGAATTATGGCAAAACCCGCACGACCGTGTCTATTTTATAATAATTATTATCCGCGAATGTCGTCAAGGCTGGTTATGTTGTGATAGCCAAGAAATTAAATAGCGGTGAATTAACGTCAGGTCCCACCGCCAAATTTCAGAAGGCAGTCTGGTGCCGAAAAAGTTCCTATAACAATGTTGTATGGGGGTCCGAGTACATTTCTATGTACTCGGTTCTGATTCGGCACCAGGCTGCGTACTTGAGACATATGAATAGCCTGATAGAAGGCAGCCTGGTGCCGAAAATCTGTAAATTTCATAGAAATGGCCGATACGAATACTATACGTCGCATAAAATTCAACTTGGCACCAAGCTGCTGCTGCCCTCTATATAAACATTAAAAAATCTTGAGTACGCAGCCTGGTGCCGAGTTGAAATTCATATGACGTACAGTATTTGTTACTGCCGTAACGATGACAATAACATATTTTCGGCACCAGGCTGCCATCTATAAGGCTACTCGTACAAATCAAGTACGTAGCCTGGTGCCGAGTTGGAACCGAATGCATGGCTACGTACTAGTTCACCCATCCAACATTGTTATGGGAAAAGTTTTGGCACCAGGCTGCCCAGCTTGAAATGCAAACTTCCACTTGCTACAATTTTATGAAGGCTGCGTACTTCATATCCAAGATCCAATAAGTTCAGCCACTAGAAGAAAGACCAATCTAGTTCCTGAACTAACTATAATTTCGGGATCTTTTGCTCAGTTCTAGAAAAATGGTTACAAAGTACGGCTTGATTTTAAAACCATGACGTTAAGTCATTCTCGTTTCTCTCCAGAAGTTATGTTTTCCCTTAGACCATTACTTAGTAGAGTTCGAAAAAGTTAATTTCCGTGTAGGGCAGCTTGATATTAAATCAAAGCTTCCGGAGAATGAAAGGAACAAATCATCATTTGCTCGGTACCAGCGCTCAAATTTTTAAAGATATGAAAACCAGTAAGAAAATTATGACAGTCTTAACTGCGAAAGTAGAGATAACACGGTGCGTATACAACACTCTGAAAAATAACTTTCTGTTAACGAAATCGTGTTATTAGTCGTTTAGTTTGAGAGGTTGTATAAAAAGAGATTCACGTCCCTTTTTTAATAAGATTTATAAATATAAAGGTCTTTTATCTTCAAATGTAATAATTGCTTTTTACGATTAATGAATTTTAATTGTATTCATTAATTTGTACAAGGAATCTGCTATTGGCATGGAGCGTCTTTTTTACAATTTGTTAATAACATTTTCCTTCAAAAATTGGAGCACTTGAAGCTTTACCCACAAAATCTACCAGCAGTTGCCCAATTTAATTTGTTTAACGGTTTTGGTATTGTGAAGAAAATTGACTTCAGTGTGTGGAATATTGTCTTAAAGCCAGAGGCGCCGACTTCTATTTTGGCTGTTGGCAGCGATGTAAAAAATAATTGAAACCAACAAACGTGAGAACGTTGAAAGTAAACGAACATCGCAAATGAAACTTTCTCGTTCAGACTCGCAAGAATAAACAAATCGGAACCAGGGCCGGGGCTCAAGACCTCAACAAGAATCATGTGTTCTAAACGACGCGAGCGGAGCGAGCGAAAAATTTTTCGTTTGTAGCCTATGAGAAATGTTAAGAAACTGATATTCACTTCAATTTTTGTTTCTCCTATTATGTAGATTATTTATCAAATAGTTCACTTCACTTTTTTTAAGTTATGTTGGAAGACGCCGCAGGCAACTTTTTAAGATTGTTAGACTATGAAAATAATTAAAATTAAAACATTTTCTTAGCTAATGCCTTGAAAAAACTAATGTTTTGTAACGCAGCAGGAGAAAATTTTGAGGTAAAAGGCTGTTCGAATGCAAGATCTTTTATAAAATAACAAAAAAGCTGGTGTTGGACTTGAAAAGTAAAAGACACAAGTCTAAAGTCAGTACAATTTTCTGAGTCAGCTAGGGCCCTGATTGAAACCTTTTTGAATTGTTTTTTTTTAGACTTCAAAGAATTAGATTGTAAGAAAAGAATTGAAGTTTAAAAAAAAAAATCCCAAACGTACAGTCACAGATTCTCAAATTTAGGATCAGAATGAAAGCGTGGAGTGTCACAGGCGATTTTTTTGGACTGTTATTAAGGGAAATATAATATATAAAAAATATAAAATACTCTGATTCCGTTGGCAGCGGCGCACCCAACAAAATCTTTTGTTGGCAGCGATCGCTGCCATCGATGTATAGAAGTCGGCGCCACTGCTTAAAGCTATTCTTTGACAATCTGTGCTCTTCAAGATATACTTTTAGTATTGCCCGCACACATCTAGCCTATGAAGCTCAGCAAATATAGGAATCGTCTTATGTGAATCAGCGGAACTTGTTTCGTAAACATCAATTTTTTAGGATACCGAATAATAACAAAAATTGTGATCTCGAAGACTAGCAAAATTGGTCGTGAATATCCGAAGAGGGGACTTAAGCATCTGTACAGAACAGAGTTTTTAAGGGTCGGAAAAACGTGTTAGTTCAGTGATACGGCAGAAAGACCGTTACTTGGAAAACTTGACTGTTCGCGATAGGTGGCAAAGTATAAGAAGATAAAAATATTTGATTTTTATAACCCAAAGCAAAACTTGAGACTTTGAGTGTTTAAACGGGATGGTCCAGGATTTTACTCTGATACTCGATGATGTGTTGTTAGTGTATGGAGGATTATATACTTCATTTTACTTTTTTACTTCAAATCACACCTATACTTTTGTCTTACACTATACTTATACTTCACTATAGATAAGCCGGTTTTGGGGGGTCCGATTTCTCGGACAAGCACCTGGATCAATGATCCTTTGTACCAGACCCCCGTATCCTTCGTTTATTTATACAAACAAAGAAAAGTACAAAATCAAAAAATAAAAGTTGCGGAAATACAAAATTACAAGAATACGTTAAACACAAAATCATTCAAATCCAAAAATGAATTGAAAATGTTGTCGTGTGATCTTGTGATGTTGTGTGATCTTGGCCCGCGTCGTACATGCATTTCCATCGTCCATTTGAAAAACTTTCACTTCGCACATCAAACTCATGGAAACCGTTTGATTTTCTTCAGAAAAACGGCCAAATTGTTAATGACCATAGAGTTAAGAGTTAGATCGGCGCTATTTAGCTCTGGTTTATCCATAATATTTCTCCTCAGGAGTCTATATCTGGGACAGACACTAATAACGTGATAGCCAGTTTCGTCACCTAGACCACAAAGACATTTGGGGCTATCAGAGCAGCCGATGTTGTAAAGATGCTTGTTAAGACCACAGTGGTTTGTGATGGCTTCGATAAGTCTTTTGATATCTGGGCTGCTGAGTTTCAACAGTGTTTTGCTGACTTCCATCGATGGAGTTTTGCGAAAAAGTTTAGTATGTATGGCGCCCTCATACTCTTTCCAGCTTCTAAGGTGCTCGTTGCGAAGCCATTCTTTGACTATGGCCTTTCTCATCGAAATGGAAATGCCAGACATGGGTTCCGTACCAATAAATCCGCTCTTGGTTCCTTGGCGAGCAAGTTTGTCAGCTCTTTCGTTACCCAAAATCCCACAATGACTAGGAACCCAGAGGACCGTAACGGAATTAGATTTACCCAGTTCATTTAAGCTCACTTTGCAGTCAAGAACTGTACTAGACCTGATACAGGGAGAACTAACCGCTTGAATAGCGGGCTGACTGAATGTAGATTTGATTCCCAGATACCTTGTCAATCAGCTCATCGCAGTCTGATTAACGGACGCCAAAGAACCGGTTGGGAGGCTGCCTTCCACGTTCAAAGTTTCGCAGAAATAACCTGCTCCCGAGAAGTCATCATTCTTGGAACCATCCGTGAAGCAAACAATGCCGTCGGTTGGAGGAAATATATTCCTCTCCCCGATCCAATTCTCTGCTTCAGGAATAATCCAGTCGAAGCCCTCATCGAACACGTATTCCGCTTTGATTTGATCACTGGACATACACAACCGTTCATCTTTAACAGCATCAATAATTTCTGAGTGACCTTTCTCAAAACTGGTCTCCCAGCCAACCGTTGCATCGGATATTGACAGAGGTGCTGTAAGCAACAGATTTTATAAAGAGGTCAAGAGGTGGAACATCTAGGAGCGCTTCCAAGGCCGCAGTGGCGGTTGTTGTCTTTACACCTGTAATGCAGAGACATGCCAGTCGCTGAAGCATATCTAGCCTTTTCTTGGCGGTGCCGATTTCTACTCTAGGCCACTAGACTATGCATCCGTGACAAAGAATTGGTCTGACAACCGCTGTGAAAATCCACCATAAGGCCTGAGGAGACAGCCCCTATGTCGTACCAAAAGCATTTCTACACAGCCAGAAGATACCGATACATTTGTTAAGTTTTTCCTCTAGGCGCACGATCCATGTTAGTTTGTGATCAAAAGTCACTCCGACGTACTTAACACTTGCTTTCAGATTAACTTCCGTTCCGAACAGCGTAAAGCTGCCCAAGTCTGAAGCGGTTTCGGCTTTTCTTCTGCTAAAGAAGATGATTTTGGTTTTGACTGGGTTTACCATCAGCGGTTCTCATCAAATCTCTAATAGTGGAGACGAATTCCCTACAGATTAGGGTAGACACGTCATCCGAATAGCCTTAAGCGAAAATGCCTCAGTCATTGAGTTTTACCAGGAGCGAGTCAATCACCATACACCAGAGTATAGGAGAGAGAATACCACCTTGTGGGCAACCCCTAGTTACTCCGAGCTAGATGTTGGTGCCGCAAATGGTGGCCTCAACAGTTCTACCGCTTAGCATTTTGACTATCCATCTGATGGATACATCGTTCACTTCTCTTTCAGCTGCTGCCCTAGTAATCACCTCGAAATCTGTATTATCAAAGGCACCCTCTATGTCCATAAAACAACCGAGTGCAACCTTACAATTCTTAAGCATATGCTCAATCTTTTGGGTCAACTGGTGCAATGCGGTGTCAGTCGACTTTCCTAACTGATAAGAGTGCTAATTCGCATGTAGCGGGAATTTCCTGAGAACTTCGCCGCGGATATAGAAGTCTAAGAGCCTCTCCAAAGCTTTGAGCAGAAACGACGTAAGACTAATCGGACGGAAGTCTTTAGCCTTACAGTGGGACGTTTTGCCAGGCTTAGGGATGAAAACGACTCTCACTTTTTCCCAATACTTGGGCATATATCCTAAAGCTATCGAGCTCTTAAAAATGCATCGCAGTCTTTCAAGGAGCAAGTCAATACCTTCTTTGAGCAAAGCAGGGAAAATTTTATCGAGCCCAGCAGATTTGAACGAATGGAATTTGAAGAGAGCCCTTTTTGTTTTTCCTCTTTTCGTAAGCTTTTCAACAAACAACCAATCCTTGAGAAGGTGGGAGGTATGGGTTCAGTGATTCCAGCTGATCTACCATTGGGGGTTGGACACTGCCTGGGAAGTGCGTTTGCAACAAGTGCTCCGCTGTTTCTCTGCTATCAGATGTGAAAGAGCCATCCTGCTTAAGAAGGGACCTCGCTTGAGCGGTGACATCTTTCGCCAATAGCTTATGAATACGAGCGTAAGGCGGAATGGTATTTGCTTCCTCGAAAAACTTTCTTTTGCTTTTTTCCTTGAGGTCTAACTGGGCCTGGTTGTACTCTTTGAGAAGAGCTCCATATCGATCTCTGTTTGCATTTTGCTGTTCACTTACCTTACCAGCTCTATTCCAGGCTTTCCTTAACTCTTTCCTTTTCCTATCAAGTTCATTACTCCAGATAGAGTTCTTGTATAGGGGCTTTGGATTGAGAAGGGGGCAGGCTGATTCGTAAGATTGAACAATCGCGGCTGTAATGTCTACATTTGCACTTTCTAAAGCCTCTATCGTTCTGACTGTTCACGATAGGTGGCAAAGTATAAGAAGATAAAAATATTTGATTTTTATAACCCAGAGCAAAACTTGAGACTTTGAGTGTTTAAACGGGATGGTCCAGGATATTACTCTGATACTCGATGATGTGTTGTTAGTGTATGGAGGATCATATACTTCATTTCAATTTTTTACTTCAAATCACACCTATACTTTTGTCTTACACTATACTTATACTGTGAACACTATAGTTTTCTTAGATAACTAAATTGTGTATTTTCGGTCAGACTCCATAAAAGTTTGTAACAATGGAATCAAATTATATTTCTAGAAGTAGACATATCCATCAATCAATCATCAAATATCAGTGATTTGACGAAATCTACAAGGCAATTTATTCCATATGAATGGCAAGAATTTGGCATCATATAAAGCATAAAAAGTTGTTTTAATATAATTGCTGTAATTTGTTGCCGATGATTGAAAGTTCGGGCTAAACGCTGTACACGTGAATGTGGGATATCATCTCACAGCTTATGTAATTTATACGTTGGAGTAAATTGTGAAGCTAGTTAAATGGTGAAATCATAAATATAAAATGTTTTTATTCGTATTATATATCTACCTTTTTAATTTAAATGCCAGCTTTATAAATACAAAATTAATTTATTTTTTGATGAATACGTAGAATGTTGTTATTAACTGGAATTGCTCTTTTTTCAAATGAAAATATAAAAATCATCGTCACGGCGTATTAATATCCTTTTCATTTTCATCATTGTGTTATTTTTATGATACACAACGTTAATTGCTTTCAAAGGACTTAACATCATGGAAATACAAAATGTGTCAGCGAGTCTTTTATATTAATTTCTAGGGTAACGGTCGTGTGTTACGCAATAATGTCCACAATAATAAATCGCAAACCTTTTCGTTCGTAAGATCTGAGTGGCATGAAATGCATTTTATGCATATTGCACATGGATCACCTAGACTTATCACATTCATATACACTCCACGTTAAATCCAAGAGCTAATGCCTTTTTATCCTTTCAGCGGAAAATCGATGTTGCATTAAAACCGTTAAAATATATGAAAAAGTTACGATATGAGTTTTATTCGACTTCTGCCAAGTATGACAATTTCAAGATAAAAAAAATTGCGCTTCAATTTTGAAATTCTACAGCTATTGGCGTGTTTAGTGCTGCATCGGCTTCTGTCAAAGTATAGCGAATTTCATGATGAAATGCATGAACTATCAAGCAGTAATATATATACAGCTTGCCAACATTGCGAGATGAGAGAATTGAGAGGATTAGTAGAAGTAGTAGATGCATAACTAATTCCATAATGTCATTTGCCATTAATATATGTCCCGTCAAATTCATTGACCTAACAGCCGAGCGAAAACGGGGTCTCGAGATCAATTCATTGTACACATGAGCAAAAACATTAAAAACCCTCGATGCACTGTTGGTAGGTTCGAACAATCCATAATTCACCCGGTGTCTATCAATGTCAAGTAATTCGAGTTCCTCAATTGCCTAATTGGTTGGTTCACTTGAAATTTCGAGCACATCGAATACAAACATTGCCGTCAGGTTGAATCTTCTTCGATACATAACTCAATCAGTAGAAACATCGTACGTAGTGGACGTGTCTAACATAGCTCCGGTGTTTAATCGAATTTATAGTAAAGTTTGCAAAAGTCTTATTTAGTGGATTTAGGCAAGATTTGCTTGCCATCAGTGATACAAGGGTTAAAGTGCCTGAGCCGCGAAGCGAACACAAAATTAGTAAAAGGAAAAGTGAAGAATTGAAAGTGTTTGTCAGGGGTTTGGTAGTGACGCGAATATGCACACATGTGCACACATATGAAGCATGTTGGAGAAGGCCAAGACCCTTAATGGGTTGTAGTGCCGGTAAAGTAAGTAAGTAAGTAAGCGAATATGCACACGCGTTCCCGCCAGCTCATCAGAAACCCTTACCTACACAGGTAAATACACCTTCAAACGGAAATACCTTCAAACGGAGGTAAGGTACTGAAATCAGTAATTACTGCACTCACACGCTTATGCAATAAAGATTCGCCTTCGGGCTGCACTCAATCACTCGCAAGAGTAGCGAATTCTTCTCGTATAAATTTACATACGATGCACACATGCAAAAACTTTTGGATTGTACAGAACAGTCCCACATACATAAAACGAGTCAAAAGTCTCCTCATAATCTTCACTACAGAACAGGCTTTCCAAACACATACCCATATTAAACATATTCGCACGTTACTCGTATCATATCATGCCAGTACAGACCTAGAACAAAAATGGCGTTTGCACATAGTTATAAAACAATCTATCACACACAAGCTCACAAGCAATACCTACAGCTCCCCTAAGCCTAGGCCGCAAGTTCACATTGAAAGTGTAGTGACCTTCACACACTTCCTAACAAAGAAAACCGCCAACACCGCCAACACTGCCACAGAGCTCTGCTGTACGTACCAAAAGCCTATGTTATCCTCAAACACAACCACTTTGCAATGGTTGTGGTGCATGCATGAAAAATAGTTCTAAAAATCTTCCAAAATTTACAAACAATTGATCGACCGATATCTCAGAGACGGTCCCCTCCAACAGTTCAGAATCCATCCCAACCAACACGCGTACCAGCCCAGAAATCTGCAGAAAACGCACTGCATCAAACGGTTAACAAAATCGAAAAGGCGCTGCACGCTTCCCAATTTGCTTTGGAGGGATTTATAGACTTATCTAATGCATTCAGCAATTTGACTTTCGTCTCAATAACCAAATCTTGCACCGAGCACGGGGCTGATGACACCACTACGAGCTGGATTTATGCCATGCTTAGTAGTAGAAGAGTGACAGCTTGACTTGGCTCAATATCTATTACAGTGCGTACGAGTAAGGGGTGCCCGCAAGGGGGTCCTACCACCCCTACTTTATATCATGGTAAAAGACAGCCTATTAAAACTACTTAATAACGCTGGTTTCTTCACCCAAAGCTTTGCGGACGATGCGGCAATCATAATAATAGGGTTGTTTGTCAGCTCGCTGTGCGGGCTTATGCAAACAGCCTTTTCGTTAACAGAAAACTGGTGCAATAAGCATAATCAAGAGGTTAACACTGACAAGACAAAGCTCATGCTGTTCACCAGAAAAAGGACAGTCACAGGTTTCAAAGCTCCAAAGATATTTGGTGAAGAAATTGTGCTTTCTCAATCAATAAAAGTGCTCGGACTTGTATTTGACCCCAAACTTAGCTGGAAAAACCACATTCGTATACGTGTCCAAAAAGTGACAGCTACGCTATGGAGATGCCGAAATGCAATCGGCAAAAACTGGGGCCTCAGCCCGAAGGTAATGATGTGGATTTACACAGCAATAATCAGACGAATGGTCTCTTACGTAGCTTTTATATGGTGACAGCGATGCGAAATCGGTACTGTACAAAAACAGCTTACAAAGACCAAAGGCTGGCTTTAATAAGCATCACAGGAGCTATGAAAACGACTCCCACAGCGGCGCTCGAAACCATGTTAGGAATAGAACCGCTGCACATTTACGTTGAATCCATGGCGAGAGCCACTTGCCTCAGGTTACATCAGTCTTCATTACTGATCAAATCCAACTTTGGTCATGCAACACTATGGAGCAGGATGCTGAGGGAAACGCCTAGCTTTGAAATGCCTTTCGACGCTATTTCTCCAGTGCATTGTTTCGACAGAAATTTCGAGGTAACATCTCCTTCCAGAGAGGAATGGAAAGAAGGCAGCGTCATTACAAGCAATAACTGCCTAACCTGGTTCTGCGACGGGTCCAAAAGCTAGAATCTCGCAGGATCCGGAATTTACAATCCCCAAATGCAAATCAGCAAATCCTTTCCACTGGGATCTATTGCAACTATATTTCAATCCGAAACCTTTGGAATCTCGCAACTCGCAATGCAAAGAACTGCTAAACAGAGCAACTACAAACCAATTAATACTAATATGCTCTGACAGCCAGAGCGCACTGAAGGCCATTGGTGACCATAAGCTAAGTTCTTCCATAGTGCTAAAGTGTCGAAAGCTAATTCAACTCTTAGCTCATAATAACCAAGTCACACTAACATGGGTCCCTGGTCATAGCAAGGTTGATGGGAACGAGATTGCTGACAGCCTTGCAAGAGCAGGAGCAGGAACGACGCTTAGAGGACCATAACCGGGCCTCAAAGCTCCGTCCTCGTTCTTCAAAAATCACATTAACAAATGGAAGCTCTCGGATTTCAGGAAACACTGGAAAACAATTGAATTTGCCAGACAGGCCAAAAATAGCGTCAGCATTAACTTCAAGAACTCAAGATACTTTCTCTCCCTTAGCAGGAGAAACATCAAAAGAATGACAGGTATTCTCACCGGACACTGTCCACATAACAAGCATCTGCATACCATCGGGGTTGCGAATTCCCCGATGTGCACGCAATGCGGCGACTTAGACACAGCTGAACACTTTCTCTGTAAATGTCCAGCATACATATCAGCCAGAGCCAAGAGTCTTGGGGCATACATCTTGCCTCACAATATAATCTGGAGCCTGCCACCTAGCAGCATCTTAGATTACCTTAATCGCCTTAGGTGCTAGGGCTCGCCCTACATTTTAATCTAATGTAATCTTATCTAACTCAATCCCAAACAGGAGGCGAAAATCAGCATCACGTCTCACCGATCTCCTCAGCGCGTACATTATGAACTTCTTCTGTATAGACTCTATATTTTCGATGTAATTCTGGTAGAAGGGTGACCAGAAGATGAAGTCGCATTCTAAATGTGATCTAACGGGGGTGATGTATATGCTTTCCAGCGCAGAAATGATGCGGAAGTCTTCACATATTCTCTTGACAAATCCCAACATTGAGTATGCTTTTGCCATAATGAGATCCTGTCTGTTAAAACACGGATCTTCGGTAAATGTAACACCAAGACCAGGTATCTCCGTTACCCTATCAAGGGTAATATAATAAGGCCGACTTGAAAAGCGAATTGTTTTCGGTGGGTTTTCAGTTTGAACCATTCTATCCAGAAAATGTTGAAAACAACTTATGCTTGAAATCTCACTTCAATTACAGTTTAGATTTCTACACTATCGCCAAAACTTAAAATACGTTACATTAGCAAACGTATTTTGATTTTCTAATCGAGTTGTGCATAAAATCTTTGTGACTCATACAAATAAGTTAATTAGCGATTAAACTTTCTTCAAAATAACCAATTTTCGAAAATAAAAATAAAAAAAAAATCAAAATAGAACACAATGACGTAAGTTCTGGAGCATTTATTTAAATTTTATTCATATATGATCTCTACGTGACTCAAACATGAACAATTTATTTTCGTCAACAACATAATTTTTTACTTTGTATTATCAAGTCAGTAAATAAACTATTTCTGTGAAAACAATAACATAAGCAACTCAATTTATCAATTTAATAAGTTTTTTGTTACGATCTACTTATAGGAATTATTTTGGAAAAAGAAAATTCGTATTCCATCAATGTGTCTTTTGTTGCCGACACTCTCCATTTATTTCTATAAAATGAAGAAAATAGGCTTGAAGTGGTCCACCGTGTACCAAAAACGCATAAAACGATTATTTATGTAACATGAATTACATAGCAGTGTATGAGATAGATAAAGGGCAATATGGTTTTCGTTTACATTACGAGATTTTTCATTTTTAACATTACGGCGAAAGTAAAAGCCGAGTTCCAGCGGCCGACACATTTTAGTCTTATTGGGCCGTTGCGCTGGCAGACAGGCCTGTCAAAAGTTTGCTTTAGTAGACTTGAAATCAGCTGGAAACTTTGTTATTTTTCACATAAAAAAATTCCTTTATAGGACCCGTACGAAGTATGAGTCACATGCATTTACCACTACGTTTGTAACCAGTCGATTTGATGGGGAGGGAGCATCGACCATGGTCCTTAGATGCCAAATCAGCAGTAAAAAAAATGTCCGTCCGTCCGTCCGTAAACACGATAACTCGAGTAAAAACTAACCGATAACCTTGAAGGTCATTTTTTCCCCTGAAAGGCAGTACCGAAAGTGGGTTTGGTATTACAGATGGGCATTTTTTGACGAGTGGCCGCTGAGCTAGGGCCGCCTAAGTGGTTTTCGGTTTTTTGTACATAACTCGCGTAAAGTTTTTCCGATTTTTTTGTCTAGGCATGCCTGATAATTTATAGAAGAAAAGTTTTTGATTAAGAGTCGTTGGACCTACGGCCCTAAAACTGAGTCTCCACTAGGGCCAAACGCTTTTTTCCGATTTTCAAAATCATTTTTCTTCCTGAATGATAATTGAAAAATAATAACGAATTTGAATTTTGGCAAAATATGTTAAGAGCACTCTATGTAAAAACGATGTTTTTATAGCTATAGTTTTTTGATAAAAATGTGTCATTTTCAAAAAAGTAACTAAATGGCCGTTTACACTCATCTTTTATTAATCTAGTAGTTGCGATTGCTTAGTTTTTTTAACAAATCTTTCGCTAGAAGAAAGTTCTGCATTTCAGACTGGGCAGCCTGGTGCCGAAAAAGTGTCTATAACAACGTTGGATGGTGTAGTAAGAACACAACTATGCACTAGTTTTAAACTTGGCACCAGGCTGCGTACTTGATAATTTTGATTGACAATTTAGAAGGCAGCCTAGTGCCGAAAATCGTTCAATGTTATCGTAACGACAATAATGAACACTAAACGTTGTATAAATTTCAAGTTGGCACTAGGCTGCGTACTTAAACTTTTGTTTTATGTATGTAGGTGGCAGCAGCAGCCTGGTGCCAAATTGAAAGTTATATGGCATAAAAAATGTACTCCTGCAAACATCTTAGCAAAAAAAGGTTTGCAGCACCAGGCTGCGTACTTGAGTGGTAGAGCTAAAAATGTAGATGGCAGCCTGGTGCTATAAATCTGTTTTTGCCAAAATGTTGGCAGAAGTAAATTTTGTATGCCATATAAGTTTCAATTTGGCACCAGGCTGCTGCTGCCACCTACATCCATAAAACAAAAGTTTAAGTACGCAGCCTAGTGCCGACTTGAAATTTATACGATGTATGGTGTTCATTATTGCCGTTACGATGACATTGAACGGTTTTCGGCACTAGGCTGCCTTCTAAATTGTCAATCAAAATTATCAAGTACGCAGCCTGATGCCAAGTTCAAAACTAGTGCATAGTTGTGTTCTTACTACACCATCCAACGTTGTTATAGACACTTTTTCGGCACCAGGCTGCCCAGTCTGAAATGCAGAACTTTCTTCTAGCGAAAGATTTCTTAAAAAAACTAAGCAATCGCAAAAAAGTAGCTCAACTACTAGATTAATAAAAGATGAGTGTAAACGGCCATTTAGTAACTTTTTTTCAAAATGACACATTTTTATCAAAAAGCTATAGTTTTAAAATAAAATAAAAACATAACCAAAGACCCGTACGTATCAGAATAGATGTGACAAACAGAATAGATGTGGCAAAGTGACTCGAACGTACCTAAATATACAAATAGGCAAACAATCCAACGCTTTCTGTTCTTTTATAACTGTAAGAATTTCAAAGATCCATAGAAATTACCCAAGGTAATGTCAAAGGCCCTACCGAAGTACGTCTCTAGAAAATCTAGAAAAGCTTATATCCAAGGAATAAGTCGTTTTTCCCTAAAACCCAGAAACACGTGTTATCTCAAATTTTATTTTCTACAACTTTGTCCTTAGAAGCAACTTTCTACCTCTCATAGTTCTGGAGATCTGGGTCATCCTGCCCAATTATGGAAGTGGCCATATACCAGAATTTGGCCATATTTCCCCAAAACCCTGAAACATGTGTTCTTCTTCTCCTTCTTCTTCTTTTTCAGCCTTGTATTATCCACTGCTGGACGTAGGCCTCCCCTAACTCCTTCCATTTATCCCGATCCATCGCTTTTTGCTGCCATGAATGCCCTGCGAATCGTTTGATGCTGTTTGTCCATCGCTCCGGCGGCCTTCCCATGGGCCTCTTATTTGGCGGTCTCCATTGCAGAATATTTTTAGTCCATCGGTTGTCTGTCATTCTGGCTACGTGACCCGCCCAGTTCCATTTTAGATTGGCAATCCGCTCCATCACATCAACAACTCTCGTTTGGTTTCTGATCCATTCGATTGTTTTTTTATCTCTAAGTCTGATGCCGAGCATTATCCTTTCCATCGCTCTTTGTGCTACGCGCAACTTATTTTCTGAAGCCTTGGTTAAAGTTAACGTTTCGGCTCCATATGTTAGGACTGGTAGCACACATAAGTCGAAAACTTGCCGTTTTAGGCTATTATTCATGTTGCTTTTGAAAATATAACTTAGCTTTCCAAATGCTGCCCATCCTAGACCAATTCGCCTTTTCACTTCCGCAGTCTGATTATCTATTCCCAGTTTCAAACTATGGCCCAGATATTTATAATTATCAACGTACTCGATGATGTCATTTCCTATTTTGATGACCTTGTCGGTTTCGATGTTCGTCATCATCTTTGTTTTCGATGGGTTCATTTTGAGACCGATTTTGCTCGATGCTTCGTTCAATTGCGTTAACATAATTTCCATTTCGTCAACGTCTAATGCTATAAGAGCTATGTCATCTGCAAACCGTAAATTATTCAAAACACTCCATTTACGTTTAAGCCCTTGTCGTTCCATTCCAATTCTTTAAAGACGTCTTCTAAAGCCAATGTGAATAATTTCGGTGAGATCGTGTCCCCTTGCCTTACTCCTCTTGACATTTTAAACTTTTCCGTATTTTCATTAAGCATCTTAATACTGAGCGTTGCATTTTCATAAACATGTTTAATCAACTTTGAATAGCGTGAATCCACTCTGCATCTGTCCAACGAATCCAGTATTTTCCATATTTCGACTGAATCGAAGGCTTTCTCGTGTTCGCTTATATTTAATTCTCTACAACTTCGCCTTTGGAACTAACTTTCTAACTCTCACAGTTCTGGAGATCCGGGTCATCCTCCCCAATTATGGAAGTGGCCATATACCAGGCTTGGACCATATTTCCCCAAAACCCTGAGAAACGTGTTCGCTAAAATTTGATTCTCTACAACTTTGCTTTTGAAAGTAAATCTCTGTATTGCCTATTTACGCAAAAACTGAAAAAAAACTATCTCTTATCATTTTTGGCAGAGAAATTTATTTTCGCCCATTCCATGGCTCCCAGTGCCCAGACCCCTGACCCGATTCCAACAAAATCCCCAGTTTTTTGGTATCAAATGCTTTCATTTGACACCAAATTGAGCAATTTCCGTGCTTTACTTGCTGAGATATTTGCGAAAAAGTTTCACCGACCCTCGAAAAACCATGTTTTTGATCACTTCCTCGACCATATCTCCGGAACCACTT
>CM055406.1:58315428-58328453 GCA_029228625.1 Pseudolycoriella hygida
CTTCCAAGGACAAAGTTGTAGACAATAAAATTTTAGATAAAACTTGTTTCTGGGTTTTAGGGAAAAACGACTTAGTCCTTGGATATAAGATTTTCTAGATTTGAATGGTCTGAGACGTTCTTCGGTAGGGCCTTTGACATTACCTTGGGTAATTTTCTATGGATCTTTGAAATTCTTACAGTTATAAAAGAGCAGAAAACGTTGGATTGTTTGCTTATTTGTATATTTAGGTACGTTCGAGTCACTTTGCCACATCTATTCTGATACGTACGGGTCTTTGGTTATGTTTTGTTTGGTTTTGTCTGAATCTAAATTGTATAATTTCTTACTGACGAGTATTCGTTGAGAGACCTCACTAATAAGGAGTTATTCATAAATGACGTCCGAAGGAAGAGGGGAGGGGGTCAACAAAATTGGACACGGGGGGAGGGACGTTCGATGAAAAATTCACATGTGAATATTACATTTTGTGTTAGATAATAAAATGTAAATTCGACACACATGACAAAAGGAAAAGGTAAAAATTGTAAATTAGTTTCTTCACGTTGTCTTATATCTCTAATATTTTTCCAGAGTAAAATACGACGACGTTATAGCCACTTTGATAGAAATAAAATGATATTTATTTATCCACAGTAATTAAAAGCATCACTCCCTGGGATAGAGCCGTAGCCGCATGTGGCGCAGGGTGGGCGGCGCCCCCCCCCAAAATAAATTTTCTGTATTCTATCAAAACTTGCACTTCTTAACAGATCTTCACCTACATATTTAACTTATCGTTTTACAATTTCACATGTACAAGTATATTAAAGTTAGCAGTTAAACTTCAAAAAAAAAAAAATCTCGCTGCGCGGCTTTTTTCCTTCCTTATTCATCATTAGTAAATTTGGTATAACATTAGATAGGTCAAGGCTTTGAGTCCTGATACAAAAGAAATAGTGGCATATTCGGCTAATAATCTCTGTATAGAAAGCTCATACTTTCTGCTAGTTTAATCTTCGGCAACTAAAGAAAGTTGGAAATACAACGGACGCTTAGAATTATTGATAAAACGTCATTATATATGGCAAAAAAAAATTCGCTCGCTCCGCTCGCGACTTTCATTTATCAAACTTAACAAGTGAAGAAGTTCGTGCCACACAAAAATTAACATTTGTACAACCTGTGCGTAAGGCTTCTATTGTATTTTATGTGTGACTGTACACCATAAGTTATACGAACAAAATTGCTTTGGGGCGCGCGCCCCCGCTGAAATTTTGGTCTGGCTACGGCTCTGCACACCCACCATTTGAATAGTTAATAGAATTATACTTACACGCAACAGTCTATAAGTTTTCACACATGAAAAACATAACGTAACAGGGGTATCAAAAATGACCAAAAAGTATTGGACAGATTCAGTCATGGAGAGCCGGACATAGTCAGAACTACCGAAATAAACCGACTACGTTGACTCGGTCATGTACAGTGAGTGAAAGATCGTCGTATTCCGAAAAGAATACTCAAGAGCAGACCGGAGGGCAAGAGATGTGCAGGGCGTCCAAAATCCAGATGGTACGACGCAGCTCTTGCCGACTTAAAAACTGTGGGAGTATTCTGCTGGGAGACGTTAGTTACGGATAGGCCCGGTCGGAGAAGGCCAAGATCCTTAAAGGGTTGAAGTTACGGTTAAGTAAGAAAGTAAGACAGCTTCAGTCAAGGTTCAATTTCAATTCGATCAAGGTCCCTCACTGGCAGGGTAAAAACGTCCTACTCGATTTTATTTTTAAGGTCACTGTGGGTTAGAAATGTTCAAAAAATCAAATTGTCGACTTAGGTCACAAGCCCGAAAATGACTTTGAATGACTCCCTGAGAGAAAATACTGTGGCTCAAAAGCGAAACAAGAGATAAGTCAGAAAATTCTGTGAACCTTCGAATCTCGGATTTATGTTGCGGAATGCTGTCATCACAAGTTTGAATTTTCTAACTCGGAATCGACACAAGAAGATTTTTACTTATCGTAGACGTGAGTTTACTTTATATGGTTGGTGACCTAAAAATTTCGACATTTTGATTTTTCCATGGGATTTTGAACACTCCTACTGTTTTAGTTTCGATGCATAGACTTTTAAATAACTTGCAAATCATTCGTTTAGCCTAACTCCAAAGTCTGAACCAGAAGTCAAACATCGTAAATCCCGATTCCAAAACCAACTACATTCACATCAGTTCACGAAACAACATTTGATAGGTTTCATTGGAAAATCATTGCATTAAAAAAATGAAAATGTAAACACAATTTTGCATTGAAACTATTTGCTTGCTATTCAAGGAAACATTTTACGATTGCATCTACAAATAAAATATCAAATTTTCAGAATTTTACTTCTCGTACTTACAGAAAATGGAATCTGGTCGTAAATAAACGAAATATTACACTTGACTTATACACTTTCACAAAATTTTCCTTTAAATTTCGCAGAAGTAAATGATCAATGATTTGTTTTTTAATTTAACATACCAATTATTGAGTGATTGTGAAAATGCAGTTGATGACGGTAGCACAAACGAAATATATATTTTTTAAAAAGTTTCAATTTTGATCGCTAATGCACGTATTTTCAATGCGATGTTGTTGTTTGACAGAACCGACCGAATGAAAATTGATTTTTCAAGTTGGCACAATCTAACATTAAATCGCTTCACGTTTAGCGCAAGTTTTTTGAATCAAAATGTTCATGTTCATTCTTTGAGTTATAATGAAGCGTAAACGTTCGCATTTTCTCTAAGAAACGTTTCTTTCTTGAGAAGTATGTATCGAAATCCAAGTAATTATCAGTTAGAAAACGATTTTTGGGGTAAAAGCAACAACAATTTTGATAAATTTGCTGCATGTGAGGATATACAATTATAATTGTTTGAAAATAGATTCTCTTATATCTATCACAAAGGTTTCAAATTTGCAATCGCCAAAACGTTTTGTCTCTATCGAATAAATTTGTGAGTTGTTACACAAGGCATTTGTGCCACTCAAATTTGTCAGATCGTTCTGTAATCAAAATCATGCTCGGAGTGGTAGCGGAGAGCGTGACGCAGTCCCCACACCCCCAAAAAAACGTCCACAAACCCAAAAAACTCCATACAAAAACCTTTGGGACAAGAGGATTATTTCTATATAAAAATGGTAAAATTATATTTGAAAGTAATCACAATTTCATTCCTGTGTTGTGTGTCAACGATCTATGTATGTATGTATGTATGTATGTTTATTGAAAATTTGTCACAGAAGGCTAACGCCTTATCTTTACCTGTGACGTCGCATACAAAATTATCAGTTTTAAATTATAAAATGGCCTTAACTTATTGGGAGCTTGAATTAATTCGTGCGGTTTTAGAAGAGATGGTGTAGCTCGCGTTGTATGCATTATAGAACATCGTGACTATACTCATTTTTTTGTCCATCCTTAAGCTATAAATTGCAGTATATCTCATTGAGCTCATATGTAAGTTTTAATTTCCTGAAAAATTACAGCGCTGTTTTCAAAACAAAATTACGTTGTGTTAAAAAAATTGCGTCACAAATGCCGGACCCAACGACGAAATAATTTTTCTGTACTTTCAGTTTTTGCGCTGCAAAAATTTGACTTTTGTTCCTTATTGTTTAGATTGTTTAAGGTAAATTTAAATTTTTACATGTAAAAACTGAAAGTGTTGAAAAATTATTCCGCTGGTGGGTCCGGCATTTGTGCGGCAATTTTTTTAACACAACGTAATTTTGTTTTGAAAACAGCGCTGTAATTTTTCAGGAAATTAAAACTTTGAACACAAGGTTCTATTCAAACAAAATTCTGCGTACTATCAGTGACAGCGTCACCTCAAGCGATATCATTAATTTTGGAAGCGGACTTACGGACTGCGTCACACAAGAGGTTTTTGCTGTGATTATGAAAATAAACGAATATCGAATCCATTTTAGTTTCAGCTGCTCTTCAGGGGTCAGAAGAGCTTAGTTCTGAGCTCTTTCAGAGCCGGACAACTGCTTACGAAATGCCTAGTTGTTTCTGGTTCTAGTCCACAGTTCTTGCGGGTTGGGTCTGCAATGAATCCCATCTTGTTGAGATGGTAATTCAAACTGTTGTGAGCCGTTAAGATTCCAACTAGTTTACTCAATTGTTGAGGCCCAACAGAAATTTCGTGTTCCCGGCATTACATCATGCCGAAAATTCTTTTGATTACCGGTCAGGTTAAGAGCGTTTCCCATCTCTCCTGGTGGCATCGATTTGTTCTTGCTTTCACCAAGGATTTAATCAGACCTAAATATATACTGACAGCAGGTTCTGGTCCGATGAGATTAGAACTGCTTCCTCCTCTGGCCAGCTGGTCAGCTTCATCGTTCCCTTGGACTCCTGAGTGCCCTCGCACCCATGTCAATATGACTTCATTGTCTTTTGACAGGGTTTCCAGCTTTTGGAAGCTCTGTTGATCTAAATTTCGACGCAATCTTGACCGATGACAATGCCTCGATGGACGATTCACTGTCTGAACAGATCACTACTTTCTTGCGACTATCTCTGACTGAAAGACTGGTGTTTGATGTATGAACCCAGAGTCATGGATATATTATAATCCAAGTCAACTGAGTTCACATCTGCACCCGCTACTTATCTGTCTTTGATCCATCCGTGTAAATCACAAAATCCGCTTCCACTGGAGGCGTTCCTGATTCCCATTCGGATATCTTTGTGCCCATACCATACATTCGTATGTCAGTATAGGCTTTATCTTGGCTATACAGAACGGATGGCTTGAGACTCCACTTTTTGCCAAACTCGGTGCTACACGTCCAGAAAATTCTTGACTTCCTGACGCTTTTTTGACTACTTCTTTCGCATGCTCATTCCAATCCAAATTATTGTTCAAAACGACCCCAAGGTACTTGACCTCGTTTGTCAGCTTGAGAACAGTTTCGAAAAGTACTGGCATTTGCATAGAAACCAACTTCCGTTTCCTAGGAAAGAGGATAAGCCCGGTTTTATCTGGATTTACAGCCAGCGCTGAAGCTTTACACTACGTTTCTACAATTCGAAACGCTTCTTTCATCAGCGAACATAAAACCTCCTCGTAAGCACCCGAAATCAGGATAGAGATATCGTCAGCAAAGCCAACCACTAGAATCCTAGATACGTTCAGCTTCTTACCTATTTCATACCCACCTCTGCCTTATCATATCCACTTTTACAAACTGTTCTGGCCGAACTAAGAAAGAAAAGTATGAATGAGCTGTTGGGATTCTACTCGGTCTGTGCTAGAGGTGTGCGGGCACGCTCGAAATTTGGCGGGAACAATGTCAGCCGGTTGAGTGAGCGGGTAGTTGCATATGCGTAAACAAAACGAAAAATTGAGAAAAACTGCACTAATAACAATTCACATGCAAAAAATTCGTTAATTTTACAATTTAAAACGACTTCATGAGTCAAATATAGAGAAATATCACTGAAAGTAAGAAAATTAGACGAGAAATAAACCAAATAAACAATCGCGTAAGTAAAGCACGTCTGAAGCGTTCAACACTCACCCTCACACGTTTTTCCTAACAACTAAGTTTCGACATGTCTGATTACCTATGATGCCACATCAGCTGATGGTCTTCCCGGAAAAGAGAGAATTCAGACTAAACAATTTCGGGGTATTTTATTTAAAAGTAAAGTAATTTCATTCCGTTGTGTTACACATGAAAAGCCCCATCACATGAGCTCATTTGACAAATTTGGAAATGGAATCGCTTGGAAATTTTTCGATTTCAAAACTTTTATTCTTTAAATTACTTAAAATGTTTCTTTTATCAAAGCATCATTGTAAACATCTTACAACTTTTTTAAAAGTTCAACTCAATCATCAGAGGAAAATTGCATAATAAGAAGCCACTCTACCTATAACTTTCATAACTTCAAACAATATTACATTTTACGTTGAATAGGAGAAGTTCACAGATATTAAGGCAAAGCTTTTTATGAAATTTGTATCCTGTCCGCATGAAAAGAAGATTTTCTTTTACATAAATGTGGAGAAAATATGTTGTTTCTTTGCGATTTTGTTTTATTTGTGACTGTTACAATTACACTGTTCGTTGGATCCCTCGAAGATGTTATTTTTTAATTTCCTAATTACTTTCTGTTCTACATTAGTTTTGGGAGATTCATTCTTTGGCCCTATGAAAGACTTATGACTTTCGTATGAAAAGCGTGAAGCTGTAGAATTTTATTCTGATGTTCTAAATTTTTTGACTCCACGGAGGTTTTTTGTCAGCGTCGGTGTTCCACACCTTAATTTTTTTTTCAGCCTAACATGCGTAAACATTCACGTTCCACTAGTCATGTTGCAGGAATACCATGTTGCACTAGGAGATTTTTAGCCCACACTGATGCAGGATATCTCGTCCTTGTGTAGCTAGTTCGACAAACTACTAATGTGTAACGTACAATCGATCCATTCTCTAAGTTATACAAAACATGCGATTTGTGGGTTCTGCGTAGAGATGAGCGGGTTGAGATTTTTTCGAAACCCGCCCAAATTCGACCCGACAGTTTTCAAACCCGCCCGCCCAAAACCCAACCCAAAATCGATTTTTGAAACCTGCCCAAATTCAACCCGAAAAATTTTAAACCCGCCCGCCCAGAACCCAATTCAATTTGAATTTTTAATTCTCAGTCCGAATTAACCCGAAAGAAATGAATGCCAAGCCCAAGTTTAACTTCTCGTTGAATTCACGAGCACATTTGGATATTTCTTATAATTTACAAAGTAAATGAACATTTACATCAGGATTTTGATGGGGATTTTTATAAACGTCATTGGTCATATGATAGAAAGAGCTTTCGGAGCTTTCGATTTCAATGGCAAATGTATATTCAGATTCTTTCACTTGAACGAAAAAATAAGTTCATAAAATCATGTCATAAACATGGGTAGTCAGAATGGCCTTTTTCCAAGAATAAGATGAAGTAAAGATTTGCTTGTGACGGATTTACAATACAGGATAAGTTAAGGACTCTGGCTAGGAACATTTTCAACTAAATTTTTAAGTGTCGCGCCATACTGAATGATTTGTCATGACTTAAGAAGTCGAAATGAGAAAAAAAAATTCTCTTCCGAAAAACCAGCCAAAGAATGTTAAAGTTGGTAATATTAATATGACGTTGTAAACAAACGAATACTAATATGTTCAGGGTGGATCGAAAAAACCGTTTTATTTTTTTCTTACGTCCCCACCCGGAAATAAGATCTATAGGGCGCCAGGATTCTGCTGAATAAGGTCTTTTTTTTTAAAGTCAATTTTAAGGTTTGCGCCGTCGTTTTGAAGAGATCCGTAAATTCTTACTGGTACATGGACAGTGCCAAAATTTTTTCGTCAAAATCAGCAAGCCATGCCACCACAAAATCTTTTAGTAGTGTGCTCCTGAAGCACAACTTATGCGTAAGATGATGAACGCGATTTTCATTTTTGCCAGCACGTTCATCATTAGTACAACAGTTTGCAGCCAACTTATAGTAGTGTACTTTTTACACGCAAACATTTTTGATATTGTTGATTGTTCCGAGTTCCGAAAGAGTCATTTACGAGAAAAGTCAAATAAATTACAGTTAATAAGAAAATAATTAACATGTCGAGAATGCAATGAAAATTTCGGGTTCAATCGGGTTGACGACTTCAAAACCCGCCCGCCCGTAACATAACCCAAAATCGATTTTAAAAACCCGCCCAAATTCGGCCCGACAGTTTTCAAACCCACCCGCCCAAAACCCATTGGGTTGGGTTGGGTTTCGGGTTGGGCCGAAAAATCGGGCGGCCCGCTCATCTCTAGTTCTGCGAGTTCTTTGAGATCTAAAACCCACAAACTGAATACAACCAGTTTTGGAGTTGCCGCTTTCGGTTTTTGCCAAAAATGTATGTCGATATGCAGTTTCATTTAGTTCGTTAATTGGCGCAATTTTTTGTAAAATTCAAACGTTTTTGATTTGAGTTTTTTGCACATTTGTTTTATGACTCTGTTTTTAAGAAATTTCGGAATAGATCGACGTTTTGTTTCTTCGCATTATTTTTTATTTAAGAGTGATTTTGTGAAAACTTCGAACGATTTCGTACACTTTTAGGTCAACATGTCCTACTTTTTCCCGATGAATGTGTCATTCGATTCCTTGTTCTATTGTAAGAAAAGTAATTTCACATTTTTAGAAAATTTGATATTTTTGGGGAGTTATGGTGTGCTAAGTAAGTGCATGTCAGGGGGTGGTAAAAATTGTTTTTTGGCTATAGCTCGTGTAAAACGAAATGAAATCAAATGAACTTTTATGGGATGGTAAGCCCTAATGATTCCTTGGAGCCTTCCCCCACTTCTCAGTTATTAGTCATTTTAGGTGAAAACTTCGGGAACGCTTTACTGCTTGAAGCAGCGATGAACCGAAAAACTGAGTTTAGGATGTTCTAGTATACCACCCCTGGAACAACTTTTGTAAGAAAGGTCAATTTTTGACACTTTTTCTTGACTATTTTCAGCTGAAGAAGTCTGTATAACTGCCCTGAAACATTATCTGCAGCTGGATATGCGAAAAGGAGCTGTTTGCAAGTGACGGTGTACTCTACGGAAGGGGGGGGGGGGTGGTGGTTGCCAAAGAAAGCGTAAAAATGTTGAGTTTTATATGGAAATTTAGAACGTTTTGAACACTTTTTCTATGCCTCGTGTATTTGGAGCATGGCTTCCTTCCTGACTCGTTTCAGAATTTCCTTGCCATCAAAATCGAATACATGATGTGCCGGACCAGTCAGGAAGAAAGCCATGCTCAAAATACACGAGGCTAACCAAATTGTGCTTCATTCCATTTTAGAAAGATTTTAGGAACTCTTTCGACCCCTCTTCTTATCTAATATTTTTGTTTGTTGTGACTTCGCTGCTGGAAAGAGCTGCGGAAAAGTAGGAAAAATAGCTTCATTCAAATGACTGCCACAGGTCCAATTTTCCATCCAAATTTCTTGTGCGAGGTGTCGTTGGAAAGGTATTGAGTGTGGTTTCCTAGAAAGAATGGCCTGTTGACATTTTAGGCATCCGTCTGACGTCTGGAGGTCGAAAAACTTCAAAATTTGCGGTACAGACGTTAAAAAACTCGAACTCTAACAGTCGCCAAAAATTCCATTCCTCGCCAAATACATTATATAGATTGTCGTTCGGAAGCTTATGCACGTGGCTTTTCGATAAAGATCGTTTAACGAAGTTCTGGATAACCGTGCGAAGGTTAGAGTTCAAAAACCGCCAAAATATCCGAAAAGTTGCAAAAATCAGCACACTGAAATTACTACCAAAAATCCATTTCTCCGCCAAAATTCTCATGTGGGGTGTCGTTAGACAGGTAATGGATATGGCTTACCAGTTAAACAATCTGAGATCCGATCTGATTGATTTTGTTGCAGTTGGTGATCGAAAACCCACCAAAACGGCCAGAAAAGCCTGTTTTGCGAGTTCGCGACCTTTCGAACACTTTCGGAAAATTCCAAAAAAATATTTTTCTAAGTTTCATAAATATAAGAAATTTTTCTGAAGGGGAAACCTGACGAAATCGAAAATATTTTTGGAAAAAACAGCCTAAACAAAATTGCACCACCCTATAAGAGGTTAGGCCTTAAAAATTTTTACATCTATATACCTAGAGACACCATTTTGGGATATCTTGTAGTCCTACCCTAGGCCTACATTTCCCTTATATAAACAATGAGATACCTACGCAGAAATTTTCCAACGAGCTCCAACACTGCCGGCCACCACCTTGGCCTTTGAGTGAGACTCCATAGCTGCTTGGAGCCCAGACGACCCTATAGACATGTTCTCCGTGTTTTCTGGACTGTTTTGATCTAAAATAACCAAACTTGCCTTAACATTCGCTTTCAAGATCGACCTGGAACATTAAATTTGTCTAAAGTAGACAAATCTGAAATTTACTCCATTTTCGATGATTTTTTTCAGTTTTTCGATTTGAGCACTCCCTAAATCGTTTTTTTGAGCATCGGCCCCATAGAAACTTTTTCTCAGGGGAAAATTTGGCACCGTTTTCTGGGCTAAGCCTACAACTTTTCGACAACTTAGGATTTTGGACAGGTCTATTGTATACTTTCGAGATTAGAAAGATTGTAGTACTGCGAAATGACCATTTCGGGCGAGTCTTCCCGATCTATCCAGAAAATTCGATTTTTCTTATTATTGGCCCTCTGGTCCGAGTGGCATGATATCCTGTGCTGTTGCATTAAAATAAACAAAAAACTTTTTCCATTTCGATTTATCTTCTTTGAATTCCGTTGTTTGAATTCATTCGAATTATCAGATAAACAATTGTTTTTGTCTGTTAGTTTCACGATACTCCTTGAATGTTCCGTACTTTGTCTACATCGCTTAGTTTTTGCTTCAACGCATTGTATACATACGCTTTCTGAGATGCAACTTTCGAAACGAACAACGTGACTGGAATCGTTATGTAGAAATTGTTTTCCTAGGAGTTAGATAAATGATTGAATGATTGAACACAGCTTTTGCAATGTAAGTATTCATGGACTTAACAACTGCTTATTGGTAAATCAATGGAATCAAAAAGGATTTTCTATATGTGAAGGCAGGTCATGATTTCGGCTAAGAAACTTTCTGCAAAGTAAATAAAGAAAAAGTTCGATAAACTTACACTTATAACTCTCTCCATATCGGGCTTAATTTAAAAAGTATTTGATACTTTGGGAACCAATATCCGAAGATACCTTCACGTTGCTATTAGATTATTATCCACCAAAACAATGAAATAGGAATGTGTGAGGCAACTATTTATTACATCAATCCAAAAGAGATGACAGCCGTCACATAGAAGACGATCGTACTGTTTCTTGTTTAGTGATGGTGGTAAAAACATAATATGATGATAACAAGCATAAGATGAGAAACCTACGATTTTATCAATGCTTGTAATTGTCACGTTATATTCACTGCAAACATAAAAATAAGTTAAAAACGACTATTTCTCTTAGTGCACTTGTTATGTAACAGACTCTTTAAGTGTGGGCGTAGTTATGTCTGTTACATGCCCAAAAAAAGACAACATGACAAAAATAAAATTAGGTTCGTTAAGTTGCGTTTTTCTGCAAAGCAAGATCCACTTTCTCAAACTATGTTGTAAAATGCAGTTAACATACTAAAATAAGGATGTCGAATATTCATAAAAATCAGAGAGAACGATTTTTGTTCCTCGTTTAAACGATAAATGTAAAAGGAATCAAAAACATAACCGAAGATCCGTACGCATCAAAATAGAAGTGGCAAAAAGAATTGATGTAGCAAACCGAACATAATTTGCAAATAGGTGCGAACGTATCAGAATTACAACTTGTTGCAAAGTTTTTAAAACCGTCAGAATTCGAACGACCCACAGAAATTACCCAAGGTATTGTCGAAAGTGGATAGAGGGAGTGGATATATTCGGGGATTAGGGATCATTCATTAAGTATGTCACGTTTTTCCAGTGTTGCCATCAAATTGAAATCATCAATAACTCGATCAATAGACATTTCTTGGGGCCGAAGGTTTGGACTACCCCCCTCCCCCCTCCCAAATACCACCCTAAATGGGGGGATAGAACAACTTTTCGACATCAAAAAATTCATATTGGTCGAGTTATTGATGATTTTAATTTGATGGCAACACTGAAAGAACGTGACATACTTTATGAACAATCCCTTAGGTCAGTTTTTCCTTTACCCTGAAACACGTGTTCTCTAAAATTTTATTCTCTTAGCTATTATACAGCATGTACAGTGGGAACGGCTTCAAGTGTCTAAATGTCAAAAGGCAAAATTGTGGATACTGGAAAAACTTTTTCACTGAAGCTTAACTAAGGTTTTTTCCATACAACAAAAATCTTGCCATTAGATCCGTTGAAGCCGTTCCCACTGCACATGCTGTAGAATAGCCACTCTGCAACTTTGCCTTTGGAAGCACTCTAACTGATTCTATAGATATGAGTCATCCCTCACAATTCTAGAAGTGTTCATACGCTAGGATTGGGCCATTTTTCGATAAATCCCTGAAACACGTGTTCCTAAAAATTTTATTCTTTACAACTTTATCTTTGGAAGCAGCTTTCTACCTGCCATAGTTCTGTACGATGACATTCAGTCGAATGTGTATGTGGACACAACACCAAACTACTAACGCAAAGATCAAAAAGTTTACGCCGTACGAAATTGCCAGGGAAATTGACAAAAAACTCAACGCAAAAAAGGCCCCAGGAATAGATGAAATCGCTACTGGAGTCTTCAAAGAACTACTGAAGAAAGTTATATACATGCTCACATATCTGTTCAATGCCTGCCTAAAATTAAAATAGGTTCCAAAGTGCTTTAAAATTGCGCAAGTAATTATGATAAATAAACCAGACAAGCCTCCTGAAAAAGTAGAGTCATACAGGCCCATCTCACTCCTACCAACAATCTCAAAAATTTTTGAGAGACTTCTGATTAAACGTTTGGAAAAAATGGTACAGAACCCAGACTTCCAATTTGGATTCAGAAATAAACACTCAACTGTGCAACAAGTTCACCGATTGACAACGGTAATAGAACGAGCATTTGAAAAAGAGGAATACTGCGAAGCGGCCTTCCTAGATGTTTCACAAGCTTTCGACAAAGTGTGGTATGAAAGACTTATTTACAAGCTGAGCAGAATTCTCCCTGCTAACTACTGTCAACTACTTGTACAACTACTTATACGACAGGAAATTCACAGTAAAAGAACAAGAAACCTACTCCAGGACCTATTCAATACAAGCAGGAGTACCCCAAGGAAGTCTACTTGCCCCGCTCCTATACATAATTTACACAGCAGACATACCAGTTTCAGATAATGTCCTCATTGGGACCTTTGCTGATGATACAGCGATTCTGGCCACTGATACCACTCAGCACAAAGCAATAAACAAACTGCAGTTATCTTTGGACAAAATAAATGAGTGGACTAGAGAC
>CM055406.1:58328953-58377859 GCA_029228625.1 Pseudolycoriella hygida
TTTGATTTCCTGTTCAAAAATACGCCATACATAATGACAAATTTTTGCGTTGTGAAAGCTGAAAGAACAGAAAAACTATAACATTGGGGGTCCGGCATTTGTGACGCATTTTTTTAATCAAAAATGAAAACATTCCAAAAGAATTTTTGCGTTTCAAAGCTTTAAGCGTCACCCCAAATTGATATCAGTTGTTTTGGAAGGAGGAAGAAGGACTTGCGTCACATTTCCCTTTTAAAAGGGTTTTTGTTGTGATAGATATTACACCAGACATCGCAAGCCACTGTATAATGCTGGAACGCGTACGAAATTAGGACAAGGCGCACTATCCATTGCTGGAAGTGATTTATACAATTCCTTACCGGCTGAGTTCACAACAATGAACCGTAACTTGTTTAAAAGGAAGATCAAAGAGCGGTTGTCAGAACAACAATACCCAGGCTAAACATAAACATTTCCTCGTCGTATGAGCTATAAGCGTTTCTCTAAAATGATTCATGGTGTCCATTCTTTTGATATACCTTGAAGAGCAATCCCAATAGTATTTTTTTGGAACCTGCGAAGGAACGTGAAATTGTTAGATTACTATTAGAGCTTGATGTGAACAAGAGTACGGGCATCAATGGAATATCCGCCTTGAGTGTGAAGATGTGCACAAACGAGATAGCCCCGGTTATCACGAGTATCGTTAATCTGGCAATTTTTACGGGAATATACTCCGAAAAGCTAAAACTCGCTCGAGTTTCTCCCTTTTACAAGGCAGAGTTTAAAACTGATCCCTCTAATTACCGGCCAATCTCAGTCTCGCCAATTCGACCATGAGATCCTCCTAAGGAAACTCGAAATTGAAGGTGCCCGTGGGATTGCTCTGGATTTGTTTAGAAGCTACCTGAGTCGGCGAAAACAATGTGTGGTTATAGGTAATGAACAGAGTCCCCTTGTCAGTGTGAACATAGGTGTACCGCAAGGGAGTGTGTTAGGTCCGCTTCTATTCCTCGTTTATAACAACGATATATTTAGTCTTCCTCTGAAAGGCGTATTTCTGCTATTTGCAGATGACACTGGTGACTTCTGCTCCAACATATCATTTAAAGAAAATGTTATAGACATTAGCCATGATCTGTCCCTGCTTCATCGATTTTTCCAGATTAACAATCTGTCTCTTAATGTAGCGAAAACGAAAATGATGCATTTTCGTAGGCGTGCTAAGAAGTCGGCTAGGGTGCCTGCAGTTATGCTGAATGGGCAAGAGGTGGAAGTCGTGCAGATTTACAAATACCTTGGTCTTCTCATTGATGAAAATTTGATATGGGCGGCACACATCACGAGGCTGTGTAAGAAATTGTCTTCGATTAGTAGCGTCCTTAACAAGCTCAAGCGTATATTACCGAAGTGCGTGCTGATGAAGATATACTTTGCTCTAGGGCACCCACATCTGGTATACCTCACGGGCATTTGGGGGCAAGCGAGTAAGAAGTGTGTTAATGAGTTACAAATATTACAAAAGAGATGCTTAAATCATGCCTGCAAGCTAAGGCAGAGGCACTCTACTGTAGATTTGTTCAACGTTCAATGTCCTGGCGTCCTCAGCGTGAGTAGTCTGTACAAACTGAGCATCTGCAGTCACATTCACAGCGTGATGTCAGAGGACACCCCATGCGTATCAGACGAGTTATCGCAAACCCCTGTATCGAGCACCTACTCGCACAAAAATTGGTGAAGGGGCAACCACCATGATTGGTAGCACATTATATAATTCGCTCCCAGCCGAGTTTACCGGCGATCTATCGATGTATCGATTTGGGAGGAAGGTGAAGGAATGACTGTCTAAGCGGCAGTACCCAGGATAGTTGTGTGTTTATTGGGAGTAAAGGGGGTTGGGACTGAACACGTAACACCGGGTTTATGTCCTGCTTTTACGACGAGTGGGTAAAACGGCTATCTTAGTGTTCATAAATCTAGTACTGCTGAAACAATTTTGACATAAGTTCTAAAATTTTGCTGTAATTACTCTATATTAATGACAGATTACCGGAAAAGTATAAAAAAAATTTGACATTTTGAAAATTGTGAAACTGAAATACTGAATACTGAAAACTAATTATAAGGAAATGGGCACATTTTTTGAAAATACAAATTCGAACTCAAAAATATTACACAATAAATATTCAAAAGAGGAAATTGCGATCTGAAGATACGATTGTGCTCCCACGATTCGTGTAATCTCGTTGTCAGTATCCTCCAGGCGCTTAGTTAGTTGTCCTACTGATTTTGAAACTCTCCTGTCATAACGTCGTCACCTCCTATCCAATCAAATTTATAGTTAAAGGCTTTATAATTAAGTAACAAAAATATTAAAACAACAAACAAATGAACATCATCATCATCATCATCATCACACTTTATAGACCGTTTGTACCTTTCGGTGTGAGGTCTTTACTACTGATCATGGACCACCCTTCTCCATACCCCCCTATCCTGTGCCAAGGAGATGGTTTGTTCGCCTAGAGAAAGCCCCCTAACTTCTAAATCGGATTTAATTGAGTCTATAAACCTTCTCCTTGGCCTACCCCTGGGACGCACACCCGGGACTTGAGCATCCAATATCCTCTTTGGTAGCCTGCTATTACCCATCCTCTGAACGTGCCCGTACCACCGCAGACGACTAATCCTTGCCGCCTCTTCCACTGATGTAACCCCTAAGTTTTCCCTGATGTCGTCGTTCCTAATATGATTGTCCCACTGTTCCCTCCGATTTACTTTTGCTATGCTCCTAAGAACCCTCATATCAGAAACCTCCAGGTCATGCACAAGGTATCCGCAGTCCACCCAACTTTCACTACCGTATAAAATCGTTGGTCTGAAGATTGACCTGTGAATAGCTAGCTTTGTGCCACTACTTAACTCCTTTTTGTTGAACACATACGACCTCAACTGACTGGCCACTGCATTCCCCATTCTTCTCCTTTCTTCAAATTCCCTAACTAACTTGCCATTCTCCGAAAAACTGGCTCCTAAATATTTAAACTCAGAGACCTGTTCCAACTGCTCCCCATTTAAACTGCAAACTACATCCTTCCGGGATTTGCCAATATGCATAACTTTAGTTTTACTGACTCTTATTTTCATGCCGTATTCCTCACATGCAGCATTCAGGCAGTCTAAATTCTCCTGCAAATCCTTGGCATTATCTGCTAATAGAGTTAAGTCATCCGCATAGGCCAGGATTTTCATGATTACTTCCCCCACCTTCACGTTCCCTTGCAAATTCGCTTGCCTGATAATCTTGTCCATAAAAATTATGAACAGAAGAGGGGAGAGACAACAACCCTGACGAACTCCCTCATTAACTTCGAAAGCCTCACTAATTTCACCATCTATCCTTACCGCAGCCTTGCTCCCTGAGTAGATGCTTTTGATAGCGCCCAATAAACTTCCATGAACCCCGTATTCGCCAAGTACCTCGAACAGCTTTTGCCTCGGTACCCGATCGAATGCCTTTACTAGGTCGATGATGCACAAGTATAAATCAATATTTCTCTCAGAGAGCTTTTCTATAGCCTGCCTGAGACAAAAGATCTGATCCTGACAACCTCTCAGAGGTCTGAAACCACGCTGAACCTCGTCAAGAACATCTTCCACTATAACCCTAACCCTGTCTACTAGCACACTTGTATAAACCTTTCCGACCACGCTCAAGAGTGAAATCCCCCTGTAGTTGGTAAGGACTTTGCGGTTACCCTTCTTGAAGAGCGGAGCAATAACACCGAAGCTCCAGTCAGCGGGTACTACTGAGGACTTCAATGCTAAATTGAAAATCCTACAAAGCCATTGAACCCCACCCGGCCCGCTATTCTTAATAAATTCTGTCCTAATTTCGTCCATACCTGCGGATTTTCCTGCCTTCAGCCTGCTGACCTTTCGTGACACTTCCTCTAATGTAATTTCCTCCTCACCCTCCAAGCTACGGCCCTCTTCCCTGTCAAGGCTTGTTACGGGATTGACAGAGGCGAATAGATCCTGAAAGTAATCCTGCCAGGTTTTCAGGACCTCACCCTTATCTGTAACTAATTCGCCATCTTTACCCAAAATGCTACCGCAGCCCTCCTTTTCACCACCACGCCTAATATCCTTGATTGCCGACCAAAATTTTTTACCCCTTCCTTGACCAGCCTCTTCCAATTCCTCCCCAAACTTTTTCCACGACCGACCCTTCGCTTCCTTGACTAGAGCCTTAACCGTCTGCCTGCAAGCCCTGTAAGCCTCATGCTTTTCGTCCGCCTTATCCTGTAACCAAATCAAATACAGCTTCCTTTTCTCTAATACCGCCTTTTTGATATCTGCGTTCCACCAGCCTGCCTTTTTGTTTCTACCCCCACTAGAGACACTACCTAGACATTCCTCAGCTACGCCCAAGACAAATTCCTTAAAGTTTGCCCACTCAACCTCAATGTCTACGCAGCCCGGAGGAAGCCTTTCGAAAGCTTCGCTGAATTTTGACATAAAGCGAGACTTAACTTCCTCGTCCCTGAATTTTCCCACACGAAATTTCCGAACCACCACTTTTTCCTTTTAGCCTGACAGAGTTTACTAACAGAGAGATGGGCACCCAAAAGGTAGTGGTCTGAGCCAAATGTGAAACCCCTGAAAACACGTGTGTTCCTGACTTCCTGTCTCCTGTCCTGCTCTATAACCATGTAATCAATTATTGACTTGTGCCCCAAACTATTATTAACGTAAGTGTACCGATGGATCCACCTATACCTAAAGAAAGAGTTGGTTACTGCCAGTCCATTGAAATCGCAGAAATCCAACAACCGCTTTCCGTTTGAGTTTAAAACATCCTCCCCGAATTTGCCCACTACCCTTTCATAGCCGCCACTGGTCTTACTGTTTCCTATTCTCCCTTTGAAATCCCCCAACAGAATCACACACTCACTACCTTTTTTGCTGACAACATCCCCTAACTGCTCGTAAAAGGTGTCAAGATCGCCAGCACTGCTACCCTCGCACGGGCTATAAACACTAACCAGCCGATAAATACCTCCTGTCCGCTTAATGGAGCCCCACATGATCCTTTCACTTACATACCGCACGCCCAAAACAAACTTTTCTAATTCCTTTTTGATAGCCATTCCAACTCCCCAGTTCGCCCTACCAGACTGAACACCAGACGAAAACACTTTATAACCGCCCACCAGTTCTTCGCGCTGCCCTTTCGTCCTAATGTCGATCAACGCTAATATATCTACACCATAACACATTGCCAAGTCCACCAACTCACCCTTGCGACCCCTAAAACCCCCATTAACGTTTAGACTTCCAATAAACAAACCATCAACCTTTTTACATTGCCTGATCGTCAACGATGGGGTACCGTTCGAGTCCCGCATTGGTCGTACCCCGTGACCAACACTCGTCCGACGCTGCCTATGACCGCTTTTACCAATAATGAATACAGTGGGACGGCCTGGTAAGCCGAACCGCACTGGAAGTTCAAGCCTCAATGGGGACATCACACACGTGCCTGAGATGCTAAGCGCAAGCTCATTTATTTTTGCCAAAAAAGAATTGCTATATGAATAGCGAAGAAGTTAACCGTAACCGTAGACAAACACCTACTTGAAATTCTATACCAAAATCACAACACAAAACGCCGATTGTTTTGCATGAAGAAAACAAAACAAACACCCGAAAAACGCTGTAACTTTGAGGTTATGTGAGCACTACGTTGCTTGAAAAGAAAATGCAGATTTTAATTGATATCTAAAAAAGTTACAAAAACACACACTAATTTAACTTAACTTATTTACGAGAAACTGTGATTTAAAACGCGAAGAGGGCAAAAAATAAACGAAACTTACTCAGAGCAAAACAAACACGTCCATATCTGCCGCCATCTTGACTTGAACTTGGACTAGAGACTAGAGTGGACTAGAGACTGGAAGATAAAACTCAATGAGGGTAAATCCAATCACATCACTTTTACGATGCGCCACGTTAGCAACCACCGTATATCACTGAATGGAAATCACGTTCCGCAAGCAGAGTCATCAAAATATCGAGGCCTACATTTGGACAGCAAATGCAACTGGAAACATCACGTGAGACTGAAAAAACAACAAATGAAGCATAAAACGAGACAAATGTACTGGCTCATCGGTTATCACTCCAAACTGAGCCTCTACTCTAAAAGATTGATCTATAAATCCATCTTCAAACCAATCTGGACGTATGGCTCCGAACTACCGAACTATGGGGCTGTACAAACAAGCCAAAATATTTTCCTTCGATGATTACTAATGCATACCGCTTTGTAAGGAATTACATAAAGACCTAAAAATCGAATGGGTAGAAGAAGTAATTCGTGCTAACGCCATTAAACACGAAAAAGGGCTACTTAATCACACCAATGTGGAAGCTATCCAGTTGTTGGATATAACCGACGAAGTAAGGAGGCTGAAACGAGTCAAACCACATGAACTAACCTATGGAAGAACATCCTGAAATCTCCGGAGTCTTCGAATGGCAATTTGGGACATGACTATTGAGTCGGCCGTCCCACACTTGTCTTACTGTAGTTATTACTTCGAAATTTCTTTAGTACAACTCAACTGTAGTAATAAATTGACAAATTTTGTCCAAATAAATGGTGTTTTTGAAAAAAAAATAGTTCTAGAGATATCAGTAATCCCTCCCAATCCTAGAAGTGGTCATATCCCAGGACTCGGCCATTTTTCCCTGAAACTCTGAAACACGTGTTCTCTAAAATTTTATTCTCCACAACTTTGCCTTGGAAGCAACTTTCTAACTTTTATAGTTCTACAGATGTGGGTCATCCAGCCCAATTCTAGAGTTTCACTGACCCAAGAAAAACCATGTTTTTGGTCACTTTTTCGACCATATCTCCGGAACCACTAGACCGATGCTCATATTCAGGGAAAAGCCGTTTGGAAAGAAATAACGGGACGGACATTTTTGGACCCGTACGAAGTACAAAGGTCCTATACGTTTACTACAAACAATTTTATTGTAACGTGGGGTAGATCGAGGTGGGAGGTGGGGGGATGCATCTATTATCATCTAGAGATGACAAATCGGCAATAAAAAAAATGTCTGTCTGTCCGTCTGTCTGTCCGTCTGCCTGTCCGTCTGTCTGTCCGTCTGTCTGTCCGTCTGTCTGTCCGTCTGTCCGTCTGTCTCCACTTTGTTTTCCAAACGGCTCAACCGATCAGCCTAAACTTTTTTTTTTCCTGAAAGATACATGCCTCCCATGATTTAAGTTTGAAGATGAGCAAAATCGACCAAGTGGTTCCGGAGATATGGTCGAGGAAGTGATCAAAAACATGGTTTTTCGAGGGTCGGTTAAGCTTTTTCGCAAATATCTCAGCAAGTATAGCACGGAAATTCCTCCTTTTGGTGTCAAATAAAAGCATTTGATGTCACAAAACTGGGAAAAAAATTTTGTGGGAATCGGTACAGGAGTCTGGGCACTGGGACCAATGGAATGGACGAAATTGAGATTCTTGGCAATATACGAAAACAGTTTTTCGTCTATATTTCCTTAACTATGCAATATGGAGATTTACTATCAAAGGCAAAGTTGTAGAGAATTAAATTTAAGCGAACGCTTGTTTCAGGGTTTTGGGGAAATATGACCCAATCCTGGTATATGGCCACTTCCATAACAGGGCAGAATGGCCCGGATCTCCAGAACTGTGAGAGCTAGAAAGTTGGTTCCAAAGGCGAAGTTATAGAGAATTAAATTTAAGTGAAGACGTGTTTCAGGGTTTTGGGAAAATATCCAATCCTAGTATATGGGCACTTCCATAATTGGGCAGGATGACCCGGAGCTCCAGAAGTGTGAGAGTTAGAAAGTTAGTTCCAAAGGCGAAGTTGTAGAGAATTATATTTAAGCGAACACGTGTTTCAGGGTTTTGGGGAGATATGGTCTAGTCCTGGTATATGGCCACTTCCATAATTGGGCAGGATGACCCAGATCTCCAGAACTATGAGAGGAAGAAAGTTAGTTCCAAAGGCGAAGTTGTAGAGAATTATACTACATGGGGTGAAAAGTCCGCGGCCTCACATAGAGATGGCGTCATTACTTCATAATTTTTGTTAACATTCAGTAGTACCACCCTTTACTTGTCTACAGCCAAAATTTCCTGACATTTGGTGTCATAGTTTTCGAATTACTGTCAATAGAGTGACGCAAGTTTTTGTTGTTCGTAAAAAATGGAAAATAATGAATTCCGTGTGTTGATTAAACATTGTTTCTTAATGGGAAAAAATACGGTGCAAAGCAAAGAATGGCTGGATAAGTGTTATGGCACATCTTCTCCGTCGTATACAACGGTCAAGAAATGGCATGCTGAATTTAAACGAGGTAATACAAGCACCGATGATGCCCCACGTTCAGGACGTCCAAGTGAAGCAGTTAATGAAGAAAACATCAAAAGAATCCATCGTATTGTTTTGGCTGATCGGAAAGTTAAAGTTAGTGAAATAGCTGACATCCTCAAAATATCAACAGAACGGGTGCGACACATTTTACATGAGTATTTGGACATGAAAAAGCTTTCTGCCCGATGGGTGCCGCGTTTTCTAACAATTGATCAAAAGCAGCACCGTCTTGACGATTCAGAGCGTAATTTAGCTTTGTTCGAGCGTAATCCAACGGAGTTTTTGCGTAGATTTGTCCATTTAAGCGAACACGTGTATCAGGGTTTTGGGGAGACATCGTCCAATCCTGGTATATGGCCACTTCCATAATTGGGCACAATGGCCCAGATCTCCAGAACTATGAGAGCTAGAAAGTTGGTTCCAAAGGCGAATTTATAGAGAATTAAATTTAAGTGAAGACGTGTTTCAGGGTTTTGGGGAAATATGGTCCAATCCTAGTATATGGCCACTTCCATAATTGGGCAGGATGACCCGGAGCTCCAGAACTGTGAGAGGTAGAAAGTTAGTTCCAAAGGCGAAGTTGTAGAGAATTATATTTAAGCGAACACGTGTTTCAGGGTTTTGGTGAAATATGGCCCAATCCTGGTATATGGCCACTTCCATAATTGGGCAGGATGACCCAGATCTCCAGAACTATGAGACGTAGAAAGTTGCTTCCAAGGACAAAGTTGTAGACAATAAAATTTTAGATAACACTTAGTCCTTGGATATAAGCTTTCCTAGGTTTGAATGGTCTGAGACGTACTTCGGTAGGGCCTTTGACATTACCTTGGGTAATTTCTGTGGATCTCTGAAATTCCTACAGTTAGAAAAGAACAGAGAACGTTGGATTGTTTGCTTATTTGTCACTTTGCCACATCTATTCTGTTTGTCACATCTATTCTGATACGTACGGGTCTTTGGTTATGTTTTTTATTCGAGATTTCGAGATATTAAAAGCAAGTCCCTCACTCCCGCCACGATCTACCCCATGTTACAATTAAATGTCTTGTAGTAAACGTATAAGACCTTTGTACTTCGTACGGGTCCAATAAAATTGCATGAAGAGCACAAGGAACGTCTTTTTCCGCTATCATTTCTATCGTCACAGCTTCGCTTTTTCGTTGATGTACACAAAAAACATTGTTATATTCTCTTATCGTTATAGATGGTAGAATTGAATAAACAAACGAATTCATAAATATTTTCGAATATAAAAATGAATTTCTATGACTTCTGTGCTTGCGATTTTGGAACATGAGAAATCTTTCATTGTTTTCGGTTTTTGTGTATTCAAGAGTTGAATCCGTATAACATAACAACATTCAGAACCAAAAAGGAAGAAATATTGAATTTCGTTCACGACCAGAGATTTTATTGTCTAGTAAGTAAATAGAAATTTGAGTGGTTTTCCGTCAGAAAGGTTTAATATACTTAGTAATTCTCTTCAGAACAAAGGCTTAAGGAAATACTTTCAGCTTTAAGAGAAATATGGTGAACATTTGCCCAAGAGAGCTTAATCCTTGGATATTGTAATTGCAGAATTTTGAAGAGACGGGGGTTTTAATCTTTGAGATTGTAACCCTCGACCGCATTCCAAATTAGTATACCGATGAAAAGTAAGATAGGACGGTGGATCGTTTCGAGATTTCTAAGATTATTCTAGATTTTCATTGTATTGGTAACGTTGAGAACTTATCATTGTACATTTGTATAATTCGGTAAATAAAACGATAACTTGCTTAATTGTTATTTAAAGCGTTTAACTAAAACGATATTTACCTTTTTAATGCATAGGAATTTGCAGGGTTTTAAGCACATCACTTACCTGTGCAATACAAATACACAAAATTGCAGCAATAAATAAAATAAGTTAAATGAAGCTTTCGAGTGGAAGACAATAATAAATTTTCAGCACTAAAGGATTTTGAAAATTCTCGCTTTCTTTTCGCAGGGATTTCATTTGACAGCAGCAGGATTTTCTTTGTTTATCTTTCCCTTGCTTTCCACGCAAAAATAACGTTAAATATTATATTATACCACAAGGAGCAAAATTATTATATTTCGCTCGAAATTCATAACTTTTGTTCCGCAGGCGATCTAAGAACGTCCACAAGATATAATCGGCAATGTCAACAAGTTGTTGTTTCATGCGTAAAAAGCAATGAAGAAATACACATAACTATTTCATATTGAACAGCATCCTGAAATGACAAAATATATTTCTTCAGAGGGCAATTTGGCTGCTAAGAAGCAATAGCAATGTGTTTCCAGTAACAGGAAGAAAATATTTACATTTCGTTTTTCCATTTCAACTTATGACACAAAATCAAATTTATTGTACATGGTTCTCGGGGCGTATAAAAATTGAAAAGGCTCTACGACAATACACGGTTCTTTTATTATCCCCGGAATATTTAAATGGAATTCCATAATTTCTTTACGTCATACAAAAACGGCTAATTTGATCTTAAATGAATGAATATTACATTTTGTTGTTGCTCTGTGAAAAGGACACTTTTTTGCTTGAAACCATTCAAATGCTACTTCAGCTTGAAATCGCTCAGTAAATATCTCGGCTTGTTGTTCATTGTATTAAGAGAGGCGGGAGACCGATTAAATAAAAAATGTTTCAAACTCAAATCGAAACCTTCTTTCTATTTCATGCGTACGACTTTTTCGGTTATAAAAAAAACTCATACAATTTGTTGGAATTTGCCACAACGGAGCTATTTAAAAAGACTGACATTATTTTTCCACATTTTTCATCACCAACGCTTTTTAAATTGGAATCATGAAACATCCGGACGTTCTATGCCGCCCGCCCGCCGTATCTATTCAAAGTGAGAACAATTTTCGATGTTTACCTCATCTTTTATGGAAGAAAAATTAACAACTGATGCTAATTTTTTGTGTGAAAGATAGGTGGTTTAAAGAGGACTTGTAGCGAATGTTGTTACGAACTTGTGCAGGAATCGCACGTATTCAAACCACGCACCGTTTTTGGATCCGTACGAAGTACGAGTCCTATGTGTTTGTAGATTTTGTCAGTAAGGGCTGACCATTTCTGATCGATGCACACAGGTCTCTAACGGACCCTTTGTGCTACCCAGTCATCATTAAAATCTTTCAAGAAGCCCTTTCCAGGACCTCCTCCCCATCTAAACACCGGCTGGGCATTTGTACACCTGGCAAATGACCCGGGAACTTACCTTCCGTTGTTCCGAAATCCGAGAAAAACTGACTGGGGTCTATATAGGGACGAATTGGTTAGCCTAAATAAGTTTAAAGGAAGTCAGATTCAAACGTGGCAAGAAATTGACCAAGTTTGTAATGATCTTAATGAAGCGATTCTGACGTCGTTTGAGGAAAGCTGCCCTCTGAGCAGCCCACCGCCACCGGGTAAAGTTTCTGGATGGACTGAAGAGCTATCCGAGCTGAAACGGATTTCTAGATCAAGTTTTAATGAAGCGTACAACTCTAGGAGGTACGCAACTGCAGATGTGCAGGATAAACTGTGGGATATTCACCACGCGGCCAAAAAGGAATATGAGAAAGCCACCCGCGTGCTGGGTAGGAAAGATTGGAAAAACTTCACAGCCGAGGTGGAGATCTGTAGACCAATGGCTAAGCTGAAAGCAGCCCTAGCAAAAGACCCGGTTCAGCCGGAACTGATTAAAAAGCCGAATGGTATTGAAACCACTAACGATGAAGAAGCCCTGGAAGTCCTTGTTAGTAAGCATTTCCCGGGAATAGATACGAATCCTGTAAGGTGCAAAACCGTTAAGCTTAAAAAGCACAAACCGAAGCCCTTTAGGCATTTGCTAAAAAACTTATAACGCTTGCTTGGGCAATACGATCCTTCAAGCCATTTAAATCACCGGGGATCGACCAGATCATTCCAGCACTTATTATAGAATCGCACGCCGTTTTAATTCCCGCCATTACGAGCCTGTTTCAGGCAAGCTTGGCATTTTCATACATACCCGCCGCCTGGCAGGAAACGAAAGTTGTGTTTATTCCAAAACCTGGTAAGGTCTCGTATTCTGAGGCTGAATCATACAGGCCAATAAGTCTGACCTCAATTCTCCTTAATATTATGGAGAGGATCTTGGACAGATATATCAGAGACGAGCCTCTGAAAGTGAAGCCACTCCACAGCAAACAGCACGCTTATGTAGCTGGAAAATCAGTTGAATCGGCGACGCACAACGTAGTAAGCAAAATTGAGAAAGCGCTTGCACAAAAACAGCATGCCCTTGGTGCATTTCTAGATATTGTAGGGGCATTCAATATGGTGAGCTACGAGTCGATAAAGAAAGCCGCAAGGCACTTTAATGTAGATGAATGTGTTATAAATTCGATCGAATTCATGCTGAAAAGCAGGACAATCAAAGCAAGCTTTATCAACTCAGGCACGACATTAGTTGTTGACAAAGGCAGCCCACAAGGAGGTGTTTTATCGCCAATTCTTTGGAATATGGTGATAGGTAGTCTCTTGAGGCAACTCAATCATGCAGGGTACAATGCTGAAGGATTCGCGGATGACCTAGTTATACTGCTCATTGGTAAATTTGAAAGCACCCTTAGTTCAATGATGACCACGGCTATGAACATAGTAAGCAAGTGGTGCTTGGTAAACGGTTTAGCGGTCAACCCACAGAAGACCAAATTGGTACTTTTCTCCATTAAGAGAAAACTCGTGAATTTCAGGGAACCGAAGCTGAACGGTATTCACCTGAAGCTATCTGATGAAGTAAAATTCCTAGGAATCATACTAGACAAAAAGCTTAACTTTAACAAGCACATTGAGGAAAGAATCAAAAAGGCCACGAAGATCTATTGGCAATGCAGAGTTGTACCTTTAGTAGTACGATCCTGTTCTACGGATGCCACCTGTGGTATCATAGAATCAGAACAATTAAGATCAAGTCCGATATGGAACACGTTCAAAGAATGGGGATCACCGGAGTCATGAAGAGTACTCCTACAAAGGCTCTGGAAATACTTACTGACACTCTCCCAGTACATTTGTACGGAGAGCAAGAAGCAATGACTACAGCGAGGAGACTAACAAATGTGAATTGTTGGAAAGACTCCTATTCCTGAACTGGCAATGCATACTGATAAATGTGCTCCTCAATATTTTTTTGGCAGAAAGTTCAAGGTTTATATTCCACATAGAGACTCTTGGCTTAACGGAGATATCCTTAGTGATGCGGATTTGAACGTATTCACGGACGGATCGAAAATGGAACAGGGGACAGGAGCAGGGGTTTTCTCTTCCAACCTGCCAATTGCAGAATCTATACCTTTAGACCGTTACGCGACGATTATGCAAACCGAAACGTTAGCAATAAACGAAGCGTGCAATGTCCTCATCTCGAGAGAGACCCGAGGGAAATCTGTGAACATCTGTTCAGACAGCCAAGCGTGTCTCAGAGCACTCAATGGCCACTGTTTCACCTCCAAACTGTTGATTGAATGTTCCCATGCACTAAATGACCTTTGGGTTCCAGGACACAGCGACATTGAAGGCAATGAGAGGGCAGATGAACTTGCACGAGCAGGTAGCAATGCCTATTTTTACGGCCCAGGTCCTTCATGTGGGCTTTCATACTCTACTCAGAGGAGAGTCATACGAGAAACTTTTAAATCTAAGCACGACCAACTGTGAAGAAACCTACCCAATGGTAAGCACAGTAGAACCATCATTGATGGCCGCAACAATTGGAACTCCAACTATCTGCTAAACAAATCCAGAAAGAACCTCAGGATGCTAATCGATGTTATCACGGGACACTGCACATATAATAGTCATCTTCGGAAGATGGGCCTATCAGAGGTGGCAACATGCAGGAGATGCGGGGAAGAGGAAGAGACCCCGATTCATTTGATGGTAGCATGCCCCGTCTTGACGAAGCAACGAACCAAACATTTCAACATGCACAACATGGAAGCTGCAGACCTGAAGAAGATCAAGTTGGACGCAATTCTAAAATTTTTTAAAGAGATTCAATAGTTGAACACCAACAAATCGCAATTGGAGACAAAAGAGGCCCAACCAAGTGGCCTAGTTGTTTGATCAATTTATCAATTCAATGTAACCATCGAGCCACATTCAAGGCAAAGTCATCTGGTCCACAAACCGAATTGAAGGGTAAACCGGCGGGTAACACGAGGCAAGAGAGTATCAGAGCTTTGACACAACAGCTGAGTAGGACGCCAGCTAGGCAAAGCAATGCTTCAGTATTGCGAATGTCTTCACGAATTCCGAAATCAGTACAAGTTCGCCTGTATCACCACGTACAAACATAGTTAAGAGCAACTTTGACTGATTTACCTCGGAGCATCATGGACATACTACTTACTTACTTACTTAACCGGCACTACAACCCATTAAGGGTCTTGGTCTTCTGCAACATACTTCTCCAACCGGACCTATCCGCAGCTAACGTCTCCCAGCTGGATACTCCCACAGTTTTTAAGTCGGCAAGAGCTGCGTCATACCATCTATATTTTGGACGCCCTGCACCTCTCTTGCCCTCCGGTCTGGTTTTAAGGATTTTTTTCGGAATACGATGATCTTCCATTCGTTGTACATGACCGAGCCAACGCAGTCGGTTTATTTTGGTAGTTCTGACTATGTCCGGCTCTCCATAAAGCTGACTCAGCTCATGATTGAATCGTCTGCGCCATCGGTTCTGCCTTTGATCGAATACTGGTCCAAATATTTGTTATGAATTCATAACACTACTACCATTGTATAAATGCATAACAATTGATTGAGTTCAATCGCCGTTCATGCTCAAAATGCAGTGTATTTTCGCTAAAATAATATTTCAAGACAAATCATGAGTCTTTTTGAAATTATTTCATCGCGGTAAACATACCAGATGAATTCAAATTTGAAACTGGTAGTTTGATTCCTGAAGTCGAATTTCAGGAGCAAAAAGCGAAAGTTCCACTATACACATTCACGACAAACATAATGATAACACATTTGCCATGTGCGTATCAATACGTTGCAAAACATTTCACTTTAAATTCACTTGAATAGGGCAGATAAATAGCACAAAAGTAAAATTTCGCCAATCGCACTGAACTAAAACTTAGGCAAAAAAATCAAAATTAAACATTTCGGCCACTTTCCGCCTTTATCAGTGCTTAGCTTTCAACACTTCGATGCTCACTCGACCGCGGTCAAAACTAAACTTGTGTGTTTGTAACCAGCCCATTTGAGGGTGGCTAGGGCCGCCTAAGTGGTTTTGGATCTTTTGTACATAAATCGCGTAAATCTCTCCCGATTTTCAAAAATGTCTTTTTGTTCGAAAGGGCTAGGAATGTCGGACAATTTATGGAATAAAACTTTTTGATTTTGAGTCCTTAGACTCAGCCACGGCCCTAAAACTGCGTCTCTACTAGCGCAACGTAATTTTTCTACATAGCTCAGGTTAATCTTATCCGATTTCCATAAATCTTTTTTTTTCCTGAAAGGTAACCAAAAAACTAAATGCGGAATTGAGTTCAGTGAATATTTATCTAGAACTTCCGAAGGTTGGGGAAACTTTTCGATTTATATTTCTTTGAAATTACAGAGCGATCTGTAATGTTTTGGATGCAAGATTTGGACATCAGAAAATCATGAACATAAAATCCTTTAATGAGGTGGCGGTCAGAGGTGGGTCAGAGGTCTCTCCTGAGTCCTCTACATTGGTTCTGAGTACACAAGTACACAAATTTCTTTTTTTTAGGTTTGTGTGAATTTAATTTATTCCATACTTTTTTTGAAATTTTTATTTTAAATTTTGTGCTTGTTTGGAGGGGTTTTTACGCCGTTGCTTCGAACGAGTTTTTCAAGACCTTTCGGCAATTTAAAATCCAATTAAATGTGGACGTAATTGCATACACCTAAGACTTAAGGCAAATTTACTTAGATACGTTCGAGTCTTTTTGCAACATAAATTCTGTTTTCCACAACTATCCTGATGCGTACGGGTCCCTTGCATATGTTTTAAAATTGTTCGACTTCATTATTAGGTTTTATATTTATCAGTTCCCACACACACGAGCGTATTTTTCGTACTTGTATTATGTACATATTATAATGCGTCTGTTACGTGCAACTCACATCAAGTTTTATGTACGTAGTGTATAACAACAAAAATCGTGTAGGCACGGACAGAACATACATTACATTTACACGACGCGACATATAAGTTCATGCATGGAGTAAACTTGCGCTTAGAATAGACCATTCTTTATCTCAATTCTAAAACGAACGGGTGGTTCAGTGATTAAGCACACTAGGCTTCCGTCGAGAAGGCCCTGGTTCGATCCTCATAAATAACATTTTTATCGGAAGCTCTTCTTCTTCTTCTTCTTTCTTAGCCTTTAACGTATCCACTGCTGGATGTAGGCCTCCCCCATAGATCGCCATTTCTCCCGTTCCATTGCCACTTGTTGCCAATTCGTGCCTGCCGTTCTTTTAATGTCGTTGGTCCATCTTTCCGGTGGACGTCCCATTGGTCGTTTCGTTGGCGGCCGCCATTGCATAATTGTTTTCGTCCATCGATCGTCGGTCATTCTGGCAATATGCCTCGTATACTCAGAAATATGGATCGAACTCTCAGAAATTACCCAAAGTAATGTCGAAAACCCTCCCGAAGTACATTTTCTGAACTCTGACACCAATCACGCGTTGTCCAATGTTCTTATCCCTCTGAGTTCTAGAAGTGGCTGAATCTCAGGATTGGGACATTTTTCGGGAAAACCTTGAAACACGTGTTCGATAACATTTAATTCTCTACAACTTTGCCTTTGGAAGCAACTTTCTATCTGTCATAGTTCTTGATATATGAATCATCCCTACCAATTCTAGAAGTGGCTAAATCTCGGGATTTGGACGTTTCTGGGGAAAACCCTGAAACACGTTTTCGCTAAAATTTAATTCTCAACAACTTTGTTATTGGAACCAACTTTTCATCTGTCATAGTTCTTGAGATATGACTCATCCCTGCCAATTCTAGAAATGGCTAAATCTCGGGATTGGGAGGTTTCTGGGGAAAACCCTGAAACACGTGTTTGCTAAAATTTAGTTCTCTACAGCTTTGTCCCAGAAAGTAGCTTTCTAATTCTAGAGATATCTGAGAAAAAGTCTCACCTGCCCCCAAAAAACCATGTTCCTTTTCGACCATATTTCCGAAACTACGCGATCGAGTTTGCTCATCTTTGAACTTGAACCATGGGACATATGTACCTTTCAGCGAAAAAAAAAGTTCAGGGTGATCGGTGCAGCTGTGCGAAAAGTGGAGACGGACAATTTTTTAAATATTGGATGTGTGGGAGCCCTGAATTTGTAGTAAACGTATAAGCCCTTCGCATTCGTACGGGTTCAAAAATTAACTTGTCTAAAAAATAACTACAGCAACATTTAACAACAAAACTTTAATAAGTTCAAATGTATTTCATCATGGCACTTTAGGATCAACAGCTTTCAATTAAGCTCTTCACGGAGCCATACACTTTACTGTCTAATTGTTAATAGTATGAAAGCACGTTTACATTTAACAAGCATGAGAAACACGAGAACAACTCTAAAAATTGTACTTTAACCCTTCGCCATTCGAAAACTTAACGTGTGAAACTTGATCCGATGCTGAAAATGCAACACCCAATAAATTGTTTTCTTGACTATGTTGCTGTAGATTTGTGTTCGGTGTCGATGAGTACCCATCCAATTGTGATTGAGCTGTGGCCGCTTGCTGTTGTTCTTTTTGTTGTCTCGATGCGAAGAGTAATGGTTGGGCACTTTGGAGCTGTGGAAATGAAAAGAGTAAAAAAAAATTGTATGGTCGTTTGGTTCAAGTGCGAAAGTGAATAATGCAAAGAAGGTAATGTAGAGCTTGTTGAAGTGGTGAAAAACGTAAATGGCTTGGTAAATTAAAATTTAAATGTTTTGTCTTTTATTTTACTTGTTGGAAATAATTTTGTTGCTGGAGCTGTTGATCTTTCGTATAATACATTTGATGCGGTTGTTGAAGGGGTTGTTGTTGATAATACTGTGGTTGCTGCAATAAGTTTTGCGAATAGTATTGCTGGGGATGTTGAACCGCATTTGAGAGCACATTTTGCGGAATGTTATAAGCATCAGCATAATCTTCGGCCGGAGCGAACTGCATAGTACAAAATACAAAATTAGTTATGGCTGATGAAATATTTATGATACATTTATGTGGTGTACCAATCATAGACAAATTATTTTTATCACCCTATTGTCGACTAATTGAGTTGAAAACTTTTACAGTCTTCTGCAAAGTAAATTACTTACTTTACTCAAAGTTCTAACGTTAAATGTAACTTTTTCTTTCATAACGAAGAATATAAAATAATTCATTATTTCACACACCTTTCTACGAACAGTTTAAAGATAAAAACGATTCCAAAGATTGCATAGGATAGATTATTCCACTTTCTTTTAAAACAATTAAATTAGGAGTTCGCCTGTTTACGTCGAACCGAAGCGCGGTGGCTACTACTTCCATGGGCGAAAATGATCCCCTCAACTTCCTCTACAACATACCAAAAGTTTTTTTTTGAGCCGCCGCCGCCGCCAAACCGAAGCGCGTCGGCTACTACCTCCATGGGCGAAAATGATCCGCCCAACTTCCTCTACAACATACTAAAGGTTTTTTTTAGTGGCCGCCGCCGCCAAACCAAAGCGCGGTGGCTACTACTTCCATGGGCGAAAATGATCCCCCCAACTTCCTCTACAATATACCAAAGGTTTTTTTTAGTCGCCGCCGCCGCCAAACCGAAGCGCGGCGGCTACTATTTCCATGGGCGAAAATGATCCACTCAACTTCCTCTACAGCATATCAAAAGTATTTTTTGAGCCGGCTCCGCCAAACCGAAGCTCGGCGGCTACTACTTCCATGGGCGAAAATGATCCCCTCAACTTCCTCTACAACATACCAAAAGTTTTTTTTTGAGCCGCCGCCGCCGCCAAACCGAAGCGCGTCGGCTACTACTTCCGTGGGCGAAAATGATCCCCTCAACTTCCTCTACAACATACCAAAAGTTTTTTTTGAGCCGCCGCCGCCGTCAGACCGAAGCGCGTCTGCTACTACTTCCATGGGCGAAAATTATACCCTAAACTTCCTCCTCTACAACATATCAAAAAAAAAAATGAGCCGCCGCCGCCAAACCGAAGCGCGGCGGCTACTACTTCCATGGACGAAAATGATCCCCTTTACTTCCTCTACAACATATCAAAAGTTTTTTTTTGAGTCCCCGCCTATTTTCCGCCATTTTGGCGGTCCCCCTGATACACTACACACCCAACCCAACAATTTTCCCTTTGACACCAAACCTCTATCTCGAACACCCAACCTTGTCTCATACAAAATGTGCTACCATACACATTACACACACAAACACATACTTTATATGGCGCCTTCTAAGAGCCCTGGCCGGTACCCCCCCTTTTTTAAAATCTCATATGGCGTAGAATGCCCACCCGAAGGTCCCTGCAAAATTTCAAGAAAATTTATCGAGCCGTTTTCGAGCACGAGCCAAAAAAGTGGTTTTTCACGGTTTTTCATACAAATGACCCTGGAACTAACTAACTAACTTTTGACGTCCAGGTAGCTCAGATGGTAGAGCGTTGTACTCACTGCCTATGGGTCCCGGGTTCGATCCCCGGGGGGAACAAGGTCATATGGTTTTTCCTAATCATGGATGATTAGTCTCTGCTATTAGTAACATCCAATTAGCTCTATTGACTCTGTAACAGTTGCACAAACTAAATGAAATTTGAATGCTCATTTGACATAATCAAACAATTGCACTCACAAAGTGCGACATCTGCATTCGAATAGTCTTACAACAACGAAAAGAAATTCTCTCTACAACAGTGGGTATGCACAACAGGCCCATTGGAGGCTTAGGTGCTTAGGAAGGTTCGCTTTCCTTACCCACATTATCCTATCCTATCCTAACTAACTAACTAACGAACTTACTAACTAACTAACGTAGGATATTGACAAGCGTGTATGTTCTCTCGAAGTATACAAAAATCGTTGAGTGTTGAAGGCTTCAAGGCCTCACGGCTGATGAACGATTTTGAATTTAATTTTAGCGCTTATTTTTTGAATGCAAGAAAAAAAAATAAATTCCGCTCTATTCCGAATTGTTGCGAATTCTTATTCGATGGTAGAAGTATCGGAAAATTGAAAAATGCCCCCCTTGTTACAACCACTTTGCTGCTCTCGGTCATTGAAGCCTTACGAAAAGGCTATGCAGAAAGGCACGTTGATCTGAGTAAGTGATATAGCATCAGCATCTCTAGTAGTAAAATCTCTATTAAAAACCCTCACTGCTCAATTGGCATTCTTAAACTGCCTTCTGGAGAGTACACTTGATGCAGCATCACTTCCCAGGCTCATCACCGTTCGTCTTCGCAACTCGCACCAACCCACTGCCGTATAATACTCTATCGATAGGTAATATAGACGTTGTCAACTGCATTGTGTCGAAAGACAAAATTAAATGGGCGATCGAATCGTTTACACCAATAAAATCAGCAGGCGAGGATAACATAATTCCTATTATGCTGCAAAAAAGCATTCACCTAACCATTGACATCATTTATAAGTTATTTAGGTCTAGTATCCATTTAATTCACATCCCCCGTTCTGGAGAGAGGTAAGAGTCATTTTTATACCCAAACTCGGTCAACTCACGTATACACTAGCAAATTCCTTTCAGCCTATTAGTCTCACCTCATTCATGTTAAAAGCGCTAGAAAAATTAGTAGATCGACATTTGAGAGATGGTAGGAAAGTCAGCGATAAGTGCACTTCACCAGACAGTCAACAGAATCGAAAAAGCTATGCACCAGTCTCAGTTTGCACTTGGAGGCTTCATCGACTTGTCCAATGCTTTCAGAAGCATGACATTCATTTCAATAATAGATTCGTGTAGGGAACATGGTGCAGATAACACCTCTACTAGTTGGATCTATGCCATGCTTAGCAGTAGAATAGTGTCTGCTAGACTAGGTTTGATTAAAACCGTAGTAATCACCACCAAAGGCTGCCCTCAGGGTGACGTACTACCCCCTCTCCTGTACATTTTAGTAAAAGATAGCCTTCTGAAAGCACTTAACAATGCTGGGTATTTCTCCCAAAGCTTTGCAGATGATCTTGCGGTAATAGTAATCGGCCTATATGTTAATACACTATGCGGCTTGATGCAATCGGCCTTCAAAATAATAGAAGATTGGTGCAATCAACACGAACAAATGGTTAACACTGATAAAAGAAGCCCATGCTTTTCACTACAAAAAGAATTATCACTGGATTCAAACCACCGAAAATCTTCGGAAAGGAAATCTTGTTATCCCAATCAGTTAAAGTGTTGGGAATGGATTTTGACCCAAAATTGAATTGGAACAACCATATACAAGGAAAAATCAGAAAAGCAACTGCCAACTTATGGTCATGTCGCAGAGCGATTGGAAAAAATTGGGGTCTCAACCCGAAAATAATGACGTGGATTTACACAGCAATTGTTCGACCAAAGCTATCCTACGCGACCTTTATTTGGTGGCCTCGTTGCAAAATTTGAACTGTTCAAGAACAGCTAGCAAAAATACAAAGGTTAGCGCTGATTAGCATCACAGGTGCGGCGGAATCAACTCCCATAGCGGCTCTCGAAGCGCTACTAAATATAGAACCTCGTCATATTTATGTTGAAGCCATCGCGAGAGCGACCTGCGTTGGCTTGCATCAATCGTCGCTGCTTATCAAATCTCACTACGGCCACGTTTCACTCTGGAACCAAATGATAAAGGAAGCGCCAAACTTAGAAATGCCATTCGATTCTATTATCCCAGTCTACAGATTCGACAACAAATTCAAACTTACCATTCCTTCAAGAGAAAAACTGGTTAAGCGGCACAGCTATAAATAACAACTACTGCCTTACGTGGTACATATGCTCGGATAGTCAGAGCGCCCTGAAAGCTATTACAGCTCCTAAAATTTATTCATCAACGGTACTAGAATGTAGGGATAACATTCAACGATTGGCCAGCTCTAATACAGTTACACTAGTGTGGGAATAGAGGGAAACGAAACTGCGGACAATCTGGCGAAAGCTGGTGCTGCAGTAACTCAGTCGGGCCCAGAACAAATACTGAAAATGTCATCGTCTTTCTTTAAAAACCATATTACCCGATGGAAACGAACGTGGTTCAACAAACACTGGTCATTAGTCAATCTGTATTAAAATAAATCCTAAAAACTCTAGATACATCCTGTCGCTCAGCAAGAAAAACATAAAAAGGATCACTGGAATATTCACGGGCCACTGTTCCCTCAACAAATATTTATTCACCATCGGACGCAGCAATAGTACGAATTGCCCGAATTGCGGGGATCTGGACTCGGCGCCACATATACTCTGCAAATGTCCTGCATATATATCTGCCAGAGCAAAATGCTTAGCGGCATACATCCTGCCTCACAACATTATCTGGAGCTTACCGCCCAGCAGCATTTTAGATTACCTAAATCGCACAAACAGGATATAGGTAATTCATGGTGGGTGCGCACAACAGGCCCACTAGAGGCTTAGGTGCTAAGGCTCGCCCTGCCCACTCCAATCCAAAGTGATATAGCTCTGGTGAGCACATATAGATGTCACTGCTGGTGTTCTCCTTCTTGTTTGATGATAAAGAGCATGTGTTACGCTTGTCCAAATACAATCAATAATGACATACCGACTTAGTCAATGCAGTAACATACTATTTTGATCAAAGAATTTTCTATCTACCAAAATCTTCCTCCAATTCATCATTGTTAACCAAACCAAGATCAAATTTTGAAAAGTAAATTGTTAGAAAACTTGTGTTATGCCCAGCTAAAGCACTGTGACAGTAAATAAATCATACGGTTGACGTCTTCTTCCCTGAATTGCTAAGAGGTCACATATAGAAGAGATTTATGAAACTCTAACAATTGTAGTTTCTGTAAAAATTTGAGGGTGCATTTCCTATATATATATTTGCCCTAAATGTTATCCAGACAACAGAGAGAGCTTACCCATCATTTGACATTGAATTTACTACATCCGACAACACAACGTCATGTTCACATCTTTCAAATAAAATCTGTTAGAAAATCGGAAAATAATTGATTTTGTAAGAGAAAAAGACACAGTTTTCCAATTTCCACACACGAAATTCTTTCACACATAACTTGTCAGCAAATTAATTTTGATTAATGTACGCACCTGATTGGGTTGTTCTTGATATTGTTGACGTTGTTGTTGCTGTTGTTGTGTATTTAACGACTGGTGTTGCTGCTGCTGTAGCCTTCCATTGACTTGTTGTCCTCCATAATATCGGGTAAAAGTTTGTTGTAAACTTGGAGTTTTCAATGTGAATGTATTCCGATATGGATCCGTTTGGAAAGTGAGTTGAGCCAATGCGTAAATAGAATGAGTGGTAATTGTAAGGATGATTGATTGTAGAAGCATCATCTGTGTAAATTTTGTGTTATACTCAATATATAAAGAGACAGTGTATGTATGAGATAAAGTTGAATTTGATAGGAAAACTGAATTGATTTTTATGAACTTGTTGGCATTTTATTTAAAAAAGAAATTATTTGATCGTTTATTGGGTTTTTGAAAGGAAAATACAGTCAACGAAAAGTTAATTCTTTCAATCAAATAGGTTAGCTCTAATTTTAATAAAAACTGTCATTAGGGAGTAGCGAAAAGATGCTAGATGCTTTATAAATATTTGAAGATTACGAAACAGTCAATTGGAAAGTAAATGGGCTTGACAACAAGGAACTAAGCATTAAAACAAAAAATGTCACATTTGAGCACTATCTTCTAAAGGCCCTTTTTCCCTTTGAAACACTCGGTTAGCAATGCTATGACTCTCTTCCTGGTTTGATCACATACGTACCGACTTCTATTTTGAACTACCGTGGACGCAGATCCAACTTTTTTCAACCGTTCTTTCAACACACTAACATATGGACAATGGACAATGGACATCAATTGGTGAAGGTACTGGGTTCAGGTCCCATAGTGGTGGCAAGAATTTTTCTTTTAGATTTTAATTTTAATTGTAAGGTTCGACAAGGGTAGAAAATAGAGGTGTGCGCCGATAAGTTTTTGCAGATCGGCACGGCGTCACCCTCGCCTCGGCGTTGGTTTAGAAAGATATGCTATTTCTTATTCAGTTTACTCTTTGGAAGACCTTTATAATAATTTCGTCGTATGGTATAAAGTTCAAAACGCCTGGCTGGTCAAATACTCACGTTAAATTCATTTTTCCCTTGTCTTCGAACGTAGAGACAGCCGTAGACATCGTCCTACTATTGGTATCGGAAGAAAGAACAAGACGAATTCTGAGCACATTATGTTCATGTATTTGACCTCTAACTTCTAAATTCACTTTAATTGAATATAGAAAATTTCTTTACTCGTTGTCCCACCGAAAACTTGTCATGTATACCTGCATGTAATGACGCTTTTTCGGTTGAGACACCGAATAAAACAGCATACAGTGGGGAATGCTTAATAAGTCATCCATTCTGGATAATTTCGTGACACTCGCAAATTCATTCGTGTATTTTTAAGCAAGTCGCTTTAAAAACTGTTTTTTGACTCTTTTTTGAGCCGGTTCAAAAAACTCAACAATGGATTAGCACAAGGCTCAGTCTTGTCATGTCTGTAGGTACAGGGTACCGACGTAATCGGTAAAGTTAAAGAGTTTATAGAATTGTAGAGAGTAGAATCAGAATTGACAAATGCAACCATTCTTGGTTGATACGTCGACATGTAAACTTCTTACACAAATTAATTGAACTAATAAATTATTTGATTTTAACCGAAAATCTGGGATTTTATTAAAGTTAATAGTTTATCGGTTCCCACATGTCTTCTATACAATTTGTACATACATGACTTACCACCTTCTATTTCTCGAAAATTCTTGTACGCTGACGACATGGCATACGCCTACCAACACAAAAGTTTCGCCGCAATAAACTGTGCTCTGTCCAGAGACATGTCAAAATTTGTTCGTTTTTGCAAGCGATGGCGATTGGTACCAAACATTACAAAAACAGTGGTCACGTGCTTTCACTTAAACAACAGACTTGCAAAGATGAAATTACGTGTTACATTTGACAATATCATACTAAAACATGATTTTGAACCAGTATATCTGGGAGTAAAACTCGACCGCTCACTGACCTACCTACAAACACATCGAAAAACTCCGACTTAAACTATCAAAAGGAACAACTTGCTTAGAAAACTTGCCGGTACTTCATGGGATGCATGTGCCACAGTACTAAGAACGACAGCCCTGGCGCTAGTGTACTCGTGTGCAGAATAATGCAGTTCATCCTGGCTCAACAGTGCACACGCAGAGAAGGTGGATATTGAGCTCAACAAATCAATGAGGATAATAACGTGCACAGTTCAGTCAACACCGCTAGAATGGTTGCCTGCACTGAGTAATATCGCACCACCAGCCGTTAGACGCCAGAACAATCTATTATCGACGTACAGGGAAATTTCGAACAACGAACATGTACCTCTAAACAATGATCTGAAATTACCAACGATTGAAAGGCTAAAGTCACGTAAGCCACCTATCAATACAGCAAATTCACTCGACGTATCCAATTTCAATATGAAGAAGGTTTGGAAAGAAATGTGGCTTAATAGTGGCAAAAGCAGTATTTTGTTCGATTTCGATATTCACTCCTCAAAATCAAGGGAATTTTTGCTAACGCGAAAATTATGGTATATGTAATGACATGCTCTACAAATGGAAGATGGTCAATAACCCCAACTGTGCGTGTGGAAGTCAACGCCAAACGATGACACACTTACTGATGGACTGCCCAATTTACAAATACGGAGGTGCAACGACCGATTTCCTCGACTTGAATTATGAAGCTTTACTTTGGCTATCCGGATTAAACCTGTGATATGTGAATTAGCCTACTCGAAATTATTTTTTGTTTTTGGACCCGTACGAAGTACAAAGGTCCTATACGTGTACTACAAACAATTTTATTGTAACATGGGGTAGATCGAGGTGGGATGGGGGGGGGATGCATCTATTATCGTCTAGAGATGACGAATCAGCAATAAAAAAAATGTCCGTCTGTCCGTCTGTCTGTCCGTCTCCACTTTTTTTTCCAAACTGCTGAACCGATCAGCCTAAACCTTTTTTCCCTGAAAGGTACATGTCTCCCATGATTCAAGTTCGAAGATGAGCAAAATCGATCAAGTGGTTCCGGAGATACGGTCGAGGAAGTGACCAAAAACATGGTTTTTCGAAGGTCGGTGAAGCTTTTTCGCAAATATCTCAGCAAGTATAGCACGGAAATTCCTCATTTCGTTGTCAAATGAAAGCATTTGATGTCACAAAGCTGGGAAAAAAATTTTGTGGGAGGGGTCTGGGCACTGGGACCAATGGAATGGACGAAATTGAGATTCTTGGCCATATACGAAAACAGCTTTTCGTCTATATTTCCTTAACTATGCAATATGGAGATTTACTGTATAAGGCAAAGTTGTAGAGAATTAAATTTAAGCGAACACGTGTTTCAGGGTTTTGGTGAAATATGGCCCAATCCTGGTATATGGCCACTTCCATAATTGGGCATGATGACCCAGATCTCCAGAACTAAGAGAGTTAGAAAGATGGTTCCAAAGGCGAAGTTATAGAGAATTAAATTTAAGCGAACACGTGTCTCAGGGTTTTGTCGAAATATGGCCCAATCCTTGTATACGGCCTTTTCTATAATTGGGCAGGATGACCCAGATCTCCAGAAGTATGAGAGATAGAAAGTTGGTTCCAAAGGCGAAGTTATAGAGAATTAAATTTAGGTGAACACGTGGTTCAGGGTTTTGGCGAAATATGGCCCAATCCTGGTATATGGCCACTTCCATTATTGGGCAGAATGATCCGAATCTCAAGAACTATGAGAGTTAGATAGTTGCTTCCAAAGGCAAAGTTGTAGAGAATAAAATTTTAGATAACACGTGTTTCAGGTGTTTAGGGAAAAATGACTTAATCCTTGGATAAAAGCTTTTCTAGATTTGAATGGTCTGAGACGTACTTCGGTAGGGCCTTTGACATTACCTTGGGTAATTTCTATGGATCTTTGAAATTCTTACAGTTATAAAAGAACAGAAAACGTTAGCTGAGGATAGGTCCGGTTGGAGAAGCATGTTGGAGAAGGCCAAAACCCTTAATGGGTTAAGTAAGTAAGTAAGTACAATTTGTAGAAGAAAACTTTTTGATCCGACTTCGTGCGGAGGAGCTAGGCAGCGAAAACTGTTAAAATTTTGGGGTTTCCTCACTTTGTTGTTAGGGAACTTTTGTTGTTGGACAAAGTAGAGACAATTTTTGAGTGCCAATCGATAGTGGAGGCTCGAGGCAACAAAACTGCTGAACAATCTTGGGTGAAAAATTTCATATTCCAGAGCTGGAGCACTTATTAACCAATATCTCGGCCAGTAGTGGCCGGAATGAGGCCATTGTGAAGGTAGCAGTATTGGGTTGAAGCAAATCGGTTGAGCGGTTTGGTGTCCAGGGTCGGTCAAAGGAGGCAAAAATGGACAAAAATTTGCTCCGCTTCCCGAAAATTACTGAAAAATTAATTTTTGATATGTTGTCGGGGATGGTCTAAAACGTCAAGAAAACATGTTCCGGGGTGGATTATTGTTCTAAAATAAGGGAGTTATGGGTAAAAAGCGGGTCATAATTGAAAATCGGCCAAAAGTCAGTCAAGATGTCGTCCTAGAGATTTGGTCGGGGAAGTGTCAGAGTAGAATGAGTAGCAAGTGCAACGCTGAATACGGGGAACTTGAAATACGGGGAACGTTGAATATGGGGGAAGTGGAATACGGAGGAAGTGGAATACGGTGAACGTTGCATACTGTGAACGTGGAACAGGGGGCAAGTGGAATACAGGGGAGTGGAATACGGGGGAGTGGAATACGGGGGAGTGGAATTCGGGGAAAGTTGAATACGGGGAACTTGGAATGCGGTGAACGTTGAATACGGGAGTACGGGGGAAGTGGGAAGTGGAGTAATTTTGCGGCAAAGAAAGTATTTGGATTTATAGTACCTTTCTCGCCCACTTCGATTTTAGTATTATTAGTGGTAATATCAGCGAAGTGATATAATGACATGAAACATTACACATCATTATTTAAAACGAGAAAAAATATGCTTTGGCTCTCTGAATAGACAACAAGCGAAAATGATAAAGCCTGCGTAACCCCTAGGGGCGGGGGTTTCGACTACGTAACCTACCCGTTAATGTTAAAGCGAAAATGATAAAGCCTGCGTAGCCCCTAGGGGCGGGGGTTTGACTAGTTTTCAAATATAAAGAGATATTTTGAGGGTGCCGATATTTAACCGATTTTGCTCCTCCTCCATATCGCTTCGTTAAAATGATTGTCAGTAACTTAATCGGAACCTGTTATTGCAACGTTCGTTATCGGGAGTCTGGGCTTTTGATAACTAAAACTTAAAATGCTGTTTGCAGGCGTATATGAATAGCGTCTTCAAAATAGTTCGGCTATTCGCAGACACCTCACTTTGTTGGAGCGACACTAATGCTTTTCTAAATTAGCGTTAGCGTCGCTAAAAAAGTCATTAGCGACCTATTGACGACACGGTTACGATCTTTACTGACAAAATTTCGGAAATAGAGGGTAGAGTTCAGAAAACATAAGCAGCGCTCCATGAACGCTAAACTTCCATTCAAACATTCAGAAATAAAAAATTCACTTCCTGAATTGAAGTAATCGTGAATCTTAATGACAATTCCATTTCAATTGTTTCCTAAGTACTCAACAATCTCATTTCACTACAGACGAACGGGCAATTCACATTAATATTTCACTATATAATTTTTCTTTATTCAAACGAACAAGCGGGCTTTCTCTTTCGGAACAATAAACTCATGTTGACAAATTAAAATTGGCTCGCGATGAATTTTTAACATTTGTTTGCTTTTCACTTGCACTGTTTTTCAAAAAAGGTGAACGACTAGAAAACCTTTGATTGACTTTGGATCTTACTTACTTTGTGGTAAAATAAATTTGTACAAAATGTTTTGATTAAGAGATTGCTTTCAAATTGTTCGTCGTAACAACAAGTAACACGCTGAACCTGAACAATGAACTGAAAACAAATGCGGATTTTATAGTCTATACACTTAATTTTCAGAAAAAGTAATGAAACTGCCAAGAAATAAGTATGAAGAAGGGGTCACCCTACCCGTTTCTTTGATGACACTTAACTTTGTACGACTTCAACCTAACCAAATCCTATTTTAACACTCATACCACGTTTTTGGCTGTCTCTTAAGACGTTTTTGGTTTGAACGCTTAACATAACTGTGGGTATAATAAAAACTCATGTATAATTAAGTTAAAGCTTTTATCGCAGCACCAGCAAGTTAATGAGTTTACATTTTATAAGATTTTAAGGAACTGAATTTTCGTTATTGTTATTTATGTAAATTTTATCAAAAAAAATTTTCCTTTTTATAGAAAAGACATTCTACACGCGATGTAAGAAATTTAGTGAAAACAACCATCGAAATTTTATATGTTTTCGTATCGAATAAAGTTCACTTCATCGACGCTGGTATTGAAAAAACTGTTCTTAAAGTACGATTTGAATAGTCCAATAAACAACTTTTAAAACCTTGTTTTCTTAATCAATTATGCTACCACTTTGGTCGACAACATTATGATAGCAAATTATGCCATTGAGAACATCACAAGAATGTCAATTGCTTTGCTAAATTTAGAGAAAGAGTTTCATGAATTTTAGGAAAGTGTAGCTGTTCGGTTACAGGTTGAATATACAATCACACTTAAAGAAATATATCTACAGACTTACTGAAAAGGAAACATTATACTTTGCTTTTGAACTTATTATTTTGGCGCATTATTCTTTGAAGTGGTAAAGAATATCAAACTCAGTAGCAAAGACTCAGATGGACTTTATTCAATTCAATTATATTTTGTGCTGACAAAAAAGGTGTGCGAATGTTAGTAGCAATCACAACAAAAACCCTTTTAAAAGGGGAATGTGATGCAAGTCCTCGTCTCTTCTTCCAAAACAACTGATATCAATTTGGGTGACGCCTAACGCTTCGAAACGCAAAAAAATCTTTCAAAATATTTTCACATTTTGATTAAAAAAATGCGTCACACCAGTGTTATAGTTTTTCTGTTCTTTCAGCTTTCACACCGCAAAAATTTGACTTGTATGACAAGTACTTGCGTCACATTTCCCTTTTAAAAGGGTTATCAGTAGTTTTGGAAGCAATTGAAACCGATTAACCCAAAAATATAAAAAAAACCTGATGGAAGTTGAAAAGTTTTAGAGAAATCCACAAAAATTCTTAACAATAATCCCTTAAACCTAGGAAGCTCCATTGGATGACCTGTCTCATGTGGAGAATAACAGAAAAATATCAAAAAACCTGATGGAAGTTGAAAAGTGCAAGAGAAATCCACAAAAATCCTTATTAATCCCTTTAACCTAGGAAGCTCCATTGGATGACCTCTCTCATGTCGAGAATAAGTGAAAAATATCAAAAAACCTGATGAGGTTGAAAATTGCTTGAGAAATCCTCAAGAATCCCATAAACCTATTAAGCCCCATTGGAGGAACTTCTGTGCAGAAATGGAACACGTTCCGGACTATGCCAGAATTCATAAGATCCTTGCAAAAGATTCGAGGCTCCTACCAGGCTCATTACTGAGGCCGGGTGGGGAATTCACGAGCTGTGGTAAGGAAAGGACCACACATCTTTTAGAGACCCATTTTCCGGGCTGCAGTGACGAGAAAAGCGACGCCGGGGAAACAGTGCCATACTCACCATCAGAGGAGGACTGGGCTCTAGACAAGGTGAGATGGGCCATTGGAAGATTTAGGCCATTCAAGTCGGCGGGTAACGACGGGCTATTCCCTGCTCTTCTGAAAAAGAGTGGAGAAATCCTATTGGAACCGCTCTGTGGAGCTCTACGTGGCTCGTTGGCTCTTGGTCATATACCAGTGGCGTGGGAAACGGTTAAGGTAACATTTATACCAAAACTGCGAGGCTAAGGACTTCAGGCCCATTAGTCTTACGTCTTTCGTACAAAAAACGTTAGAAAGACTGATAGATTTCTACATCAGAGATGAAATTCTTCCGAGATGTCCACTGCATGTGAATCAGCATGCATACCAGGTACGTAAATCTACTGACTCCGCTCTGTACAGTCTGGTGGCCAAGGTAGAGAGATCTTTCGAAGGGGGGGGGGGGAGATAGCACTTGGATGAACAGATGGTGACGAGGTGGATTACTGGTATGCTCAGGAACAGGGCAGTTGAGGCAACTGTATGTGGCCACAAGTCTAGTTTCTGGGCAGCCAGGGGCTGCCCTCAGGGAGGAATATTATCTCCTTTGCTGTGGTGCATGGTCGTGGACTCCCTCATCAAGAGGCTGAGTGACGAGAGGATTTTCGCCCTAGGGTACTCGGACGATTTGACAATTCTGATCAGAGGTAAGTTCGAGAGCACGCTGGGCGATAGGATGAGGTACTCGCTGAAAGTAGTTGAGGAATGGTGTCGAAGCAACGGCCTTAGAGTTAACCCGGACAAGACGGACATAGTTCTCTTTAGCAAGAGAACGTCGGGTCAAGAACTTGTAGGTGAACTGAAGCTGTTTGATAAAGACATCGTCCCTGGAAATAAGGTGAAATATCTGGGAGTTATTCTCGATCACAAGTATAATTGGATCGAGCATGTCAAGGACAAGGCACAGAAGGCCTTCTGGATTTGCAGAAACTCCTTTGGGAAGAACTGGAGTCTACCGTCCAAGGCTATACCGTGGATTTACGTAGCAGTCATAAGGCCTATGATGAGTCACAGCTGCGTCGTGTGGTGACCGAGACTCGACATAGGGAGTGCGAGGAAAGAGCTGTATGTTTGTGTTACCGGTGCTATGAGGTCGACAGCTACGGCGGCCATTGAGACGTTGATTAACCTGCCACCGGTCTACGTGGAACTAAAGGCGATAGGTTATCACAGAATGATCTTTGGACTCCGAATTTCAATTCGGGCCAGGGGAAAATCAAGAAGGTCATTGAGATGCCTAGGGACCGAAAGAGACCGGAGACAGACTTCGTGAGGCGGTTTGAGACTGTCGTGCCCAGTAGGTCGGAATGGCTGGAAGGCTGGCCAAGTCACATCTCGGGTGAAGAAGTTGTGAGCTTCACTGACGGCTCTAAAACTTCGGAAGACGCGGGAGCCGGGGTATTTTCTCCAGGGCAGGTTGTTGAAAGGTGGTATCACCTAGGAAGGTTAGCCAACGTGACTCAGGCTGAGACGTTCGCGGCACTGATGGGAGTGCAGGAGGCACTCCTCCTGTCGTGACATCCAAGCTGCTGAAAGAGTTAAAGGAAACCCTGAACCGGGTTGGACTGAGAAATCAGATAAAGCTGTTCTGGGTCCCCGGACACTCTGGCGTGGAGGGAAACGAGAGAGCGGATGAGTTGGCGAGGAAAGGTTCGGCAACTTTAAGTTGTGGACCAGAGCCTTTCATACCCATACCACACTCGGAATGTGTAAAAGCAATAGAGTGTTGGGTTAAATCGGAATTCGTTAACCATTGGAGCACTTATGAGGGAGGAGTGCACACAAAGCGCTTCTTCCCGGTGCACGTTGGGAAGTGGACTAGAGAATTGCTAAACATGGACAGGTGTCGCATCAAGCGAGTGGTTGATGTAATCACCGGGCACTGTAAACTAAGCAAGCATCTGGCTAAAATGGGACTCACCAATGATCCCAATTGCACCTGTGGCTTCGGCGAGGAGACGGCCGTTCACGTGATATGTGAATGTCCGAAGTTTTCCTCACTGAGGCTTAGGACTCTAGGTAGTTATGTGGTCCAACCCGCAACAGTACCCAGCATAGGGCCTGACGCTCTAGATAGGTTCTTGTTGGGACTAGGAGGTTTCAGGAATTTACATGATGAACGGGTGACGAAACAAAGGATCACTAGATCTGTGTTTCATGGACCAGAAATGGACCGCCCCAACCTGATAAATCTAAGCCCCATTGGATGACCTCACTCATGTCGAAAATAACCGAAAAATATCAAAAACTCTAATGGAAGTTGAATACCCCACTTACCCAACCGTGACACTCTCCACACACATTATTTTTGGGAGCTTCCAGGAGCCTTAGCGCCCAAACGAGACTGGTGACCCTATTTTTTTAAATCTTAAATGGCGTAGAATGCCCATCCGAAGGTCACTGCAAAATTTAAAGAAGATCTGAGCGCCAGTTTTCGAGAAATCGCCAAAAAAGTCGTTTTTCATACAAATGGCTCTGGAGCTACTAACTATTAACGAACTAACTAACGTAGGATATAATTCATTTTCTTTGGCTTCTATGAAGTAGCGCATTTATTATGGAAAATGACGATTTTCTAAAGGTCATATCTTCGGATCCACTGGACCGATTTCAATGAGTAAAATGTCGATTTCAATCAAAATTTTACGTAGAATCCCATAAACTAGGTTTCAGGGGGCACAACGCATGGGTAAAAATTCAAAGCTTATCTGTATACAGGACCTATTCATATGAAACAGGACAACCTCCTATGTTTGTCACTTTCACATATGGTTCCGCAGTCTACGAAAAAAAATTCTGGTTTTTTTGATCGTATGGGGACTTGCGTCACGGGTGGAGTGCTACCGCACGCCCCACGATAATTAAAGCAAAAAAATATATGGGACTTATGACGGACCCGTACGATCTGCACCAACAAGTGTGACCGTCGATTATTATATGAATGTTAAGCCCAAGATTTTTTCACAAGATTTGTCCTGCATGTTAATTTTAGCTCTTGCCGCTAACGATGCAAAATAAAGCTAACACTATGCGCTAAAATCTTGTGAAATGTTAATTCGAATAAGATTAACGCGTGTTCTTGTGAAAAGTATTATCCTGTGAAATACTCTACCCGTAATTTTGTGAGAAATGCTAAAACAGGTGGACATAAAATTCGCAAGTTTTAGCATTTTTTACAAGATTACGGGTAGAACACATTTCACAAGATTTTACTTTTCACTAGAACACGGGTTGGCCATAATCTATTCGAAATAACATTTCACAAGATTTTAGCGTATGGTGTTAGTCTTATTTTACATCGTTAGCGTTAAAAGCAAAAGTTAGCGGGAAGGATAAATCTTGCGAAAAAATTTTGGGCTACCTAAACTTCATGAGTCAATTTTGAAAATCATTTCCACATTAAAGTTATAGTACAGTATAGCAATACGAGCTCTTGTACCATTGTTATCATAGTAAAGAATATGATAGTGGCAGGTGATAGGTGTTCGGTCTTGGGGTAGGCTAATAAGGAGGTTTATAGATTCACCTAAATTAGATGTAGATTCTACATTGTAGAAGTAGGGGGTTCCCTTTGACGGTCTAACCATTTCTTTCGCAGAATGTACCTCACAGCGAAAGAAACAAATATGTCTAGTCTAAGTATGATGATCACGACAACTACCAATAACACCTAGTGTATTACTGTTGCAAGAACGATAACATCGTCCCGTAAACAATGATATCGTTGCAACGGACGATTTTAACGCCCCGTAAACGATATTATCGTCCACGACGATAATACACTGGGGGATTTTGACTCCCGCCGATCATTTCGGGATGGATTTTCCTCTCAAAAATATAATAAAAGAAAATTTTATAATCAAGAAATGGCTGTTGCGCATTAATCATACATTTTCGGCAAGTTCGTTGTGAATTGAAATAGGTTTTAGACCAAAAGTTTCAAATTATACTTTTAAGTATTTTCCCATCTAGTTACGAGCCTGCACTATCCAGCACTATCCGTGGTCGAAAAACCACCTCGACTAACGTAAACCACATATCTTATCACTTTTTTGGCAATGTCTTTCGACCAACGTTCGAAAACGTTTGTTACAAACGGGCATTTTCAGACCCGTACGAAGGACACCGGATTTATCGAAAAAAGCGATAATAATTATCACAGAAAGTGTTTCACAATAGAAAAATCAGTTTTCCAACATTATTGCTACAGTAGGTTTCTTTGCTCAAAACTTTTTTGCAGATATAACGACCAGCAAGGACAAAGTAAAAGGAAATCGTTTTGATTTTTTCCGTCTTTCTTCCGTTATTTTCTTTGTCAATTCCCGGAAAGATTGCCGTTATGTGATTTAATTTAAAATTCACAAACATAACCAAAGACCCGTACGTATCAGAATAGATGTGACAAACAGAGTAGATGTGAAAAAGTGACTCGAACGTACCTAAATATACAAATAAGCAAACAATCCAACGCTTTCTGTTCTTTTATAACTGTAAGAATTTCAAAGATCCAAAGAAATTACCCAAGGTAATGTCAAAGGCCCTACCGAAGTACGTCTCAGACCATTCAAATCTAGAAAAGCTTATATCCAAGGACTGAGTCGTTTTTCCCTCAAGCCCAGAAACAATTGTTATCTAAAATTTTATTGTCTACAACTTTGTCCTTGGAAGCAACTTTCTTCCTCTCATAGTTCTGGAGATCTGGGTCATCCTGCCCAATTATGGAAGTGGCCATATACCAGGACTAGACCATATCTCCCCAAAACCCTGAAACACGTGTTCGCTTAAATATAATTCTCTACAACTTCGCCTTTGGTACCAGCTTTCTACCTCTCACAGTTCTGAAGATCCGGGTCATCCTGCCCAATTATGGAAGTGGCCATATACCAGGATTGGACCATATTTCCCCAAAACCCTGAGACACGTGTTCGCTTAAATTTAATTCTCTATAACTTCGCCTTTGGAACCAACTTTCTAACTCTCTTAGTTCTGGAGATCTGGGTCATCATGCCCAATTATGGAAGTGGCCATATACCAGGATTTGGTTATGTTTTATTTTGGTTTTAAATATCTGTAAAACTTTCTTCATTTTTTTCATTTATTTTTATTGTAAACGTACTAATATTTTTGTTGAGGTGACCATAAAATGCACAGCTGCACATATGTGCCGTTAATTTTGAGTTTAAATCCACATTATAATCTTAACAATTCATTACGCGAATCGACTTCATAAATGATTCAACAAAAAATTTCAAAATTCAAATTTGATTGTTCGCTTATTATTCAATATCGATTTTTAATTAATTCTGAACGTATAACGAAAAAAAAGAAAGAAAGAAAGAGTTCCAATTAGTGTGAATTGAATACTTATTTGTAGCTTACGTAACGATGATGTTACTTTTAGTCAAGTTGAACAACTTTATCAAAAGTATAACAAGTGTTAAAGTATACAGCGACATAGTTTTTCCAAAAGGTAAATTTAAATTGTATTGACATAGTCCTCATAGGGCAATTACTCGTTGTATTCATCATTTGTTTGTATATGTAAACTAAAGATAAGCTACGTAGACTATAACACTGCATATAAAGCCTTAAGGCCAGGTCATGGCGTCTTCAATCGCAATGTAAACATTTGCGATAGTAAACACCATGACCTGGCCTTAAGGGACGTAGGACAATCTAACTCAAGGATTATCGAGGAATGAAATGAAATCATTCATTACGAAATTTTTAAATTGCATAGCGTATCGTCCGAATGACAACATTAACTCTACGAGGAAATGGTTTTCAAAAATCCTATCCTAACCACTAACCTAAAATGTTTCGTTCATTTCTCTCTACTACATGGAAAATATTCATTAGGGCTAGGACCTTACGACTAAGCTGAAGTCGTATGCACAGCCTTCGGATGACAAAAAATGTTCCAATCAATTTTGTTTACAACATACCAAAACATTTTTTTCTTTCATGGCAAAAATGTTCCACTAAATTGTCTCTACAACATAGCGGATGGATGTGGTGATTCACAAAGAATACCTAGGTTCGATCCCAGGTAATGTGTTTTTTCCTTCAAAAATATAGTTCAAATTATAGTTCAGGAAGGTCTACAAGTTCACCCAAGTTTCGATGCTTCGTTTAAATCACAACAAAAACCTCTTAAAAGGTAAAGTGTGACGCAGTCCCTATTGTCCACTTTCAAAATTAATGATATCAGTGGAGGTGACGCTAACGCTGAAAATACGCAAGAAATGACGATGCAAAAAAAAACTTTTTAAAAAATTCAAATGTTTGAAATTGCGTCACAAATGCCAAAGCCAACGACGAAATAATTTTTCTGTGCTTTCAGTTTTTACATAGCAAAAATTTGACCTTATTGATGCCTGACTTTTGAGGATAACTTTTTTACTGAGTTCAAAATTAATTTTTCAAACTCTTCTAAAATGTACCCAACTAACTTTATTAACTCAGTTTTTGAGAAAATTTTGCATGTGAAAACTGAAAGTGTGGAAAAATTATTACGTGGCATTTGTGACGCAATTTTTTGAACTCACCATAATTTTGTTTAAAAATTTTTGTTGCGAATCGAAGCTTACTGCGTCACCCCCTCTGATTTCAGAACTTTTGTAACTGGAAGAAAAAAGTTTTACCTTAGATGATTAATGCGTCACACTTTTCTGATTTCACAGCTTTTGTAGGCACAAATAAAGACGTCACACCTCCTCTGTAAGAGGTTTGTAAGCAACTTTTTAAAAGCCATAGTTCTAGAGGTATGAATCATCCCTCTGGAATCTGGAAGTGACGTTATCCCGGGATGAGGCCATATTTTCCAAAATGAAACACGTGTTCGCTTAAATTTAATTCTCTACAACTTCGCCTTCTGTACCAACTTTCTAACTCTCATAGTTCTAGAGATTTGATTCATCCTGCCTAATTACGGAAGTGGCCATATACCAGAATTGAGCCATATTTCCCCAAAACCCTGAAACACGTGTTCGCTTAAATTTAATTTTCTACAACTTCGCCTTTGGAACCAACTTTCTAACTCTCATAGTTCTGGAGATCTGGGTCATCCTGCCAAAAATTGCCACAAAGAAAGAAAGAAAGGTTTACCAAATTGACTAGTTACAAATATTCGATTTGGGTCCATTTCCATACAAAATACCAAAATTGTTTAATTCATATCTCCGGAACGACTGAACCGATTTTAATGAGTTAAAAGGCACTTCGGCCTAAAATTTTCCGTAGAATTTAATAAAATATTTTCCGGAGGGTACGTCGCTCGGGGGGGAAGTCAAAAAGTTCCTGTATATGGCTGATTCCAAGCAATCTATGAATTTTCTATCTCTTTCACTCTTCAACATTTGGACTATATTTGTCTCTTTCACGCTGCAGCGTTTGAATGAGTCTCAAAAGTGTAATGTGGACAGTAACGTTTTTTGTTTCATTTGCTAATGGTTTACACTTAAAGAATGAAAGAGAAGCAGATAAAAATATGTGCCTGGACAGTAATAGAAATAGCCATATATGTTCATTAGTCTACGAAAAAATTTCTTGTGAATTTTTTGGCGTGTAAGACTTACGTCACGGCCCCTCACTACCGTGGGGCCATGATCCTTAGTCTACGAAAAAATTTCTTGTGAATTTTTTGGCGTGTAAAACTTGCGTCACGGCCCCTTACTACCGTGGGGCCATGATACCATTTTTGTTGTTGTAAATGTATTTGGTTGCCATCTCGAACATGAGTTGAAGTTGGTCTTCTTTGGTCTGACACTTGCTCAATCCTTTGAAAATTGCGGGAAGAATTATCTTAATTTCCTCGGTTGTGAAGAGGTCGTTTGAATTTCGGGGTGGCTCTCTATTGACAATATTACTGAAGGTCATTCTATGATTTCTGAATGTCCACGGATTTGATGTTATTATCGATGATGACTCACTTCTTGTGGGCAGATCAGGGAAAATTATTGGGCTATCCAGCTCTTTGAAGTTTATTTCATTGCCCATCTGAGAACTCCTTGATTTGTTGTTTTTTGATGAAAGTTTTGTTCTCAAGTTGCTTTCAAAGGCAAAATTGTAAAGAATCAAATTTTAGCGAATACGAGTTTTCCCTAGAAACGTCCCGATCCTGACATCTAGCCACTTCTAGAGTTGGGAGGGATGAGTCATATCTCAAGAACTATGACAGATGGAAAGTTGCTTCCAATAGCAAACTTGTTGAGAATTAAATTTTACCGAACACGTGTTTCAGGGTTTTCCCCAGAAACGTCCAAATCCCGAGATTTAGCCACTTCTAGAATTGGAAGGGATAATTCATATATCAAGAACTATGACAGATAGAAAGTTGCTTCCAAAGGCAAAGTTGTAGAGAATTAAATGTTATCGAACACGTGTTTCAGGGTTTTTCCGAAAAATGTCCCAATTCTGAGATTCAGCCACTACTAGAACTCAGAGGGATAAGAACATTAGACAACGCGCGATTGGTGTCAGAGTTCAGAAAATGTACTTCGGGAGGGCTTTCGACATTACTTTGGGCTTCCGTCAGAGATCTGGCACACACACAGCATTATATGAGCTTGTTAATGACATTAGCACTGAGATTGACGCGGGTAAAATTGTTTCGGGGATTTTTCTAGATTTGGCAAAGGCCTTTGATTCCGTTGAACATAAACTGTTATTATCTAAACTTGATGATGCAGGTATCAGGGGTAAGACAAATGATCTATTCAAAAGCTACTTGACATCTCGTAAGCAATACGTCTGTGTTAATGGGGTTGATAGTGAAATGACTAACATGAAGTATGGTGTCCCCCAGGGTAGCACCTTGGGCCCATTATTGTTTTTGATTTTTATTAATGACCTTCACTGCCTTCATTTTAATTCTAAGCTCATCTTATTCGCTGATGATACTAGTTTTTTCACAGCTTCATTAAGTATCACTTCCAACATTTTAACGAAAATAAGTTGACATTGAATGTTGGGAAGTGTAAACTGATGCATTTTAGGTCTCCTGCGAACAAAAATGCTCCTTTGCAAGAATTTGTTTTTGACAATATAATTATTCCAACGGTCACTTCAATTAAATTTTTATGGGTAACCTTAGATGAATGTCTTAATTGGAACACCCAAATTACCAAGTTATGTAATGTAATATCCAGCCAGATAGGTATTATGAAGCGGCTTAGGGTGATGTTACCTATAGGAGTACTCAAGAAATTATATTTCTCCCTGGTGCATAGCAGACTAACTTATTGTATTGGAGTGTGGGGAGGTGCAAATAAGTCTCTTATGAATAAACTTGAAGTCTTACAGAGAAAGGCGTTGAAACTTACCCATGGAGTCTCGTGTAGATACCAAACGAAACTATTATTTTCGAAATTGTATTCGTCTGTTCTGTCTGTGAATAACTTGCATAAATATGCTGTTTGTAAGTTTGTTCACCAGTCCATTAATGACTTGTGTCATCACAATATTGACTTTACCACCGCGTCGCATCTACACTTTACCAGGTATTCTGCTTAGACCCAAAGTTCAAACAACAATAGTATGTAACGTATGTTATCATATAATGGTCCCACTTTGTTTAATCAGTTACCGCGTGATATACGCAGGGCGTCATCTTATGGATTTAGTCGCTTGTTACGTGACTCACTACTTAAAAGTAATGTCTAGCTACAAGGATACTCAGATTAAGTATAGCACATTCTATCTTGAATTTTTTCGTATGATGAATGATGATTAATCTCTTAGCATTGCATTTTTGTTACCGAGTAAGAGGTGTAGGTTCGGGAAACGAGGTCTCACGGTCTCAAATATTTTTTAGGACATGAGACTACGTTTTCTGGGCCTTTAAAGATTGCATTTTTCGCTCGGTTTTTCCTTTTTCCTTTCTTTCAGTCCATAGTACATTTGGTTACTTGATAATTTTTGCCTTGATTTTTGGTTCGACATTTTTGTTTTTAATTTTGTTTTTCTAAGTTTTTTTTCTACATTATTTTTGTATTAATTTTTTTTACGTAATTTCTTTTTTAAGTTGTTTAGCGCCTTTGAAAAGTATTTACTTAATGGTGTTTTACTTTTTCTACGCTTTGCATATGCATAATGTTTTTTTATATAAATTTTTCATATATGAGTTTCTTCTGATTGTGACTGCATATGCATTGACCCATTTTTTATACTATACTTGAAACTTGAATAAACTTGAATAATTTCTGAGAGTCGTTTAAATTCTGATAGTTCTAAAAGGACTTGACTATGCATTCTGATGCTCATTCTATTTATGATAATAGTAAGAGTTTGGTACATCGAGGATTTTCGCACATGAAGGCTTTACGTGCGGGTCTTTGCAAATGTTTTAGCCAATAAAAATGAAAACAATTTTGACGCTTTTATTGGCCGGTACTAATTGATTTTCTTTGTCGATAGTGATGAATTTTTCTTTTTCTCTATCTTTTATGTCTCCTTCTCCTTCTTTCTTGTTTTTTCCTTTGTTATTAACTTAACTAACTTGTTTACGAAAATTTCAAAAACTGGTTATCCCGTGCAAAATATGCTCGCAAAATACTTTAGTAAAATTTTCATACTGTAACTCCCGTGACATTTCTTTAGTGTCGTCGCTTTATCACAACATTTTGTAGATGCGACATTACATAGATACATACATTGTAACATCAAAGTAAAAAGCTTTTAAGCTTTAATTTTATAAATCATGAAACGAAATTTTCAATTTAATTATGATGTTATATTGTTTTAATATTTAAAGCTTGGATTTTCATCCAGTTTGTAGAAGATCCAAGATTACATTTAGAATTTGGCGGAAAGATTCAGTAATTTATTTGCCATCGATTTTCAAACTAAACTTCAAAGTTTTCAGTAACGAAATATGGGATTTCCAGGAAGAGAACTCTAATAACTTAAAAGGAAACACAAATTCATCGAGAACCTATAACAAGTCTCTAGAGGCGTACACATAAACAAATAATAGAAAAATCTTTGGAATTTAAGGTAAACTACTTTAGACCCACGTGCAGTGTATGGTGTATGTAACATTTCACAGATCGAGTGTGTAAGGAGTGTTTCTTATTAGATACCGAAAATCCTAGTTATATGAAAGATTCTACATATTTTGGAAATTCAAAATAATTTTTCAAAACTTCAAGGTAGAATTAAGTTTGTACGGTATTTCGTAACAGACATGATAGCCGTCTACAAAGTGTCGACGGAGGCTAGCCGAAAAAAAAATAGCTCAAGTCGACTAAAACTGCGGCTGGAAAAACGTAATTTTTCGTTGAATTTAAATAAAATTCTAAAAATAGAAAGATTTCATATTTTTCTGTCAGAAATGCAGAGTTTCCAGCCGACTTCAAGCCGACATGGTGGTATTTCACAAACTGATGGCGTACTTTTTTAAAGTTTTTCTGAAAATCGCCGAAACATATAGCAATTATAGTTCTTTCATGCACTAGATTGATCTCCTTCCTTCTAGAACTTGAATCTGAAGTACGCAGCCTCCAGAAAGTTGCAACAAGTGGAAAGTGTTATTTCGGTCGGGTAAAGCAATTCCCCAACCGCACGGGGCCCATGGGCGAGGAATTATTGGATACGCCCAATCAGCGCAAGCATACTAAGCCCCCTCGTTGAGGGCTTTCGTACATCGGCTCTTAACCGACCCACTTCGCTAGGGGGCGACGTAAAACCCACTTGGTACAGCGGAACCAGCTCAGGAAACCATGGTGTTGCTATGCACCAGTGGATCAACGGGACAATGCAAGCAAAGTCCGTTGGCGACCACCCTTGTTGTGATTTCAGCCGGGCAGCAGGGCGTCAAAAAATGATGCTGGTAAATATTACAGCCAATAGCGAGTACTTTATAGGAAAATAATTATGAATTTGACAGCAGGCTGCGTAGTTTTTCATGGTTCGACTTCACAAAGCAGGCACCGTGGTGTCAAAAATTGAAGCAAATCACTGTGACGATAGGGTGGGTCAATTTTCCACTTTTTCTTTTTTGACGACCAGGCCCCCCCCCCCCCTGAGGCGATTCCTTAGGTCGTATATATAACATTTGGTTCAAAATTGGATTCATTCATGATAGCTCAACGAGAATTTCTACTAATTTCGGAGTTTTTCACATAGTCGCTACTCTATCACTTCGCGTGACCCACCATATGACTAAATTATTCCACCAATTGCTGGAATTAACTCTTTAGGGTCCTACGACAACAAATTAACGATTGCGTGTTAATAGACATAAAAATGTAGAAGGTCGAAGGTCAAAAGTTTCACGGAGGTCGATTTTTTTGCAATTTTTTCCACTTTTTCATCATGAAATCACCACCTTTAGTGAAACAACTTCGGCAACCTCACGAATTCCACTAGCTTGCTGATCATTTCCACATCTAGTTTCAGATCTACTGCTTGTAGCTCATCTTTGTGAAGATTCTCCTACGGAGGAGCCTGTATCTCGGACAATCAGTAATTACGTGAATTCCAGTCTCAACCGCATGACCCCACAAGCATTTGGGACTGTCAGCGTAACCGATTCTATGTAGATAATCATTTAATCCACAGTGGTTATTTATCACCTCTATGGTCCTTTTAATGTCCGTTCTGTTCAATGCCAGCAAGGCTTCACTAACTTCTTTGGATGGCTTACCGCAGAAGTTTTTCGTATGTTTAGCGCCTGCATATGCTTTCCAGGCTTTCTCATGTTCCTTGTTAAGCCATTCTTTTACTAGTCGCTTCCTCATTTTCATGAATATACCGATCCTCGGTTCGGGTCCAATGAAACTGTTGTCAGCTCCTAGGCGTGCTAACTCGTCAGAGATCTCATTACCCTCTATGTTCTCATGACCCGGTACCCAAATGAGCGAAACTCTGTTATGAGACCCCACTTCGTTTAACCTGGTTTTGCATTCTCGGACCTGTTTCGATTTAATCACGTGCGAACCAATCGCCTCTATAGCAGATTGGCTGTCAGAGCAAATAAAGATATCTACGTCATTAAGCTTCCTTAACGCTTCTTCTTCACATAAATGTGAGATCGCGAAAATCTCTGCTTGATGTACAGTCGCGTAGGTCCCCAAATGCTGGCTAGCACTGACCCCTAGGTTTTCGCAGTGGTAACCTGCTCCCGCTAGGCCTTCTTTCTTCGACCCGTCAATGAAGCATATAATGCATATAATGGTAGGGGCGGCTCTCTGGGATTGAGCCATTTTTCCCTGTCCGGTATAGACCACGTAAGTTCGTCGTCCAGCATTAGTTCTGCCTTCATCTGATCACTAGGCATTAACAGTTCCTCTGTTACAATCATTTTCCTAATGGTGGTGTGTCCGTTCTCCATAGTCGCTTTCCAGCACTCATTTACATCTAAGTTGTACGCAACATTAAAAGCTGTAGCCTTTATGAAGAGATCTAATGGCGGTAGATCTAGCAGTGTTTCCAATGCAAGCGTTTTCACTCCGGTAATGCATAGGCATGCTAGTCTTTGCAGCTTATCTAGTCTCTCTTTAGACCATCTTACCTCTACTCTTGGCCACCAGACAATACACCCATGGCAGAGAATTGGTCTTACTATCGCTGTGTACAGCCACTCTATAGCCTGTGGCGATAGACCCCCAAAGGCATTCCTACACAACCAGAAGATCCCTATTGCTTTGGTGATCTTCTCCTCTAGGTGGACCACCCATGTCATTTTATGATCAATCGTCACTCCCAAGTATTTTACCGACGCGACTGGTACTATCTCGGTCTCAAAGAGATTGAAAACTCCCACCACAGAGTTTTCCTCCGAATTTTTCTTGCTGAATAGTACTATTTTTGTCTTAATCGGATTTACGGATAACTTATTGGATTTACACCAAGTTTCCACAAGCGCCCGATAATAATGCGGCTACGTCGTCCGAGTACCCTTGGGTGAAGAATCCCGAATCGTTCAGCTTGACAAGTAGCGAATCTATAACCATGCATGGGTGATAGTATTCCTCCCTGTGGGCAACCTTTGGTCACCCCCATTTTTACACTATTCCCACAGATCGTCGCCGTGACGGATCTACCACTGAGCATATTCACTATCCATCTAATAGCCCCTTCATCCGTCATCCGATCCCGGGCAGCTTTCGTTAGGGTTTCAAAATCTGTGTTGTCGAAGGCTCCTTCAATATCCATGAAACAGCCTAGTGCTGCCTTCCCTTCGTTTAACATCTTTTCTATCTTCTCAGTGAGATGGTGCAGCGCGGTATCCGTAGATTTACCGGCTTGGTAGGCGTGTTGGTTGACATGTAGTGGAAAATCCCGTAGGACTTCTCCTCTAATGTATGCGTCCAACAGCCTTTCTACTGTTCTCAGAAGGAAAGACGTCAAGCTAATTGGCCTGTAGTCCTTTGCTTGCACGTGAGATGCTTTGCCTGGTTTAGGAATGAACGCCACTCTGACTTTTTCCCACAGTTTTGGTATGTGACGTAACGCTATTGAGCTTTTAAAAATACTAATTAGTCTATCTAGAAGCAAATTCAATCCTTCCTTTAGCATCACCGGTATAATGCTATCTAGACCTGCTGACTTAAAAGAGTAGAATTTATGGATGGCCCACTTAACCCTACCTTTCTTGGTCATTCTTTCTGCAAAATTCCAATCTCTACGAGAAAGTTGCTTCTGGGGGTCTCTCGGACTTTTGTCCGCTTCTTTGACACTTCCCGGAAAGTGAGTTTCCAGCAAGTGCTCCGCTGTCTCTCTACCGTCCGTCGTATACATACCATTAGGCATCAAGAGCGAGCCCACTTGTGCAGTGGAGTCCTTAGCTAGTAATTTATGTATGCGTGCGTATGCCGGTATTGAATTCGCTTCTTCAAAGAATTTCTTCTTGCTTTCTTCTTTAAATTCTTCCTGAGCCTTCTCTCAGGAGGATTTTATACTTTTCTTTGTTCGCCGTTTGATCCGCGTTCTTTTTTCCCGCCCTATTCCAGGCCTTTCTCAGTTTACTTCTCATGTCATTTAGCTGGCTGTTCCACAGGGATTTACCGTAGGAAGGCCTCGGTGTGATGAGAGGGCATGAAGCTTCATAAGCCTCGATCATCAGTGCCGTTAGCTCTTCATTTGCCCTATCTAGCTCTTCTGTGGTAGAAATTTTCTCGCTATAACTTTTTCCTTCGAGGTTGTGACTCAGGATTGTTCTGTATTTATCCCAGTTTGTCTTTCTGGGATTCCGAAAGGGTTTCCTTTGGTCGAATTTCCTTTTCAGATTGAACTTAATGAGCTGGTGATCGGAAAGAGTCTCATCGTTCGTTACTCTCCAGTTATAGATTAGCTGAGAGATCTCACTCGTAGCCAGTGTGACATCTAGCATTTCTTCTCTATTGAAGTTAATAAAGGTGAGCCTGTCTCCTCTATTCATCACCATCAGGTCTGTTTTGAGGAGATATTGAAACAATATTTCCCCTCTGCTATTGATATCCGAGCTATTCCATATCTTATGGTGTGCATTAGCGTCGGATCCTATGATTAATTGGATTTGTTTTCTTTGACAGAATTCGACCACCCTTTCCAGCGCTACACCTGGTTGTGGTACCATCGAATGAAGTACCCTCCATCTTCCTGCTTTCTGCAAACCCTAACAACTACCACGTCATCTGTTGTGAATTGATTGAGCAACAAGGTTTCGACCCTAGGTGAGATGTGCATTGCGGCCCTGGGGTTTCTTCCCACCCCTGTTGTAAAAGATACGTTTATGAAGTTGACCGAAGCCATTAATTTTATTTCCTCTAATCCAAGGTTCTTGGATGAGGGATATATCTGTGCGCGTAACAGTTACGTCCCGGTAAAAATTCGCCGTGGCCTTTTTACTGTGTTGCAGGTTAATCTGTGCGAATGTTAAATCATTTATAACATTCGCATATGTTTTTTGATTTTTGTTATCCATTAGTTCTGATGGTTTCTTTTGCCCCTAAATCCGTTGGTCTTGTCCTGGTGAACATGACTTCCAGATCTATGGGATCCTTTCCACACTCCCCCTGGAGGTTAGAAAAAGTGGAAAATTGACCCACCCTACTGTGACGGTATTTAGAGCTATGTTCGTTGGAAACGGCAAGTTGAAAGCATACGTCAATGCCATAAAAGTCATACACCAATTTTTGACACCAGGCTGCCTTCTTTTTCATGGTTCAAGGGCACATAAAGGGCAGCCTGGTTCGAATTGAAAAGTATTTAACCATTCATTCGAAAAGCATTGCGGCGTAATGTACTGGCTTCTAGATTCCAATTTGTGACACCACCCTGCCTTCCCGGACTTGGCTACTGTAGCATCACCTTGGCAACTTTTGAGACCTGAGAGAAGGGCTGGTATAAAATGAAGAGTCAAAAAGTGGAAGTTACTATTATCAACACTCATACTCGTGATTAATTAATTTATTTCCTGTTTTATGAATGACTTCATTCTTTCGGTTAATAGAAGTATCAAATTGCCGAAATATTTATTCCGTAAAATGACGACTATTACAACAAAGAACAAATGACACACTACATACAAGTCGAAAAATATGTGAGCATTCGTAACTCGATGGAACAGGCGCGCCGACTTCTAGGTGGCGTTGGGTTCTAAAGCACCCAACAACCTAATTTGTTGGGTGCTTAGCACCCAACAAAACTTCGTGTGATATTTGGTAAATTTTTTATTCAAAAAGTAAATATCAGAAGGTATACTAAGACACTAACAGATAGCGCTATAGACATTGGCAACTGACGCATACACATCATAACATTCGACGCACAAGTAGTACTTCGATTCCACTTTTAACAATTAACTGTCACCTGCAACGTGTTGGAAATAGTCCATTTTTGGTTAATTAAAATTTCCAATAGGGGAATTCATTTTTTTAGGTAGGTTTCGAGAGTTTATGTCTATTATCTGTGGCACATCATAAAATTACAAAAATTACAGATTCGAAATGGACAGATACATAAGGAAGTGGCGTAAATCCACTGACCCTGATTCTGATCGGTCGAATATTGATGAAATCGCCGATAAATTTACCATCGGACCAAAGAAATCATCGTTATCTTCCAGTCAAAATCGACAAACCAGTGCGGACAGTTCTGACAAGAAAGTAACTTCATCGAAGTGTTCAGATATCGGAACCACCGATAAAACGTCAACTAAAACGGCAAAGTCATCGCTATCTTTTAATATAAATCAACAAACCGGTGCTACCGAGGTAGCAATTTTACCGAATAGTATTTCTGAAGTCGAGTCTACCGACCAGTCGTGCAACTTGTATGCAGAGTCATCTAACAATACTAGTACAGCAAATGGTATGTTATCAAGGAATAATTTATCAGTGTTTTTCAGTGTTTTGACGCTATTTGTTGTTGGCTATTTCAGCACCCAAGAAACAAACACAAAGTAGAAATTTTCGTCCAGAAGGGGAGAAGAAATTTCCGTGGTTGTGCTACAGAGAATCAAAAGTATTTTGTTCTGTGTGCACGATGGCCTACAACGAATT
>CM055406.1:58378359-58389529 GCA_029228625.1 Pseudolycoriella hygida
AGACTACGATGGCTTGGTCATGTACAGCGTATGGACGACAATCGTATCCCGAAGAAACTTTTTATCACCAAACCGGAAGGCAAAAGAAGTGCAGGCAGACCAAAATCCAGATGGTGCGATGCAGCTTTTGCCAACTTAAGAACTGTGGGAGTAACCAGCTGGGAGACGTTAGCTGCAGATAGGCCCGGTTGGAGAAGCATGTTGGAGAAGGCCAAGACCCTTAATGGGTTGTAGTGCCGGTAAAGTAAGTAAGTAAGTAATTTAGATGATGGTACTGTTGGTGATAGGCTTTCAGTAGTATTAGATGATATTAGGAAAGTGTTAGATTTTTGTGAATTATCAGGCTTGTCATTAAACAAAAAAAAAATGCGAAGTTTTTTTTTTGTTGATGCAACTGATGAAGATAAGGCCCACATGTATTCTGAGATATCAGCGTTATTGCCAGGGATTAAGAAAGTTGATGAGTCTTCTCTTGAGATATTAGGCTCACCAATCTTTGAGTCAGGTTTAGAAAGGATGTTTTCATCCAAAATTGAAACGATCAAATTAATGTGTGATCGTTTACAATTAATGGATGTTCACGCCGCATTGTGTATTTTTAGGAAGTCTTTAGGTAGTTGTAGGTTCAATTATTTGCTGCGTTCTTCTAGGGCATTTCTATTACGTGATCATTTAAAAAATGTTGACGAGATTTTTCGTTCAACTATTGAAGCGATTACGAATGTTAGGATGTCAGAATTTTCTTGGGGTCAGGCTACTCTTCTTTTAGCTTTTGGCGGTTTAGGCATTCGGAAGGTTGAAGATTTGGCATTGCCAGCCTATTTATCATCTGTGTATTCTTCATCTGATCTGTCAAATAAGTTGTTAGAAAAATTTAATTTGCAAATAATCGATAATTACATTTTAGAGTTAGTTGAGGAAATTCCTCAAGATTTTATTCCAGGTTATGAGAAGAGAAAGGAGCAGAAAAATTGGGATCTTCCGAGGATCAACAGCAAGTTTTCTATGATGTTTGATTCTAGTGAACCTGTTGCTCGAGCCAGACTACTTGCGTCATCTACTAATGAATCTTCAAAGTGGCTGCAGGTGGTCCCATCGAGTAATACGGGTTTACTATTAGATAACAATTCCGCGAGAATTGCTGTTGGTCTTCGTTTAGGTTCTCAATTATGTGAAGAACATAAATGCATCTGTGGTGCTATGGTTAAAAAGGACGGCCTACATGGTTTGTCTTGCAAGAAGAAATCAGGGATAATTTCTAGGCACGATGAAGTTAATAAAATTATTTCTCATGCATTGTCTTCCGCCGGATTTCCAAATATAATACAACCACCAGGAATTTCTAGGGATGATGGTAAACGACCTGATGGCATGACTCTAATTCCGTGGAGTCATGGAAAGTCTCTTCTCTGGGACGTGACTGTTCGAGACACGTTAGCTCCTTCTTATGTCAATGAATTTTCCAAGAAAGCGCGTTCAATAGCCGATAAAGCGGAAAGATTTAAGCATAATCATTATATTCGTTTAAAAGAGAATTATTTATTAACTCCTGTTGCTTTCGAAACTCTAGGTTGTATGGGCCCAGAAACGAAGAAATTTATAGGCAAATTAGGGTCATTGATAAGGACAGCTTCTGGGGAATCACGCTCGAAAGATTTCCTATTACAGAAGATTTAAGTTGCAATTCAAAGAGGCAATGCGGCATGCATCCTGGCAACATTAGGGAAAAGTAGAGTAGATGAAATTTATTTATTGTAATTTGTTGTTGAAAAGATCGTTTTTTTACTGGCTGCGCCATTGTGAGCAGTCTTTTTTTTCGCTTAAATAAAAACATTGATATTTGCAAAGATTTGATCTGAAGATAAGTAATTGTCGAGGACAGTGTTATGATGGAGCTTCCAACATGAGTGGTGAGATTAGCGGGCTGCAGACACGAATCAGACAACTTGAAACGAGAGCATATTACGTTCACTGTGCTGGACACAATCTTAATCTTGTTGCACAAGATGCGATGAAACTGATAACGGAGATTGCTGATTTTTTGTCTGTTATGCGTGATCTAATATCGTTTGTTCGAGCGTCGGCCAAGCGAGTGCATATTTTCAAAAAAATTCAACTAGAATTTTCTGGATTGAACGATCAAGATGATCATGAAGAAGAAGCAGTATCCTTAAAGGCGTTTTGTCCAACACGTTGGACGGTACGAGTTAAGTCTCTAAAATCAGTAAAGGAGAACTACAAAAACATTCTCAAATTTTGCGATGTTGTTGGTGAAGAGAAGAACGATTGTGGTGTTAAAGCAAGGGGATTTTCGGAATGCCTACAAAAATTTGATACTTTTATTATGCTCTTCATTTCGATTGCAACACTTGAGAAAGTAGAAGCTCTCAACGAGACAATTCAGGCGACTTCAATCAATTTTAGAAGTGTATTACGACGGTTGTTATTGCTAACTACAAGCCTTCATCAAATTCGGACAGAGTTAAAATTTAAAGAGCTGTACTGCGATGCAAACAGTGCTGCGAAAGCTTTGAACCCCGACGAACCCATTTTACCTCGACGTCGGGTTGCAACCCAAACGTTTAGATAACAGTACAAATACCTACTACTTTCCTGCTAAGGTCGAGGAAAAATACAGAGTGTTGTATTACAAAGTAATCGATCAAATAACGCCAAGTTTGGGAAGTCGATTTGATTCAGAAACGTACGAAATACTGGGAAAGCTAGAAGATTTTGCTTTGAACAAATGTCAAATTGACGACATAAAAGATTATATCACTCACAATAATGATGGAAAGGTGGAATGTGATTTCGATTTGGATCGGCTGAATCTTCACCGGTCAATGTTTTTCGATGTAGTCAGTAAGGACAAAACCGCTGTCATCGATGGATTAACAAATATTACAATTTACCTTCAAAGACACGAAGACATTCGCGAATTTCTGACGGAGTATGTCAAATTTGTCAGACTTTTGCTTACGAGTCCCCAGACTGTAGTGATTGCAGAACGATCGTTTTCCGCGTTGAAGCGTCTCAAAACCTATATGCAGTCCACGACAAAGCAACAGCGAACAAACGATTTGGCAATACTACATGTTCATCGAGACTTAAGTGATAATATTGATTTAAGTGCCCTTGTTGATGAATTTATACTTAAGAATACGTTGAGACAAAATATGTTTGCACTTAGTACTGAATTAAAATAACTGTTGTTTTTAATGATAAATAAAATGATTAAGCAATTAACTAAACGTCGAATTAATACTTAAGCACCCAACACTCAAAACAAAAGTCGGCGCGCCTGCGATGGAACCAATTTACTCGTAACATTATTCATGACATCAAATAAATTCTAATTTTACATGTGAGTCGAGGGGACATTCACTCGAATAAATCTCATTATATCTGGTAAATCCTATAAATATCAATAACTCCTACATAATCGTCCCAAAAATGTTCACATGGATAATGTTGATGCCAGTTTTTTTTAGCTTTAAATCCATTCAAGGTGTACTTGAATCATAGAGTGAAATAAGCTTCAAATAAAAACTGAAATTTGGGATAGAGTCCCCCTCGGTGAAATTTGCATTAATGAATTTGAGTAGATTTGATTCACTCCCAACAGAGTTGCAGGAGTCTATGAACAGCTAATTGATTCATTATGATAGCAAATTACTTTTTGGATTGCATTTGAATGAAGCCATTGTTTTGCATATAAACACAGAGAAGCCAAACCAACGAATTTTTAATGAAATATTCCGACGAAATCTAAGTTCCATGCATGTCGGAGATCATCTCAAGAAAATATTGTCAAGTACATGGAGATCGTAACCTACTTCTTCAAGGCGAAGGACAAAATTAAATTATCTTAAACAATTTATCGCATTGATTCCAAAACAACGACATAAGTTTCTTTGAAATTATTGATGTGAAAAGTATAATATCCATCCAATTTTCCATATCAAACTTGAGAAAATTCGTTTACATTGTTTTCTTTCATTAAGAATGTAATACATAATCCTCAAGTCAATTTGAACAAAAACGTTCTTGAACTACTTATAACACACTTTATTACTTTGTCATTTTTCCTTTGTAACATGTACATAACACAAATGGGAGTGGAATTTATTGTAACTTCAAGTCAGCCATACCATTATATGATTCGAAGAGAAATCATAGCTTTGTGTATCCTTTTTGAGAGTTCAAACACACTTTCAAGTACATTCGTAAATTTAACGAGAAAACGAAGCGTTTTTCTTGAAATAATACAACAGAAAAAGACACAAGATCAATTCGGCTTATTCTATTCAGGCATAATCGTGAGATCCCCTTCCTTTGCATCAAAGAACTTCTTTTAAGCTTTTGATGGTGTGCCCATGAGATACGATTTAATTAAATCCTTACATCACTGATTAAAGCCATGTCTATTGTCTTAAATGTTTTGTCTCTTCCCTTTCAAGATTTTTTGCCTTTATAAGGCAGCAAGCTACTTACATTTTCGGAAGGAGTTACATTGAATTTGACAAGAATCACAAAGAGCTTAAGAGGTTCGTGAACTTTCGTAAATACAACTTTGTAGCTCATGAACTGACTGCAAAATGCTACTGTAAAATATTTAGCAATAAATCCAAGACAAGCGATACAATTGGCCTTCTTTCCTTCGGTAAGGGAATTTGCAATCATGAGCGTTCCTAAAACCGAAAATCGAGCCAAAGAGTTGACACTTAAGGAACGGTCCAAACAGTAAAGTTTTTATTTGCAACTGACTAGCCTAGAGGCGATCGCCGCCGAAAATTTCGGTAAAAAGTCAGATGTCGCCGCCGAAATTTAGAAATTAACAAGCCGATCGCGCCGCCGCCGAAAAAATTAAAATAATATGACGCCGCCGCCGCCGATTGTTTTGTTTCGACTCCTTTTCGGCGCAAACTGATACGGCTATTGGAATTAATAAATTCAGTGGTAAGAGATGTAATAACGTCATTACTGAAGCTAATAAATAGTTATTTACACTACAAGGGAGAGGTACGAAAGTATCTCTTAGTGGTTTATTATATTTTTCATACTTCGGGGACGAAATTGCGGGAGTTTCAAAATTTTTCTTGTGATTTCGTCCCCTCGTATGAAAAATTATGTATGTATCTGCTTCGGACGATGTATTAAAGCTATTTTCGCATGTAGCCCTCGCGCTGCTCGGGCTACAACTCGCGAAAATAGCTTAAATACATCGTCCGAAGCAGATACACAAATAACTATTTCATGCTTCATATGCGGTGCGAAAGTAAAAAAAATTTCATCCCACGGGGCGAAAATTTTATTTTCGCCCTGTGGGCTTAAGCCCGAGGGGCGAAAATAAAATTTTCGATGGGATGAAATTTTTACTTTCGCACCGCATATGAAGCATGAAAAAACATATGGCTGATTCCATCGGTAACCCATACGTTGACGCTACCATGTCACCTGGGAAACGAATATGTTTTGTCTCATGTTAATGCAAATCCCATTGAAATAGTGAAAGAGATGAAATTCGTTACCCAGGTGACGATACCAATGCAATTGGCCATATGCAGGGACTCGTACGTATCGGAATAGTAGGGGCAAAGTTTTTCAAATGAGCAAGAAAACCAAAATTTAAGAATTTCTTTAGAGCCATCAGGATCTGATCGTTCACTTAAATAACCCAAGCTAATGTTGAAAGCTCTCCCGAACTACATATCATGTGTCAAGAACTCTAACTGCCATTGAGAAAAGAGACACTCCTGGCTCTAGAAGTGGCTATATACGGGGATTGGGACATTTTTTGGGAGACTAAGTACGGATTCTACGTAAAATCGACCTATTTTACAATAAAATCGGTCCACTAGTTTACTAGATCCGGAGATATGGTGATTTTCAGTACGAAAAGTCATCTCCCATAGAAACCAAATTTAATGAAAATATCCTACGTTAGTTAGTTAGTTAGTCGGTTTGTTAGTTCCAGAGCTATACTTTTTCTCGAAAACTGGCAGTCAGATCTAGTTCAAATTTTGCAGGGATTTTCGGCTGGGCAAACGTTCCAAAAAATCGTTCCAAATCGTTTCAAACATTTGTGTGTGTTTGTGCGTTACGTTCCGTTTCGTTTTGCAATATACACATAACAATACAGTCATAGTTGAAACGATTTTTTGCAACGTTGCGAGCTCTATGGGCATTTTACGACATATAGTTCCCTCACTGGCCTCGTTTGGGAGCTAGGGCTACTGGAAATGCGGCTCCTTGGAATTTGGGGTGAACGTGGATTTCTCTAGCACTTTTCAATTTCCGTCAGGTTTCTTGATAATTTCCGGTCTTCCCGACATGATTGGGGGTTTTTGATATTTTTGATGATCCGATCAAGCATTTCTTCTTCCAAAACTACTGATATCAAAACAAAAACTTTTAAAAAGGAAGTGTGACGCAAGCCCTTGTGTCTACTTCCAAAACAGCTGAGATCAATTTGGGGCGACGCTTTCAGTTTCCATCCGCGAAAAAGTTCTTTTAAAATGGTTTTAAATTCCATTAAAAAATGCGTCAAAAATGCCGGAGCCCCCAACGCAATAATTGTTCTACTCTTTCACATTTCACACATAAAAATTTGACCTCCCTTACAAAAGTAATCCATACAACCCATAAAGTCAAATTTTTAGATTTAAACTTTAGGAACAGAAAAACTATAACATTAGGGGTCCGGCATTTGTGCAAAACCATTTCAAAAGAATTTTCCGCGAATCGAAGCTCAAAGTGTCACCCCAATTGATATCAGATGTTTTTGAAGTAGACACAAGGACTTGTGTCACACTTCCTTTTTAAAAGGGTTTTTGTTGTGATAGTGTAAAACATAACCAAAGGCCCGTACGTATCAGAATAGATGTGGTAAACAGACTAGATGCTGCAAAAAGACTCGAACCTATCTAAATATAGAAATGAGCAAACAATCCAATGTTTTGTGCTCTTCGAGACTGATTTTGGTGGCCTAAATGTTCTCCCCTGCACTATATCAAAAAGAGGACCAACTTAGCTTGTTTAAGAAATCCTGAAACTATTTTCTTTAAAATGTTATTCTCACCAACTTTGCCTGAAGAAGCAGACCTCAAACTGCCGTAATTTTACAGATATGTATCATCCCTACCAATTCTAGAAACTCGTGTTCTCTAAAATATTATTCTCTTATATTTATATTCTTTTATATTTATAAAGGCAAAAATTTGACAGTAAATCTCCGTATTGCATAGTTGAGCAAATATAGATGAAAAACCATCTACTAGACGATATAAAATGGATCCCCCCCACTCCCGCCACGATCTATCCCATCATGTACAATAAAATTTTTATTTTACTCTGTTTTGTGAGTTTTTACGTTTCGTGAGTATTAACCATGCTGCTTATGGTTGAAGAGAGAAAAAGAGAAACAAACGAAACACAAAATGTGAAGTTCTGTTAATTTTGCTGACTGTATTTCAAAACATAACCAAAGACCCGCACGTAGCAGAATAGATGTGGCAAACAGAGTAGATGTGGCAAAGTGACTCGACCGTACCTAAATATACAAATAAGCAAACAATCCAACGTTTTCTGTTCTTTTATAACTGCAAGAATTTCAAAGATCCATCGAAATTACCCAAGGTAATGTCAAAGGCCCTACCGAAGTACGTCTCAGACTATTCAAATCTAGAAAAGCTTATATCCAAGGACTAAGTAATTTTCCCCTGAAGCCCTGAAACACGTGTTCGCTTAAATTGAATTCTCTACAACTCTGCCTTTGGAAGCAACTTTCTACCTCTCATAGTTCTGGAGATATTGGTCATCCTGCCTAATTATGGAAGTGGCCATACACCACGATTGAACCATATTTCCCCAAAACCCTGAAACACATGTTCGCTTAAATTCAATTCTCTACAACTTCGCCTTTGGAACCAACTTTCTAACTCTCGTAGTTCTGGATATTTCAGTCATCGTGCCCAATTATGGAAGTAGCCATATACCAGGATATTTCCCCAAAACTCTGAGACATGTGTCCCCTTAAATTTTATTCCCTACAACTTTGCCTTCGACAGTAATCTTCATATTGCATAGTTAAGAAAATATAGACGAAAAACTGTTTTCGTATATGGTCAAGAAACTCAATTTCGTCCATTCCATTGGTCCCAGTGCCCAGACCCCTAAGCCGGTTCCCACAAAACATTTTTCCCAGTTTTGTGACATCAAATGCTTTCATTTGACACCAAAATGAAAAATTTCCGTGCTATAATTGCTGAGATATTTGCGAAAAAGTTTCACCGACCCTCGAAAATCTCATGTCCGATCTCCACTTCTTCGACCATATCTCCGGAACTACTTTGCCAATTTCGCTCATCTTCGAACTGCAATCTTGGGAGGCATGTACCTTTCAGAGAAAGAAAAGTTCAGGGTGATCGGTGCAGCTGTTTAGAAAAAAATGTGGAGACGGAAAATTTGTTGAATATTGGATGTGTGGAAGCCCTGAATTTGTAGTAAACGTATAGGACCTTTGTACTTCGTACGGGTCCAACAAAAAATTTAAAAACATATGCAAGGGAACCGTACGCATCAGAATAAATATGGCAAACAGAATAGATGTTACTCTTAAGTGTATGAAATTACTTCCAAATTAAATTGCCGCAAGGGCAATATTGAAAAACCTGTCCGAAGCAACGACGCAAAAAACCTCTCCAAATCCCTAAAAAAGCCTAAAATTTAAAAAGAAATTTCGAAAAAAAAGTTTAAAGAAAAAATTAAAAATAAAATTGACACAAAAAACAAACTTTTGTACTAGGGCTGATTTTAGAACTGATCTAGGGCATATAGGGGAGGCCTGGACATTTAATTATCGTGATTTCTGATGTCCACATCTTTCATTCCTTGAAGAGCGATTTCCGTTCTAATTTCGCAGAAAAAGTTCCACCAACCTTTAAAAAAAACATGTTTTTGACCACTTTGTCGACTGTAACTTCGACAGTTTTCGACCGGATTTGCTCAAATTCAATCCTTTAATCATTTTTTTGATTATCTTTCAGGAAAAAAAAAAGAATTTGAAAACCGGATAAGATTTACCCGACATTCGCCTAGTTACAAACGTCGCGGCAATCGTAATAGACACGTACTTCGTACAGGTTTAAAAATAAACGAATGATTCCGTTACTGTGGGATGTGAATTCTTAATGTTGCAAACGCTAGGGTAAGACCATATGGCACACATGCAACGTTCCGGTCTAAAAATACGTTTGAACGTGTCATAAATTGGAAAGCTATTTTTATTCAAACTTTTCCAATTTTTATTCTGCTCACATTGATTTACTCAACTTGATATGTTTACAGAATAAAGTGAAATGGATATGATCGATTGATTTATTCGTTTTTGTGTGTTTAAGCGTCGAAAAAATAATGTTAAATAGCGTTTGCACAGTGATGGCCTTAGCATGTGAAGAGTTTAGTAGTTTTGTATCTTTGAAGTTGCAATATTTGAATGCTGTGTGTAAATTCACAATGACGAAAGAGCACTAACTTTTGAGGTGGAACTCTGTGTCGGTATATTACGTGCGAATTAATATTCTTTATTAAGTTTGATTTTCTTTATCATTTTTATACTGTACGCTCCGTAGCGATGTACGCGAGACGGAAGTTCTCACAGTATTCAAAAATAAAGAATTTGTAAAGATCTTTTTTCGAGAACCAATCACAATACTTGAACCATTTGAAAACGAAAAGACCCGAGCCAAGTACATTAATTTCGGCGGTGATTATTTAAAGTTTCTCAGCGGCATCTTGCTCTGCTTTGGGTAACTATGGGTCAGAATTCAAATGACCTTGCGTAGTTCGATCCGGAAGTGGCTATTCACCAGGGCCTATTTTTGAGAATTTAATTCCTAAATTTTTTTAAAAAACTCCTAAAAATTCTTAAAAAATTCCTAAAAATTATGAAAAGTTCCTAAAATCTAAAATTTAAATTTTTTTAGGAATTTGGTAAGATTTTTATGGAATTATTAGGCATTAAATTGCTATGAATAGGTTCTGCTATTCACAAATTACGTATTTAAACAATTTCGAATTTTAGATCCTCTCCCAGGGCAATATTTCGTATTTGGCGCTTTTTTTAAAGAAATTTTTATTCATTTTATGTTCATCTGTGCATCTTGTAACCTTTTGAAAATCAATGATTCTTTCGTTATTACATTCATTTTAAAGCTGTCACATCAAATTGAAAAATTTCAGGATTTTTCCTTCAAAATTTTTTATTAATTTTTCATAAATAGCCACTGAACAAAATGAGTTTGAGCTTAAATGATCCCCCGTATTCCCCTATTTCTGATTAAAAGTTAATTCCTCCGCACAAATTTCAATAAGATACATGTTGCTGAAGACATACAAATTCCAGCTTTCCCAGCTTTCTTCGAGATTTTTTACCCCACTTCCAGAGCCTTTTATAAGGATTTCGAACAGGGGGGGGGATTTTCGGCATGGGGGCCCAATTTTTTCATTGAAGAGGCCCCAAATTCTTCCAGTTTTTCGTGCTTATTCCTATTATGTTCGCGTTGTGAAAATCTGATATAGTAGAAATAGTGAAATAATGTGTTGATGAGAACTTCTTTATGATTTTCCGTCAAGCTAGAAAATAACTTATGCGAGCGTAGCGAGCGAGAAAAATGTTATTGAATAAAACGAACTATGCTGGAAGCAAGAGGAAAACACACTAAAAATAGTGTCAAGCGCCCGCAGGTGAAGTTTTTTTCAAATTGCAATACTTTGAGTGTAAGATGAGGGAATCGCGAGCGCAGCGAGCGAAAAATTCTTGCTGAGTGAGACCCAATAGGTGAGCCAATTTTGGGTACAGAAATTGGGTCTTGTTGAAAAGATCGTTTTTTTTCTTTTTTTCGCTTTGAAATAAATTTAAAAAACACGAAATTGAGTTTATGACAATAGAAGATTGTATTTTAATAAAGAGTCTTCCATAAAAAAAACCGTAGGACTATTCCGGATCGCTGTCAGGCATCCCGAATTAAAAATAAATTTAGACATAACCAAAGACCCGTTCGTATCAGAATAGATGTGACAAACAGAATAGATGTGGCAAAGTGACTCGAACGTACCTAAATATACAAATAAGCAAACAATCCAACGCTTTCTGTTCTTTTATAACTGT
>CM055406.1:58390029-58412209 GCA_029228625.1 Pseudolycoriella hygida
AGGCCTGAATTTGTGCTCTCAAATGCCACCGGTCCCAGAATTTGTGCTGATCTGGGAGCCGAGAACGAGTCAAAAGAAACTTGAAATTTTCATGTTTTGTTCATTTTGCATGGAAAGTGTTTTAAATTCTTCTTTCGTCTAATTTAACTTAATACCCTCAATTAGTGCTCAATTTGTGCTGGCTAACGGTACCGGTCCCACAAATTTGGCTAGTCGGGGAGCCGAGCACAAATTGATTGATTAACAAAAATTTTTATTTTTGTCCACTTTGCATGGAAAGTGTCTTAAATTCTTTTTTCGTCTAATTCAACTTAACACTCTCAATTAGTGCTCAATTTGTGCTGGCTAACGGTACCGGTCCCACAAATTTGGCTAGTCGGGGGCCGAGCACAAATTGATTGATTGTGTCAGTTGGATAGGAAAGGGTTATAAAATTGAGTTATGGCGGTGTTATGTACGTACTTTTCCAAAATATCCCCCCCCCCCCTCGTACTAAATCGTACGGATTTGTTGACCACCCTCCCCCTACTCCCCTAAAGTAGTATGTACTTTATGGATGGTCCCTAGGGCCTTGTTCATAGATCCTAGTCTCACATTTTAATTTCAGGAACAACAAGCCCATCCTAGAAGAAGACTGTCTGCCCCATCCAGCACGAATGCGGGGGGGGGGGGCTGACGACATGCACCTAAGATTAAGATGCGATCAACTGTTTTAGGTCGATGCAGTAAGTTCATGTCTTATCTGCTGCAACGACATGTTGAATTTAAATTTGAAGTGGTCGGCTATAGAAAAATATTGCTTGTATCGAGGATCTATAGTGGTATTTCACATATCTTTATTTCATTCCAAAAATAGTTTGAAAGGTTGTATATTGAATTATTCGTATACATGAGTTTCACCCCACATACACGCGTTGTGAAGAGCAAAACAGTATAAAAGCTCATCACACTTTTCCACCAAACATAAAACATAGTATTTTATTTTACGGATATTATAATTGATCGCAAATATACTTGTAATTTGAGTTTTTTCCCTCTAAGAAGAAATGAAATTTCATCATTATTTCATTTGATATTTTGTTGGAAGATTTCTTCTTTTATTTAATTATCCCGGAAGATGCGACAAAAATGCATTAACAACAAAAATTTGATTTTTTTGACGTAGTCATGTCACAATAGTTTTCGTAATTATTCGTATCTTCTAAAAATTTTATGTTTCCAATTTAAAAAGTTTAAGATTTGAATTCGCCATGCACACTCTTCACATTGTCATGTCGATTAGGAAGCCGATCCACACCCGGTAAACGTTTTAAACCATAAATACGAAACTAAATTTCTTCCTAAAATATTGCCAAAATTTAAAAAATTTAAAAATAAGGAACCCTATCGTTTAACGTTGACAAGAAATTGAATAAATTCAATAAAATAACAAAAAATTGTAATAGGGTCACATGAGCTCCTCCTGATGAATACCATCCTTCTATTTTTAGGCCATTTGGAATGAAAATAATTTGCGACTTGTGTACTTTCACCAAAGTGCACCATTGAACCCGAACGAATGTAAGCACAAGTCACACACTGATCCTTTTGAAATTCTTGTAAAATTCGTAGTGGGACCCCAATCTTCAGTGACGCAGCCTGGGACTCCGACCAACTTTTTTTCGGGTTCAAAGGTGTACTTTGGTGAACTTTATGGTGCTCTTTCAAGAAATTTAAGTCACAACGTTTTCATACTTGTAATAGCTGCAGAATTCAAGCGTACGTTTTTGTAATCTTATTACACAAAATGTAATAAGATTGTAGAAAATGTAATAAGATTACATTGTAACGAAAACGCACTCTCGATTTACTCGGCCATTTGGAAAGATACAGCTTCCAAATTGGTGTACTTTGAAAGAGCATGAAAAAGTTCACCAAAGTTCGCTCTTGAACCCAAAAAAATGTTGGTCCATGGGTCCATGTCATTGAGTTCGGTCACTGAACCTTGCGAAAAACGTAATAAAAGACATTTTTCGCAAGGTTCAGTGACCGAAATCAAGGACATGGACCAACATTTATTAGGGTTCAATAACGAACTTTGTGCAACTTTTGTATGCTCTTTCAAAGTACACCAGTCACAAAACTGTATCTTTCCTAATGGCCGAGTAAATCGAAGGTGCGTTTTTCCAATGTTGTAATGTCACAAAGGTAATCTTATTACGTTTTTAGACCCGTACGAAGTACGAAGGTCTGATGCGTTTACTACCACGTTTGTTACATTGCGAATTCGAACCCGGGAGTAAGGGGGAATTTTTTTTTTTGTTGCCTCCAGATGACAAATCAGCGAAAAAAACAATGTCCGTCTGTCTGTTGGTCTGTCTATCGGTCTGTCTGTCTGTCCGTCAACACGATAACTTGAGTAAATCTTGACCGATTTTCAAAAACTTTTTTTTTCCCTGAAAGGTAGTCGAAAAATATTTTATGGGATTGAATTTGGACACTGTCGGCCCAAGGGCCGTTTAAGTGGTTTTTGGTCTTTTGCACATAACTCGAGTAAATCTTTTCTGATTTTCATAAATTTTTTTTGTTTGAAAGATCTGGGCATGGCTGACAATTTATGGAAGAAACTTTTTTTAATTTGAATCCTTGGACTTAGCTAGGGCACTAAAAACGAGTCTCTGCTAGAGCTCTATGTGTTTTTTGTACATAACTCGAGTAAATCTTTACCGACTTTCAAAAAAATTTTTTGTTTGAAAGATCTGGGCGTGACCGACAATTTGTGGAAGAAACATTTTTCGATTTGAGTCTTTGGACTTAGCTAGGGCACTAAAAAAGAGTCTTTGTTAGGGCCCTACGTGCTTTTTCTACATAACTCGAGTAAATCTCTTCCGATTTTCAAAAACTTTTTTTTGTTTGAAATATCTCGGCACGGCCGACAATTTATAGAAGAATTTTTGCCTGTGCTTAGGGTTCAAGTGGGCCTCATGTCGGTCCTAAGATCGGCCCTAACATAAAAAATGTTTTTTGCTATGTTGCAGAGCAAATTGAGGGAAACATTTTTGTCTATGGAAGTATGTATCCGTGGCCTCTATTTAAGGCCCTAGGTCAGTACTAAGGTCGGCCCTAGCCCAAAAAATAGTTCTTTTTTCTATGTTGTAGACAAACTTGAGGAGAACATTTTTCTCTATTTGGAGGTCAACTTTGTGCGTTCGGAGAATTTTTTTACACCATTACTTCGGACGGGTTTTTTAAAATTGCCCTTCGGGCAATTTCCAATAAGTTTTAAGGGGAACGCAATATTTACTTAAATACGTTCCAGTCTTTTCGTAACATCAACTCTGTTTGCCGCATCTATTCTGATACGTACGGGTCCCTTCTATGTTTTGTAATAAGATTACACTTTATGTACACCTGAATTCTAAAGTTATTGTTGATGTAGAAACTTTCCGGAGTGGTTACAGCCCAAAAAAAAGTTAGTCCTAGTCCTTAGGATCACTCACTGAATCTTGTCAAATGCTTGAGACCGTGAAATAACGTGAATATTTTGTAAGGGAACACAAGAACTCTGATCTACATTTTTGTGGTTTCAACAGCTTTACTTAGATCACTTTTTCAAGCTCTTTCAAAGTGCGCAAGTTTCAAAAGAGTGACATTCCAAATTGCCACAGCAATAGAAGGTTGGTCTTCATCAGGAGGGGCTTTTGTGACCATTTTAAATTTTTTGATATATCATTGAATTTATTACTTTTCTTGTCAACATTGAGTGGTAGTGGTCTATAATTTTAAATTTTGTTAAATTTGGGCAGCGTTACAGTAAATAATGTGTTATATTTATGGTTTGAAATGTTTACCCGGCGTGGATCGGCTTGTTAGTCGATGTGAAAATTTCCGGTATGTGCATGATGAATTTAAATCTAAAAACTTTTTAAACTGGAAACGTGATAATTATGAATGATTTTAGAGACTATTGTGTCTCAAAAATATGTAAAAAAGAATCAAAGTTTTGTTTTTAATGCATTTTTAATGCGATTTCCCGCATCTTCCCGTAGTCCCTAAATGGTGAAAGACCATGTTATCACCTACCAAAGAGATGATGGATTTCATTGAATTTAAAATTCTTCTTATTTATCTACCAAATCCCACTGTTCTGTAGAATTGCCTTGCGCTATTCTGAATAGGCTTGAAGTTGACTAGAGGGAGGAGGGAAGTTGCTATAGGGCCATCACAGATAAAATTTCTGTGATAAAAGTATTTTTTTTAAATTTTGTTTTCATCCAGACGTTTTTCGAATGGATTGAAAAAATTAGTCACATGGTACTTTTGATACATGCACGAAGGATCGACCGCATTCCACAAGATTTTGCTTGAAATGGAATGGTGGGGAGTGGTAGATATCGTAGGTAACTATACCCCATTCCTAAACATTCTTGAACAAGTAAATGTTTTCAATTAGAAGTTAAGTCCTTACTACTCCACTAGTCTCCACCCCTTCTTCAAAGTGACCAGTGCATTAAAATTTTTCCCAAAACTGCAGTGACAATTCCATTACAATGTTTTTTCTGATGCGTGATGCATGTAAACAACACTCATTTAGACAGTAAAATAATTTCATATTTCAATTTCGTTGTGTATTTTAGAGGCAATGCGGGTTGACAAAAATATGAGTTCGTCTTTTCAGGCTCATTGCATTTTTGATCTGTGGTAGTTCGGAATTTTTGCGGAAGGTAGTCTGTAAGTACCGCTCGGTGCAGCCCCTAAACAATTTTCGATGAAATTTTCCACATTTATCAAGCATAATGGATATTTATAATGTACATTGTATACACTTTCATATCTCTCTCCTAATGAAGAACGTGATCTCTGCTTTGAAGAACAGTAGAAATGTTTGAGAAAACATACAGAATGTGACAGGGGGAAGGGGGGTTTCACACGTCTGCTTTCAAGAACAATTTACACAGGCAAATTGAGAGTCCTTTGTCTTGGTTGCAACGCCAGCGGGAGCAATGTAACTATGTATGATAAGCCCCAAACTGTGAATTTGTCCACCAAACAAAGATTTTTAACGTAAGAAACGTTCTTGGAATTTCGGTAGTTTCCGACTTTCGGCTAGTCACATTTAGAGATGAGCAGGTTGCCCGAAACTTCAAAAAACCCGACCCGAACCCTAACCCGAATTGTTTTTTTCGTGTTCATGGGTTTCAGGTTTCGAAAATTTTAATCGGGTCGGGTTCGGTCCGGGCCGGGTTTGGAAACAGTTCGGGTTTCAGGTTTCGAAAAATTTTATCGGGTCGGGTTCGGTCAGGGTCGGGTTGTTGTATCATTTTATTCGGGTCCCGATCCTTTTTATCATCTCACATTACACGAATTTTGTTTTAGTCTAAGGTCCGTGAAGAATGCAGACGTCTGGCCTTGAAATAATTTATGCTTCGAAGTAACTTGGGTTGTGAGTTTCGAAAAACTTGAGTGTCTGGCTCGGTCCGGGTCGGGTTTATAAAAATTTTATTGGGTCGGGTTCGGTCCGGGTCGGGTTTTGAAACAGTTCGGGTTTCGAAAAATTTTATCGGGTCGGGTTCGGTCCGGGTCGGGTTTTGAAACAATTCGGGTTTCGAAAAATTTTATCGATTCGGGTTCGGTCCGGGTCGGGTTTCGAAAAATGTTCGACCCGCTCATCTCTAGTCACATTACGAAGTGTCGAAGCTAAGACGAATAAGTAAATCTCTGAGCTACCCTTTCCTGAATCGCAGACACTAGTATTAATAATTATATTTTAATTGACATAAAACAAAAACAGAGACTTAACTGAAAAAAAATTGATGGGTGTGTAATACACATATGCCGTGTATTAAACGCTATATCGAACTTGTGCTCTCCTTATTATATTCAGAAAATAATGATTAACGAGGTGTTTTCAAGTTTCTTAAACTTTGCAAATATTTGTCAGGAGACAAATAAAGTTCTTGTTCAAACAATTAGGCAAATAGAATGCTATGCCATACCCCAAATGTAGAATTATTGCGGTTTTCAATTTGTAGAGAAAGTTTTTCTACACTAACAGAATATAAATTGAAAGTGACGTTAACATTCATCTCGAAAGGCTAAAACTCCTTTAGAACATACAAAGAAATAATTTCAACTAAAACTTTTTGAAAGAAATTTCAACGGTTTACTGTCGGTGCCTTGGTTTTTAATCTAAAATTTATCAATAAATACTTGAAATATGATCCAATCTGTGCTAAACGCTGCACTCATTATTTTCCCTTCTAGAACAATATTTTTGAGTTCAAGTAAATCGATTTAAAATAACAGACTCTCTTACAAAATTTCAACATTTCAGAACAGATTGAATCAATTGCCGAAATATGACGGCTGAAACATTCATAATTTAAAACGTTTTAATTTATTGATTATTATGTTCCTAATGAACAATTTTGTTTTGTGTGCAATAAAATTTTCCAGTTACTCTTTGGGCTCTTCAAGAGTAAACTTAGAAACGTATCTACGTGCACTTATAGCTATAAAAGACTAACGGTTCCCGTTCCAAAGTAGTCGAAATGTTATTCATTTTCTCTTAAAATTTGGCACAATTTCAATATTAACCTATCTAATTGTTCTTGTAACATTAAACACATTACTTTTTAACGAACTACAATTTAAGTATATTTTTTTTTAACTAACGGAAACATTGTGGAACGTATATCTTATCCCGAGTAGGATATAATGCAATAACACAGAATAGTAGCTTTCCTACAACGAATTACACTAGCGTTGTTGATTCACCCCACATTCAATATGTTCCCAAAATAAAAAAAATTGTGTCAATTAGTAGTCAACGTTGGATGATGGCGCCATTATAATGCTACTAATTAGCCAGAGACCGCGACAATCACAGCATTGCAATGTATTCTCTTCGAATACAGCTTCGATCACACATTTTTTGTCACAAATAAAGCAGTTTCTTTGTTTGTGGCAGAAAATATACGATCGTAGCTGTACATAATAATTGTCATCACTTCAGCATTATTTTTTACATGTTTCTGCTCAGTAAATGCGTCATTACCTCGTCGCAAGCGACTCGGAAAACGCATTTACCGAGCATCAACATGTAAAATATTGTACGTAAGTGCTTCCAAATAGTTGTTTTGACTCGCATGATTACAGCATTCGCCTTTGGCTCATGCAGCAACCTTCCTACGAGTCAAAACAACCGATTTGGAAGCACATTAATCATCACTTTACTTTTAACAAAAGCACACTCCTTTGTATAGTAAATAGAGTAAATTGAATTTTTGGTTTTGCAGATTATTTGAATACAATCCATCAAATTTAAATGCCTGAATTATTGTGTAATCAAATAATCTAAAAATAGGATTACAAGGTTTACCAATGCTATACAATATTTCATGTCATTTGAAGAGCAAACTAATTAAAAGTTGAGCCCAATCCACCCTGTTATAATAGTTCTTTATAATTCCTTTGCCAATTTATTTAAACTGTCATGGGTGGCATACGAAGCTCATGTTTATTTTAATTTATGTTCGCTTTTTGTAATCATAAGTGCGGTTAGTCTGATTTTTAAAACGAAAGGCTACTATTTCACGCAAACGTAAACTTTAGCGTTACGTAACCTTTATGTGAAATAATCGTGAAAGTAATAGTATGTTATAATACAAGGGGTATAATCGCGTAATTATAGTCGAGGTCGGTCAAATTTTGAGGGGCGTCAGCCCCGTGAAATTTTACCTACCGAGACTTTAATTGCGCGATTGTTCCCCTTGTATTATACAATAGTTTATCACATTTGAGCCTATAATTGCCAATTATGCACAAAACATGACAACAAAATTAACATAAATCAAAAATTTCGTATAAAAACACTCATCGAATTTGTCGTCTAGATTGATTTTTCGATCTAGTATGCGGTTGTCATAACAACACACGTTTCATTCTCATTAGGGAATCCATTTACCGAGCTTTTTGAAAAACCGGTAAAACGGTTTACCGAATTTTTACGAAAAATTTGCCGGTTATTTACCGGTAACGTAAAATTACTAAGTTTTCAGTGCAAACGTAAGATTTTCCTTAATTTTTTGAAGTTTTTTATTGTAATAAGACACTTCTGCGGACACTTTCAACCAAACTTAGAAATGTGTCGTCTAGACAGTGCCGCCTTTCCATAGGGACCAATTGGACCATGGTCCAGGGAGCTGGATGGAAAGGGGAGCTGGAAAATTGGGACTAATTATGTTTTGTGCTATACTTCTTTTCAAAAGTAAAACTTGACGGGCAAACGGGCAAAGTTCACATTCAGTTCATCTTTTGATTTCAAATACAATATATTAACTTCTACTTGAAACAATCTTCAAGAACTACCTACCTATATCTCCTTTCGTATCAAGTGAATTTTCATCTAGTTTTACTTTCATGTTACTTTTTTTTTAATAATTCGCAAAAGCCGAGTATGAGGTTTCAATAAAAAATTTTGAACGAAATGCAATCGCTACAAATTTTCTCTTTTCTATCGGGAAACTTTCATTACGAAGCGCTACTGCATAAATTTAAAAAATTCAATAAACATTTTTGCTAATCGGCTGGGATTAAATAACGTAAAAGTAAAGTCTCACCCTGTTTGCTTTAAAAGCCTAGAAATTTTTTTAAACATTTCATATTGCAAATTTCTAGTGAGACAGAAATTTTGTGTGCGTCAGCAAATGAACACAAACGGAGACGGAAAATTAGACGTTACGTCTCGATGTAAGAAACAACTCTTCTTAGAAGTTTAACGTGGACGGTATGAGAGGTTCAACTCAGACTCGTTAAATTTTAAATATTATGTCGATGCTGCGATACATCTGGCGATTCAACATGTAACTTCTCAGACGATGCGTGATGAGTAGACACTAAAAAAGTATAAAAAACAATTTTTTCAACAAGATTTTTTCAGTTTGTTCTTCGCATTCTTTCGTAGTTTTAAGGCAAATATTATTTAAAATTTAGAATTTTTCCACCATTTGTTGGGCATACTTTTTAATGTTTATTTGTTTTAATAAAATTCAAAATTAAACAAACAAACTTACGCGAAATATATTTCGATCACCCTAGATCATCTTCGATCGCGTGACTAAATGACATAGTAGTATGACATATAGACTGTGTAAGCTACCATTGAATGTTAAGGATTTTATGAATGAGTTAAAGCATATAAAAACAATCGCGAATGTAAACGGTTTCAATGAAAATGTGATTGATCAGTTAGTCGAAAAACATTCAAGGAGAATCAAAAAACAAAATCTATCTACAATGTTCAACGACTCTCAGAGTGCTAAAAGAAGAGTGTGTTTTAACTATGCAGCGCCGATAACCAATAAATTAAAAACGATCTATAAAAACCATCAAGTGGATTTGGTTTTCGCGAGTGAGAATAAGTTAAAAAGCCTTCTGTGTTCGACAAAAGAAAAAGTTGACAATCTTAATAAGTCGGGAATTTACGAAATAACGTGCGAAATCTGTTCTAAAATTTACATTGGCCAAACTCGAAGGCAAGTTATAAAACGTTACAAAGAACATTGTGCCCACATAAGATATAACAGACCTGAAAAATCTGCAGTGGCAAAGCATGTAGTAAAAGACTTGCATTCAGGTATAACAAGGTTAAATGTAAAATTGATAAAACAAGTAACAAAACCGTACCTCTTAGATGCATGGGAAAGTTGGTACATGCACAAAAATAATACCAAACTTATGAACACAGACCCAGCACCGATTTTGTCTCCTTTGTTTAATTTTTGAAAAACAATAAATCGGATAAAGCATTAAGTGTTAGTGTGTGTTTTTTCTGTTATCGTACGAATGTTCGTTATCACTGGAAAGGAAATACGGAATCCGAAGCAGTCTCATTTAGTCACGCGATCGAAGATGATCTAGGGTGATCGAAATATATTTCGCGTAAGTTTGTTTGTTTAATTTTGAATTTTATTAAAACAAATAAACATTAAAAAGTATGCCCAACAAATGGTGGAAAAATTCTAAATTTTAAATATTTATTCGAGTATACGGAAGTCCGAGAAAAAATCGTAATTTTAAAGGCAAATATTGTCATTTTCGTTTTTATTCAATTTAATATGTTAAAAAACTCTCCAAAGTATTAGATAATTTAGATAATTTTTTTGGTGAAGAAAGTATTACGGTAAACCGGTAAATCAAATACTATTTACCGGTAAACGGTATTACCGGTTTTTAATTTACCGGTTGGATTCCCTAATTCTCATTCATTCGTATTGTTTCAATTCATTCGTAATCATGGCGTCATTGGACGAAGAGGCACATAATATTTTGAGCAGTTTACTGGCCGGAAAATCTAAGGAAAAATACGTCAAAAACTACAATACGTTCATGGAATGGCATCGCACAAAAGGTATTGAGGAAAACGACTTCTCGGAAAAAGTAATGTTGGTATATTTGGACCATTTACACAGTAAGTAAAAGTGGGGTTACGTAGCGTGGTGAAAAATTTCAGAATTTTTTTTTAAAGATAAATATGCTCCGTCATCCATTTGGTGCGATGAGCTAACTAAACTGGTATTAAAGGATATCGAAGTACAGGGTGCGGTATATTTGGTTAAGATTCCTGACATGAAGAACAAATTTCTGCGTTCTTTTAAGATTGAAGAAGAATATGCCGCGTTTGTTCGTAAGTACCTTGGAATTCGTTCGAATATAACGTCGTCGGACCGTTTGTTGATGAATTATCGGAACGGAAAGTGTACGAACCAACCCATGGGAAAAAACAAAATTTTCATGGCACCGAAAAAGATTGCTGAGTTTTTGGGTTTGTCAGACCCGGATTCTTATGCTGGACACAGCTTCCGCCGGTCATCGACTACGTAGCTGGTTGAAGGAGATGCTGATTTGGTCACCGTAAAGCAGCATGGTGGTTGGCGGTCCTCTTCAGCGGCTGAGGGATACAGACAAAATTCAGTCAAAAAACAAACGTAGGATCGGTTCGCTCATTGCAAATCAAATTGCTTCATCATCCATTGTCAACGCAATTGCTTCATCTTCCACGATCGCATCAACAAACATGTCTTCATTGGGGCCATCAACGTCAGCCGTTGCACATACCGTGTCATCAACATCAACAAATGAGACTGGACAATTTTCGGATCATTCGCAAATTATTGGGAACGATAAAATGGAGGTACCAGTGACAACCAGCAGCACAGAAGAGGTTGAGATTCGATCTCAGGTTTTCAGAAAATTGTGTTGCAAATGATTTTGTACGACCATTTCAGTTGCAAGGTAGAATTTCACTGCCACAAATAAAGAAGTGTAATTATTTTATTCGAAAATACTCTCCGATAGCTATAAAATGCTTGTAGCATTTCTCAGGATTTCATCACAATCAAATGATTTTGACAGACAAATTGAGTCTCAGCTTTTTTCACAGCCATCAGTGTAGCCTACGTCATCATTAAAAAACCGGGTTAAAATAGCGTCATTACAACCCTACTTTTAACAAGAAAGTCGACTCTAATAGGCCGATTATAGCCCCATTATTAGTGCAATAATTGGCTTATTATAGGGTCGAATGTGATAAATGTTTTTAACGTGTACGCACACGGTACGTTGAGTATACGCCGCAGGTTCATTGCTATGTAGATGAAATTTAACATGCTAGGCAGTAATGATGCGACCTATGTAATTATCCATTATGCTCCAGTTCATCCAGAATGAACTCTTCTTATTTTACCGCGATTTGAACCTGGCACATTCACAGCTGCGTCTTGTACGCTAACCATTATCCCACGGATTCACGTAACGAACAACGATTAGAAATCAAACACTTAGTTGTAAGGGCATAACAAGGCTACTCGATTCAAAAAGTTCAAATGTCGTTGATTTTGTTTAGAACATAAACAAAATAATTAAACTTTGCCCAAAAGGATTTTGGTGAAACATAATGCCAGTCTGTCGTGCGTGATCATAGGATTCCTGTAAAGTACTTAGCTTCTCAATCGGACTAATATATCCCGAGAAATAAGGCTTTGAAAACATGATGTGATCAATTTTTAGGTCGATATCGATTGAAAGTCTATTTACTACATTTTTATAAGTGTTTCTGTATAAAAATTAATAGACCTATTTGATGGAATGCACGCAACACAAAAAATAAAAAAATGTAAAAAAAACTAGGATTTGAACCGAAAATTTTGGAATAAATGAGTTCATAACGCCGCAGCATTGCTCACTGAGCTATATAGACCGCTGATGCCTTGCGTTATTATCACATCGACAAAGAAATAACAAAATGAACACAGCGCATTGTTCTACGATAGTTCATTCGATATTTAGCCTACTCTAAGAACTCAAATAGTGTACGCTGCATTTCAGGAGTTTGTTTTTTGTTTTCAAAATGTTTAATGTTTAATTGTTTGTTTCAACGACCGAGTGCTACTACGTTGAAGCATAGTACAAGTGAGGTCATGTAAACAGCCTGTAACACAAGGACGATTACACAATCTCGCCTTCGGCTCGATTTTGCAAACTTCACCCTTATGTTACCGGCTGTTTACATGACCTCAGTTGTAACATACTATTAAATGAAAGAAGATATTTTGAGTGAGTTGCCGAAAACACCAATTTTCACTGACAAAAGTGAACACAGGACTTTTCCTGTTGTAGGTAACTTTTCCCTAGATAATTTGTGTTGGTCGCTACAGTTGTGCCTAATGTATCAGATATTTCGAGGTAACTACGATTACCTGGAAACAAAATTACCCACCACATATTGTTTTTGTCAGAGCTCTCAAAAGCTTATTACGGGTTGTCCATATATGACATCACGCCCCCCCCCCCCCATCATTTTTCCTGTCAATGTCAAGCTCAGGTCATTTCAAGCTCAGCACAGGATACTGAATTAAGAAAATTGAAGAAAATGCCACAACTTTTTTCTGACTACAGAGAAAAAATCATTAAAAAATACTCAAGACAAATTTAATCTTGCGAAAAGGACAAAGAGAACACTTTACAAAAATATAACATTACCTTTACATTTTAGGAAAACGGAAGCATAAGCGAAAGTGTCCTTTTTTGAGAGGAAACCTTTTATTCAACAACAATTAATGTATCGACTTTCGTTAAATTTTATTTTGGTTTCCATGAAAAATAACTCAAAACCATTAAATTCAAATTTCACATCCAAATTTTGATGCTCTTTAAAGCAGACTGACCTTTACATAACTTCACTTTGCGTACTTTATTTAATCAAAATGGGCATCCTTTGTATTACAACTAATTTAACGTTGTCCAATTGCAACCTATCCATGGATTGTTTTTCCATAGAATTTCGGGTTGTATCATAATTTGTAGACAAAAGGAAATATCTAACCCTTATCACTCAACTGTAAAACTCCACAAATCGGTTGCATTCGATTCTGTTCTGACAGTTCTATCACATATTTTTTTTGAGGGAATTCTACTAATTGAACATTTGAGTTCTGAGAAAAAATGTATTGCAAAAATGTGTTTTCTATTTATCTTGCTGTCAATGTAAATTGAAATTGAAATATGATGTGTGGACCCTCTGACATGGCGCTTTGGGCAATTTGTCAGCTTTGAAATAATTAAAAATATGCTTTTAGAAAACATAAGCTCTTGCGCAGCAATAAATTTTTTGTAAATTTGTTTAGAATTTATTTTGGAAGCAATGTGTTCTGAGCTTCCTTTACATTGTTATTGTTGGGTTGTTATTTACCTTCCAATAAAAAAATGATGAATGTACAATAAAAGTAATAAACGTGCAATAACAAAATAATTTTTGTCCAATAAAAAAAAATACGTTTTCTTTTTCCAAAATGAATTTATTTTTTATTGGACATTTAATATTTTTATTGGAAAAAAAATTTATTGGACATTTATTATTATTATTGGACAAAATCATTTTTTCTATTGGAAGGTTTAATACGATCCATATTTTATATAGTGAAAATATTATCAGAAAAGAAAGAAGGCCGATTCTCACAAACAAAACGACGAACTGGGACAATTTCAAGATGCAACTCGAGAAAAAAATTGACTTGGATGTAGATCTCTCCACCCCAGGCAAATTGGACCAAGCTGTTGTCAACTTCACCAACCTAGTGCAAGAAGTGGCATGGAATAACACCAAAACACCGGCTCACAAAAAGCTGGGATTTACCCAATAGAAATACGGCGTCTGGTCCAACGTATAGGAAAATCCCGCAGAAAATGGCAGAGTACAAGGGATCCAACAGATAAAACGAAATTGAACAGGGACTCTCAGCACCTGAAACGGGAAATTAAATCCTTAAAAGAAAAATAGGTCAATAAGTATCTCCAATCTCTCACTGCTGACAAAGACACGAATTATTCTCTCTGGAAGACAACAAAAAAACTGAAAAATAAGATCACGTCAGTTCCACCAATAATGCGAGAAGATGGAGAATGGGGAAAACGGACCAACAAAAAGCTGACGCCTTCGCAGACCATTTGGGGAACATTTTCACGCCTAATGAAAATAGTGACCCCACTGAATATAATCTACCTCCAACAGAAAATAGGAAATCAAAACAGATCAAGCGAATCACCTTTAAGGAACTGAAACGAGAAATAAAGTATAATATAAATCCTACAAAGGTACCCGGTTATGATTTAATCACAGGAGACGTACTGAAAAAACTCCCAACTAAAGGATTAAAAATGCTTATGTTCCTGATAAACACAAGCTTTAGATTGATGTATATTCCAGAGGCGTGGAAGGTTGCAGAAATGTTCTCGAAACCAGGCAAAAAACCAACGAAATTAGAATCTTATAGACCAATCTCACTTCTGCCTATCATGTCGAAGTTGCTTGAGAAACTATTCCTGAAGAGATTAAAGCCATACATTGAGGAAAAAAAACTACTACCAAATCATCAGTTTGGCTTTAGAGAAAAACATTTAACCATAGAGCAGGTACATCGCCTAATAAATATCATTGAAAAAGCAATTGAAAGCGAAGAGGTATGTTCCATCATCTTCTTGGACATATCCCAAGCATTTGATAAAGTTTGGCACGATGCACTGATCTACAAACTCAACCAGTGGCTGCCAAGACAGTACGTGAACCTACTAAAATCCTATATCACAGACAGACTGTTCAGAATAAACTATCAAAACACTTACTCCGAATTTAAAGAAATACAAGTTGGAGTCCCCCAAGGAAGTGTACAGGGCCCGATTCTGTATCTCCTATACACAAGTGATCTCCCACAAACAGACGTCGTGATAACAGCCACATTTGCGGATGATACAGCCAACTGTGCAACAGCAGAAACCGCTGAAAAATCGACTGAACGTTTACAAAGATCCAATAACAAAACACAGGACTGGACTAAGAAATGGCGCATTGAATTGAACGAACAAAAAGCCATTCACGTTAATTTCACCAACAAAAGGCTAAACAACCCACCGAGACTGTCGATGAATGGCGCAAACACACCCTACGAAAACACTGCGAAGTACCTTGGCATGACCTTGGATGCAAAAATTAAATGGGCGGAACACGTCAAGATGAAACTTTAAAACTTACTGAACTACATATAAGGTATCGGCAGATGTACTGGCTATTGGGTCGAAATTCCAAATTATCAACGTATAATAAAGTACTCATCTATAACCAAATCCTGAAACCAATTTGGGTATACGGTTGTCAGTTATGGGGATGTGCAGCACAAAACCATATAAACAAGATACAAACATTCCAAAATAACGTACTTAGAAATTTAGTAAATGCTCCCTGGTATGCCAGAAACAGCGACATCCACCGTGACCTCGGAGTACCAATGGTCAGTGACGTAATTAAGCAACTAGCAATCAAACATCAAAATAAACTGACGTAACATGAAAACCCAACTCTTAGATAACAACCAGATGACAAGATGACTCAAAAGGACCAAACCACTTGAACTAGTCGAGCAAGTGGGGTAACATCAATACTCAATGATCCTATAGGTTGGCAACAACAATCAGACGAAGTGCAAATGTAATCAACTTATTCTTTGTGTAACGAATTGTAAAACTATTTAACAGTGTAAAATTAATGGTTGGTCAGAAAGACAGACTGGAACCAGCTTCTAGAAAGTCTAAAGGTAGACCTAAAGCCAAGCGAAAAAGAACCGCGTACAAGAGAAGAAATAGAAGAGGCCTTAGGGCATTTAGAACATTGCCTTTTGAATTCATTCCAATTAGCATGCCCTTTGAGAAAAACGTTCGTCCGGAGGACTCGATACTGGACCAACCAGTTAGAGAAACGACGGAAACAGACAAAGCAAGAGCTAGTGGTAATGAGGAAAATTGGCAAAGATACAGAGAGCAATTGAAGAGATATAAAAGTCTCTTAAGAGCAGCTAAGAGGAAGTCGTGGCTACAGTTCTGCGAAGAAGTCAAAGACCTAAAAGCCGGAGCGAAACTCAGCAAAGCTCTCGCCAAAGACCCTCTGTACCCGGAAATGCTGAAGAAAGAGGATGGGACATACACAAAAACCAGTGAAACTCATGAATAATCACTTTCCGGGTACAAAGGCAGAACCGGTGCCAACGAAAGAAGGAAGAGTAAGAACTCCAAACTCGACTGACTGGATGTTGGCAGATAAGATAATAACTAACAATAGGCTAAAATGGGGAATTAATTCATTTAACGTCATGGTTTTAAAATCAAGCCCTACTTTGTAACCATTTTTCTAGAACTGATTAAAAGATCCCGAAATTATAGTTAGTTCAGGAACTAGATTGGTCTTTCTTCTAGTGGCTGAACTTATTGGATCTTGGATATGAAGTACGCAGCCTTCATAAAATTGTAGCAAGTGGAAGTTTGCATTTCAAGCTGGGCAGCCTGGTGCCAAAACACTTCGCATAACAATGTTGGATGGATGAACTAGTACGTAGCCATGCATTCGGTTCCAACTCGGCACCAGGCTGCGTACTTGATTTGTACGAGTAGCCTTATAGATGGCAGCCTGGTGCCGAAAATATGTTAATGTCATCGTTACGGCAGTAACAAATGCTGTACGTCATATGAATTTCAACTCGGCACCAGGCTGCGTACTCAAGATTTTTTAATGTTTATATAGAGGGCAGCAGCAGCTTGGTGCCAAGTTGAATTTTATGCGACGTATAGTATTCGTATCGGTCGTTTCTATGAAATTTACAGATTTTCGGCACCAGGCTTCCTTCTATCAGGCTATTCATATGTCTCAAGTACGCAGCCTGGTGCCGAATCAGAACCGAGTACATAGAAATGTACTCGGACCCCCATACAACATTGTTATAGGAACTTTTTCGGCACCAGACTGCCTTCTGAAATTTGCCGGTGGGACCTGACGTTAAGCCATACAAATCGCCAGAAAGCGACGGTATATATCCGATAGTGCTTCAAAAAGCGGCTCAAATTATTTTGAGACCCCTCAAATATATTTTAAGAGCAATCCTTGCGCTTGGCTATATTCCCAAGACTTGGAGAGAGGTTATTGTTATGTTTATCCCGAAGCCCGGACGTGTGGCTTACGACCAGGCCGGATCATACAGACCCATTAGTCTCACGTCTTTTGTGTTGAAAACACTAGAAAGGCTTTGCGATAGATATATTAGAGATGTAAACCTGAAGCTCAGGCCGTTACATAAAAACCAGCACGCTTATCAATCTGGTAAATCAGTTGACACAGCTCTCCATCAAGTTATTCATAACTTGGAGAAGGGCATAAACCGTAAAGAGCTAACTTTGGCAGCGTTCTTGGACTTGGAGGGGGCTTTTAACAATAAGGTAACCTTTGAGGCTATCAACGCAGCTTTAAGGAAGTTCGGACTGGACAGCTAATAAGATGGATTATGGCGATGCTGGGTAACAGATTACTGACTGTTAATCTGATGGGAGTTATTAGAAAGGGATTAGTAGACAGAGGATGCCCACAAGGAGGTGTATTACCGCCAATCCTGTGGAATATGACAGTCGATGATCTCCTGACTAAATTGAATAACGCAGGTTGTATTGCAGTAGGCTATGCAGACGACATTGTAATACTGATTACGGGGGCATTCGAAGAAGTGATTAGCGAACTCATGCAAAGAATCTTTAAAATCGTCGAAAAATGGTGTGGAGAAACGGGACTTTCTGTGAATGCAGGAAAAACCGGACTCGTACTATTCAAGCCTAAGAACAAGAAAGTAAGCCTTGACTATGAGAATGCCAAAGCTTTTCGGAACTCAGCTAATAATGACAGACAAGGTAAAATATCTTGATGAGAAGTTGACATGGAATCCTCACATAGAAGAGAGGATCAACAAAGCGGTTAGAGTCTTCTGGCAGTGCAGGAAAGCATTCGGGAAGAGCTGGGGGCTAAAGCCTTCAGTTCTATACTGGATGTATAGAGCAATTGTGAGACCAATCTTAAGCTACGGCTGTATGTTTTGGTCACACAGGGCAGAGACAAAATCGATAGAAAAAAAAACTAGCTGTAGTACAGAGACTCGCATGTCTCAGTGTGACAGGAGTAACGACGTCGACCCCGACGGCGGCGTTGGAGATTTTACTATCGCTATGTCCCATTGGTTTGTTCGTCAAACAGCAAGCCAGGATGACAGTAGCGAGATTGTACAGGAGTGGACACTGGATAGCGGCAGGTAGAAATGAGGGACATGCAAGCATTTTAGTTGACCTGATCGGAAGATTTAGGGAAATGGAAATGCCGAGTGACCACATGGAAACCACCTTCCGGTTTGACAAAGGTTTTGACACGGTGATACCCGAGAGGATGGAGTGGGAAAACGGAACTCCACCGACAAGGGGAGACATAACGATATTTACAGACGGATCTAAAACGAATGAAGGTACGGGAGCAGGAATATACTGCGAAGAATTGGAACTTAACGTTTCGATTCCCCTGGGAGTCTCTGCGACTGTCTTTCAGTCGGAAGCTCTGGCTATTAACAGGACTTGTCATACGCTGATAGATCAGCAAGTGACAGGAAAAATGATAGTTATATGCGCAGATAGCGAATCGACGATAAAAGCGATATCATCTCACAAATTCTCAGCAAAATCAATCTTAGAGACAAGAGAAGGCATGGAAACCCTATCAGAGAACAATCAGGTGTCCCTGGTATGGGTTCCGGGCCACTCAGGCATTCTGGGAAATGAAAGAGCGGATGAATTGGCGAGAATTGGGAGCGGAACGGGTTTTGAGGGGCCAGAGCCAGTATTAGGCGTTCATGCCGAGGCAATGGTGAGACTTCTGAAGCAGGAAGCAGAAGAGGGACACCAAAAAACTTGGACTAAACTACAAAACTGTAGACAATCCAAAGAGATGTTGGAGGGATGCAACTGGCGAACCACCAAATATCTTTTGAGCTTGAAAAGGAAATTAGACTGTTAGTCGGAGTGCTAACCGGACACATTAACCAGAGATATCATCTGAATAAGATGGGACTCAACGATGAGACCCCTGCTGCAGTAGGTGCGGTAACGTACCGGAAACAGCAAAACATTTCCTTTGCCACTGCATGGCATTATCTAGCCTCAGAACAAAACATCTAGGAAATTTCTATATCACACTAGATGAATTTAAAGCAGTACCACTACCCAATGTGCTATCTTTTATTACAGAGAGCAAATGGCTAGAAACGACGCCACAGTAACAAAACTGATACGAAACCAAAATACACACACATATACCACACGACAATAGACCAGATACCATCATCATTAACAAACACATCATCACCAAACATAAACCAACCATAGACAAACCAACCATGGGTAGAGCACAATGGGCCCAACAAGGGTGGCCTCGGCGCTAGGCCTCTTGCAGAAACAACTACATTGAAACTATTATTATTAAATTTATGTCTTTTGTATTTGCGCGAGAGGCAAATTAATAAATAAAAAAAAATATTTTATATACCTCTTCTCTAAAGTCCACTTTGCAGTAGAGCAAGGGAACTTTCAGCCGCTCGGTACATAAAACTATTTATGCTACACGAAATGCAAAATGATATCTCGGTTCTCGGTGTCGTAAACTAGGTTTACTCCACCTCGAACCGAGATACCATTTGAAAGTTCTTGTAGCATCAAATACTATATTACAAACAAATTAGCGTAAAATTATGTGTGAATAGTCCCACTTATTTGCAATACGCACACATGACCTCTATTCGCGTGATTTTCATAGCTCTACGAATTCGTAACTTACTAACAGTGGTATTTTTCATTCGTAACTTTTGTTCTGACAAGCTATGAAAATAATGAAAATCGATTTATGCGGACGTCCCAAAATCCGGACGAACAAGCTATTTTAACGCTCTGATTAACACCACAGGCTTACGTTTTTAGGGCTCTGTCCAAGGCCTTGCTTAGATAAGGGGATTATTGCGGGACTGCCCACCCCTCGACATTGCTTTTTTTATTTAAAATTCAAGGCCTGCGACGTTGTGAGTTATTTTGTAACCTGAATATTATATTTTTTTTTTTGGAATTTTTTTGTTATAACGTTGCAAGCGAAACTCAAAAATGTTTTTTTAAACATTTTTTTACTGAAATTAGGGGTTTTGAAAAATGAAAAACATCAATTTTCCGCTATTTTCCAACTTTGCAGCCCCGCCAGCCAAATGCTGCACATGGTTTTTCTTCTGAAAGAGAATTTCATTATCTTTCCTACGTTACCATACACCATGCATCCACAAGCAAGAATTAGTTTATAAGACTGTTTTTTAGCAAGTGTATTGAGATTATTTTCCATAGAAATTTTCTTTTTCAAATTTCAGAATTTTTCTCTCCAAAGGAAAATGTTTCGCCACAGGTGCATAATCTACTACAATTTTGTCGCTCACATAACAACAACTCATTTGAGAGCTCCCCTCAACCCATCCAAAAAAATACAATGCGACTTCCCTACTACATGCAATGACATAATGTACACCATAAAAACTAACACACTCTATTATGACACTTTAATTGTTTCCGTTGAATTCGAAATCATTGCCTTAAACAAAATAATTGGCTGGTGATCAAAGAATTCACTTGTTGTGTTCAATTATGTTTAAAATGTGTAACATGAAAGGATTAACACCACTGTATTCTCTCGCAGAATGGCATCCAACCTTTTTTGTTCCAATTGTTTCGATCATTAAGATGGATACAAAAAGGGATTATAATTCTTAAGGCCTGTGTAATTTATAAATGTGCTTTGTAATGAAAAACTACCAGAAATCTGTATTGCGTCGTAGATTTTATGTCACTTCATGTGAAACTCATTTTGGTTGTAATTTATCGTGCGGTGATATAAATCCACTAACTACTATGCTCAACAATTAATGTTCAGAGCTTTTACGACATCATGTCAGTGTATTAAAGTATGATTTTCTCGGTTTCTTTTGACAACAAAACTATAGACAGTAACTCCTTCTTTAGTATTTTCATATGAAAAAAAAAGTTCCAAGGAAAATTATATTTTAATAAATATTTTTTCCAACTGAAAATTTAATATTATTGTAAGGATAGACTGCCTACAAGGTGCAAATTAGAAAATAGTCTATCAACCTGGAAGCCAAATCATCAATTTATATTGGTGATTTTAGTAGTCATCATGGCCTCTGGAAATATCAAAATGACGATGATAATGGAGTGCAGAGGCGCCGACTTTGATTTTGGTCATTGGGTGCTAGGAAGCTTTAACAGGGGGGGGGAGTACTTGCAACACCAACTGAAAATATCGCGGGCGGAGGGGGGCGAACATTTTTTGGGTTTATCATTATTATAGCCTATCTTTCTTGTGTCTCGTGAAATCAAATGTTTCGAGGTGGCTAAATTTTTTACATGTAATTTTGTACAGCGCCGTACAGAGCAAATGTGGGAGTCATAAAACAAACATAAATTCGTTATTAATGCTCAAAGCAAAAAATTTGATTGAAAATGCGATTATTTACGAAATTTGTGTAAATTATTTATAAAATATTTCACTTTATTATAGTAAACATTAATTGGACCCGTACGAAGTACAAAGGTCCTATACGTTTACTACAAACAATTTTATTGTAACATGGGGTAGATCGAGGTGGGAGGAGGGGGGATGACGAATCAGCAATAAAAATAATGTCCGTCTGTCTGTCCGTCCGTTTGTCCATTTGTCCGTCTGTCCGTCTCCACTTTTTTTTTC
>CM055406.1:58429998-58445357 GCA_029228625.1 Pseudolycoriella hygida
AATACGCAGAAAACATTTACACAGTCATAGTCATCATTGAAGGTACAAAATACTTTACTACTTAACCGACACAGCAGACATGAACACCGCCGCTCAAGCCGTATTCGACCCACCTACTACAATTATAGCAAATCGTGCAGCCCTTAATACTCACCAAATTTTTTTCATCCACCCTAATGTACATGATTACAAAACCTTTTTAATAAATGCTTATAAAATATTGAAATCCGAAATTAATTTCATTTCAATATTCATAAATATAGATTCAAAATGTTCTTTGATTGATGGGTCTACCCCTACCAAATAATCTTTCATCCCAAAAAGTCAATTATAATGGATAATGGAAACACTATTTTCATTAGGAAAATTAATAGCCAATCATTAATAAGTGCCGCCGGTCGTCGTATTGTCTCGTTAGTCTCCTGATTTCTGTTGCTGGCATTGGAAAAGAATGTATTTTGAACATATGACCGAAAACAAAGTCATTTCTGACAAAAAATTCGGCGGGGGGCAAAATCCTCCATTGTATTATCGTCCAAGACTGATACAATATTATCGCCCATGAGACAATAATATCGTCTACTGATACAATAATATCGTCTACTGATACAATAATATCGTCTACTGATAAAATAATATCGTCTACTGATACAATAATATCGTCTACTGATACAGTAATATCGTCCATGAGACAATAATATCGTCTACTGATACGATAATATCGTCTACTGATACAAAAATATCGTCTACTGATACAATAATATCGTCCATGAGACAATAATATCGTCTACTGATGTTATAATATCGTCCACTGATACAAATAAAATACCGATAGAAATGTGGTACATGTCGACGGCACTTTTACCATCTATGGCATTGTGAAAAGGGATGAATTCCATAGGAACGAACAAAACGCTTCCTCGTTACATTTTGTAAAAGGATGAATTCCCTATGAACGAACTAAACACCTTCTCATCATATTTCGTAGAAGGATGAATTCCCTATGAACGAACAAAACGTCTTCTCGTTACATTTTGTAACAGGATGAATTCCCTATGAACGAACAAAACACCTTCTCATCATATTTCGTAGAAGGATGAATTCCCTATGAACGAACAAAACGCCTTCTCATCAGATTTCGTAGAAGGATGAATTCCCTATGAACGAAGTAAACGCCTTCTCGTTACATTTTGTAAAAGAATGAATTCCCTATGAACGAACAAAACGCCTTCTCGTTACATTTTGTAACAGGATGAATTCCCTATGAACGAACAAAACACCTTCTCATCATATTTCGTAGAAGGATGAATTCCCTATGAACGAACAAAACACCTTCTCATCATATTTCGTAGAAGGATGAATTCCCTATGAACGAACAAAACACCTTCTCATCATATTTCCTAGAAGGATGAATTCCCTAGAACGAACAAAACGCCTCCTCATCCTATTTCGTAGAAGGATGAATTCCCTATGAACGAACAAAACGCCTTCTCGTTACATTTTGTAAAAGAATGAATTCCCTATGAACGAACAAAACACCTTCTCATCATATTTCGTAGAAGTTTGAATTCCCTATGAATGAACAAAACGCCTTCTCATCAGATTTCGTAGAAGGATGAATTCCCTAGGAACGAACAAAACGCCTCCTCGTTACATTTTGTAAAAGGATGAATTCCCTATGAACGAACAAAACGCCTTCTCATCAGATTTCGTAGAAGGATGAATTCCCAAGGAACGAACAAAACGCCTCCTCGTTACATTTTGTAAAAGGATGAATTCCCTATGAACGAACTAAACGCCTTTTCGTTACATTTTGTAAAAGGATGAATTCCCTATGAACGAACAAACCACCTTCTCATCACATTTCGTAGAAGGATTAATTCCCTATGAACGAACAAAACGCCTTCTCATCCTATTTCGTAGAAGGATGAATTCCCTATGAACGAACTAAACGCCTTTTCGTTACATTTTGTAAAAGGATGAATTCCCTATGAACGAACAAACCACCTTCTCATCATATTTCGTAGAAGGATTAATTCCCTATGAACGAACAAAACACCTTCTCATCATATTTCCTAGAAGGATGAATTCCCTAGAACGAACAAAACGCCTTCTCATCCTATTTCGTAGAAGGATGAATTCCCTATGAACGAACAAAACGCCTTCTCGTTACATTTTGTAAAAGAATGAATTCCCTATGAACGAACAAAACACCTTCTCATCATATTTCGTAGAAGTTTGAATTCCCTATGAATGAACAAAACGCCTTCTCATCAGATTTCGTAGAAGGATGAATTCCCTAGGAACGAACAAAACGCCTCCTCGTTACATTTTGTAAAAGGATGAATTCCCTATGAACGAACAAAACGCCTTCTCATCAGATTTCGTAGAAGGATGAATTCCCAAGGAACGAACAAAACGCCTCCTCGTTACATTTTGTAAAAGGATGAATTCCCTATGAACGAACTAAACGCCTTTTCGTTACATTTTGTAAAAGGATGAATTCCCTATGAACGAACAAACCACCTTCTCATCACATTTCGTAGAAGGATTAATTCCCTATGAACGAACAAAACGCCTTCTCATCCTATTTCGTAGAAGGATGAATTCCCTATGAACGAACAAAACGCCTTCTCGTTACATTTTGTAAAAGGATGAATTCCCCATGAACGAACAAAACGCCTTCTCATCAGATTTCGTAGAAGGATGAATTCCCTAGGAACGAACAAAACGCCTCCTCGTTACATTTTGTAAAAGGATGAATTCCCTAGGAACTAACAAAATGCCTCCTCGTTACATTTTGTATTATATTATTGTCCATGATACAATAATATCGTCTACTAGTGATACAATAATATCGTCCATGAGACACTAATATCGTCTACTGATACAATAATATCGTCTATGAGACAATAATATCGTCCAGTGATACAATAATATCGTCCATGAGACAATAATATCGTCTACTGATACAATAATATCGTCCATTAGACAATAATAGTGACACAATGTTATCGTCTCATGGACAATTATACACTGGGGGATTTTGCACTTCACCAAAAATTCTTTTGAAGGCTTACGTTTATGAAAAGTGAACCCGACGGTTAACCACTTTCGGCACGTATTAAAATATATCGTATCGTCGTAAAACATAACACGTATCGTCGAAGGTTCTTTGGGTATTGCCAGAGCCGCCTGAAGACTTTCCAGCGCCCTGGACCATACTAAATTGGAGCCTAGAAATATTAATAGAAAGTTCCACACGATCTAAAAGATGTTTGAAGAACAATCTTTTGTTGCGAGTAAATACTTAAATCGCGGGTGCAGCGAGAGAAAATTTTTTTCGCTAATAAACTTGCACCTAAATTTTGAATGGGTTGAGAATAGCAAAAAATTATTTTGCTCCAACTTTTCAGCGGCTTTTTTTATTCCAGCGCCTTGGACCATGGTCCACTGGGTCCATATTAGAGGTGTGTGGGCGTCACTTTTCGCCTGCATATGCTGGCCCGGCACGTTCAAAATCGAAAACGATAAGCCTGTGCCCGCCAGTTTAAAAAAAAAAGAAATACCCGAGCACTTACAGTTGGGTCATTTGGGAGAGAATTACTTGTATTTGCAATTTAGTTTTTCATGTTGGGTGCCATTAGTCTATTTACAACACTGTTGGTAATGGCACTTGGCACGAATAGCCACAGTATGATAAAGAGACTATTAGCACCCAGAGCCATTAGCATCTTCGATTCGAAAAAATGTTTTATTTGAAAAAATATTTGAAATTTGGGAAAAAGTATTGGTTTGTGGGTAAAGAATACCCGGGAATACTTGAGAGAAGGTTACAAGTGCCCCGCAAAATAATCACAAAGGCTGTTCTATGTTTTTTGGTTGGATAATTTTATTATTTCAATGAATTGAATCAGCTAGGCCTACAAACATGAATATAAAGAACTCATCATAAAAAGCCCAGAAGCTATTTTTGAACCAGTTAAGGGTTAGATAATAGACACATATTTGCCGCTAGTTCGCTTATCTTCTAAATTCATACAATTACATTTCATATTGTACTTCACATATTGAAAACCTACCTTTGCCTATTACGAACATCCGCTCTGTGTTCAAACATCATAACACCCAGCGGGCCTTCAGGTGGTCGCAGTTCCCTTGATGTACGAATGTATAAGTAAGCAAGTACAGTAGCTGGAGCACAATACCTGTAATTTTGATAAATGTGATATTTGAATTTTCTCCAAAATTTACAAACTCTTGCCGTTGGAAAAAAAAGAGTCATATGTACTTTACATATCAAAACAACTGGAAAACAGGTAAATGATAAGGACACAAATATACAAAATTGAAAAAAGGAAAAAATGGTGACAGTAAATTTTAATATAAAAAAATTGTTGTTGGTTGATGTGGCAAGGGTGGAATATATTCAGAGTTTGTTGGTTATTTCAGGTGTGGAACCATTTTTTATTAAAAAAAGAAAGAAGAAAGTTAACTGAACGAAACGACCCAACTTACATAATCACAAAGAGCCCTCGCATGTACTCCTGCATGTCATCCACCAAGTTTACGACACAGACACCAACTCCTCGGAATTTTGGCATGTAAGTCTACGAAAAGAACACTTAGCGTTAGATTTATGAACAAAATTAAAAGGAATACACCATAGTGTACACATAAAAACATTCTCTATTCTCACTTTTGCAAATATGAACGATACAAAAAAAAAACGGAAAATAATTTCTGAATTGAGTGCCAACGGCAAAAAAGTTTAGACCGTATGTAAACAGAAAAAACCCTTTTATTTTCGATGACTTTAACAAACTATACATCTTGGCCTCTCACGTGTTTGACACATTTTGTGTTTAGGGTTTGGCTTTCGCTTTAATAAGTGTGATTCGATTCGATTAGTTGAACGTAAATAATAGTGAATTATAAGAAAAATTAAGTTCTATTTATGATTTGTATTAGTGACTGGACATTAGGTGTTATTGACTCCTTCAAATTGAAAGAACTTCATAATTCAATTCTAGAAAGATTTAAAAGAGAACCAGACGCCAGAGAACGGTTAAATCTGAAATGTCAGCACTGGTCACTGCAATGTAAAATGCTGTCGTGTTAGCGATAACCCATGAAACATAATGTCACACTGTGTAACAAAAGTCATACTATTTGCCATGGTGAATTTCTGGAGTTTCACATCCTAACACAATTGTATTTGTTAGGAATACGGGTCAGGTATATCCTTATAAATTCGTTTACCGCCTTTGTCACGGTTTGTCGGGTATTTCCTGAACTGGAGAACCGAAAATACACGCCGTGGTATTGTACTCAACCTACAGTACAGTACAGTATGTACAACTGGAAAAAATTTCATAGGTAGGCTTTGAAATAAAATGTCCAAAGATGGTAAGAATAATGCTACCCATGCGGTATAAACGTAGGAGTGCCGATAAAAGGTAAGTTTTCAAACTCTGACAGCAGCTTCAAATCCTGAAGGGAAAAGCTTATGCACCTTTTTAATTTCTCTGCTCTTTTCACGTATTCGCTTGTATTTTTCTCAAGTAAAACCGGTTTTTCGGTTGAAAGAGTTAAAACGAAGCGTTGATTCTCTTCCTGTATCATGGGCACGCGGTAGCATTGCGCCAGTGACGCAAGTCCCCATACGATCAAAAAAATCAGAAATTTTTTTTCGTAGACTGCGGAACCATATATACAGCTAAGTTTTGACTTTTTTCCCTTGCGTCGTACCCCTTGAGACCTAGTTTATCGGATTCTACGGAAAATTCTAAGGCGAAAAGTCTTTTCACTCATTAAAATCGGTCCAGTGGATCCGGAGATATGACCTTTAGAAAATCGTCATTTTCCATACAAAATGTGCTGCTTCATATAAGCCCAAGTTAATGGAAACATCCTACGTTAGTTGGTTAGTTAGTTAGTTAGTTAGTTAGTTAGTTAGTTAGTTAGTTAGTTAGTTAGTTAGTTAGTCAGTTAGTTGTAGCATTGCCATTTGTATGAAAAACGACCTTTTTGGCGATTTCTCGAAAACTGGCGGTCAGATCTTCTTTAAATTTTGCAGGGACCTTCGGATGGGCATTCCACGCCATCTAAGATTTTAAAAAAATGGGGTCACCGGCTTCGTTATAAAATAATGTATGTGGTGAGTGTCACGGTTGGGTAAGTGAGGTATTCAACTTCCATTACAGTTTTTGATATTTTTCGGTTATTCTCGACATGAGTGAGGTCATCCAATGGGGCATAATAGGTTTATGGGATTCTTGTGGATTTCTCTAGCACTTTTCAACTTCCATAAGGTTTTTTGATATTTTTCGGTTGTTCTCGACATGAGCCAGGTCATGCAATGGAGGTTCCTAGGTTTAAGGGATTCTTAAGGATTTTTGTGGATTTCTCTAGCACTTTTCAACTTCCATCAGGTTTTTTGATATTTTTCGGTTATTCACGACATGAGTCAGGTCATGCAATGGTGCTTCCTAGGTTTAAGGGATTCTTAAGGATTTTTGTGGATTTCTCTAGCACTTTTCAACTTCCATCAGGTTTTTTGATATTTTTCGGTTATTCTCGACATGAGTCAGGTCATCCAATGGAGCTTCCTAGGTTTAAGGGATTATTAATGATCCAGTCAATTTATCATGAAGTACGTGCAGCACCTTGAGCAAATGCGTCTCTTTCATCGTATGATGTTCTGTCGCATTCGTACTAATGCATTCTTATATAAACTAATTTGTTCAAGGTTCAAAATTATATTGACTGGATCATAAGGATTTTTGTGGATTTCTCTAGCACTTTTCCACTTCCATCAGGCTTTTCTGATATTTTTCAATTGCTTCCAAGACTACTGATATCACAACAATAACCCTTTTAAAAGAGAAATGTGACGCAAGTCGTTGTCCCTTCTTACAAAACAACTGATATCAATTTGGGTGACGCTGAGCGCTTCGAAACGCAAAAAAAACTTTCAAAATATTTTCACATTTGATTAAAAAAATGCGTCACAAATGCCGGACCCACCAACGTAATAGTTTTTCTGTTCTTTCAGTTTTATACGCAAAAATTTGACTTCCTGTACAAAAATACTTCATACATTCCTCCATACAATTCAAATTTTTGCGGTGTGAAAGTTGAAAAAGAGAAAAACTATTACGTTGGTGGGTCCGGCATTTGTGACGCATTTCTTTAATCAAATGTGAAAATATTTTGAAAGATTTTTTTGCGTTTCGAAGCGTTCAGCGTCACCCAAATTGATATCATTTGTTTTGTAAGAAGGGACAACGACTTGCGTCACATTTCCCTTTTAAAAGGGTTTTTGTTGTGATTTAATATTTTAGATTCTTTTTAAAATCACTGCGTCGGCTTATGTCATTATGAAATTTCGTATACTTAAAAGCAACAGCGGCGCAAGGGCAATAAAATAAAAGCTCCAGTGAAAATCCGAAACCTACGAAGGTCCTCTACGTTTGCTACAAATTCAGGGCTCCCACACATTCGATATTTAAAAAGTTGTCCGTCTCCACTATTTTTTCGAAACGTCTGTACCGATCACCCTGAACTTTTTTTTCGCTGAAAGGTACATATGTCCCATGGCTCAAGTTCAAAGATGAGCAAACTCGATATGGTAGTTTCGGAAATATGGTCGAAAAGGTGTCCAAATTGGGGGTAGGTGAGACTTTTTGTCAGATATCTCTAGAATTGATGGATGGAATCTAGGATGATTCATATATCAAGAACTGTGACAGACAGAAAGTTGCTTCCAAAGGCGAAGTTGTATAGAATTAAATTTTATCGAGCACGTGTTTCAGGGTTTTCCCGAAAAATGTCCTAATCCTGAGACTCAGCCACTGAGAAAAGCCTCATTTATTGCTGTTGTGCGAAACTAAATTGAACAATAGTAACTTTGTGCAATTTCCAAATTACAAAATTTACAGGAATGATCGTCTGTCTGACTCTGGAGGGGGTACTGCTATTTTAATTAGAGAACACATTAAGTATGAAGTGATTAATACACCTAAGCTGGTGACCTCCGAAGCTACGTGTATGCGGATTCACTTGAGGTCTTTGATAGCGAATTCATTTCACAATCCTAGGAATCTCTTGGATGATCTCTTAAAACTCAAGACAACGAACTGTGTCAGGGACCATTGAAGGATGCCAATGACATTGACTCTTGTATTGAAGTGATTAGATTCGCAATGGATGAGTCCATCCCCAAAAAATGTTTTAATGGGAAGAATGATTTCTCAAATCATCTGAAAAATTGCATTGCAAGGAAAAAAAGATTGAGACGGGCTTATTTTCGCCGAAAGCTCAAGGACCCATGGCTGAAGATGGAAATCAATCGTTTGGACAGGACCATAAAAACCAATATTAACGCTAGGGATTCCAAAATTCTTATGAATAAATTGAAACAGATCAGGCCAGATAGCAGAATGTTCAAAAATATAAATAAACTTTTGGGCAATGATATGAAAGCGGTGCCAGAACTGAAGGATAGTGATGATTCCATACTTAGCAATCAATTTGATAAAGCAAACGCTATAGCGAAAGTTTACGAACAAATACACAGGCAGAATAAAGAAATGGGTGACCCGTACTTTGATTCGGTTGTGATGTCAGCAGTGAACTTGTTTTCTCAGATAACTCTTCCTAAAATGTTCGAACCACGTATGACAGACTCTAAAGAAATTGGAAGAGCGTTTAAGGGTATCAAAAACAAGAAGTCCTATGGAGCGGATGTTATCCCAAACGTTGTTTTGAAGAAGCTTCCTAGGTCAGCACATGAATATCTGGCAAAGTTGACTAACTGTATTCTGAGCCAAGGATACTACCCCAGTTCGTGGAAAGTAGCACACGTAATACCAATACCCAAGCCTGGCAAGCCACCAAATGAAGTAAAAAATCTTGGGATTATCAGTCTTTTGAACGGTTTAAGCAAGATTCTTGAATGAATCCTTCATGCTAGGATACTTGAATACTGTATTCAAAATGATGTATTACCTGATTGCCAATTCGGCTTTAGAAGTAAGCACTCTACCGTGCATGCTCTCATAAGGCTACTTGATGAAGCGACAATAGGATTCAATGATCGTAAGATCACAATAGCCGCATTTCTGGACATAGAGAAGGCCTTCGACACGATGTGGATCGAAGGACTCGTCTACAAAATGATTGAGAAAAATTTCCTCCCTATCTCATTAGAATTATCTTGTCCTATCTCAAAGGACGTAGCTTCAGGGTTAAGCTGGGCGACGCACTGTCTGATCCAGTTTCTGTGAATGACGGGGTTCCACAAGGATCTGTGTTGGGACCTTTACTTTTTATTATATTCATGATGGATCTGCCGACGCTCACTCACAATCTTTGTTGACGACACGAGCACCTTTTCGACTCGGTTATCTCATAGCAGAGCGAGATCCAATGTGCAAAGCCATCTCGAAAAGCTACAGAGGTATTATCAAAGATGGAAAATTCGAGTAAATGTGGGAAAATCGGAAGTACGTTTTATTCAAAGATCAAACCGTGGGCGCGACGTCCATGAGAGCGCATATGTCATTAGAATGAACGACACAAAAATCCCTTACAAATCGAGCGTTCGCTTCCTGGGGTACAATGTGCAACCAAATCTCAAACACAATGAGCATGTGAATAGAATGCTACTGAAGGCTAACACAGGGTTACACAAACTGTATCATATCATGAAAGTGAATAATGGTATCTCACAAGTTGTGAAGGTGAAAATTTATCTGACTATACTTAGACCGGTGCTCACCTATGCGGTGGCGGTTTGGCACAGTCTGCCGAAATATCTGATTAAAAGGTTGAAGCTCTTCGAAAATAAATGCCTCCGTATGGCAGTCAATTTTAGAAGATCCAGATCGAACTATAAATTTGTATCTACTGAGAAATTGCACAGAGTTACAAAAGTACCGAGGCTCAACGTTTACCTGCATGACTTGGCGAAAAATGTGCTCAGTAAAACGTATTCACATGATAACACTATCATCGGTCAATTTGGCAACTTCTCAAGGGAACGACTTCCAAACAGCGTGTTCAAACCTCCCCACTCAATTTTAAGGAGTCCTGATTCGAAGCTATTGTCTCTATAGACGGGCATCAACATTGAATGAATGATCTCCAAAACAAAGCAATGAATAAGCTTAATAAATTAATAATTGAAATCTTTTCTGATGAATTATTGACATGCTCGCGCTCCCTAGGTTAAGTTGCAATTTATAAAAACTAGAATTTTTATGGCCTAATGAAATTTCCATATCCAAAAAACCTCACTAAAAATAATTTTCCCGAATTTTCAAGCTCTATGCAAATACACACGCTTGCGTTATATAAATTTGATAAATCCTAGATGCCTGTTAATTTATTTCTAATTTGTAAAGCCTAAATTGTTAAACATTGTTGACTATGATTTGATTAAATAAAGGAGAGTTCTCTCTAAAAAAAAGCCACTTCCAGAACTCAGAACATTAGACAACGCGTGATTGGTGGCATAGTTCAGAAAATGTACTTACATTACTTTGGGTAATTTCTGAGAGTCGTTTAAATTCTGATAGTTCTAAAAACAGGCCCGTAGCCAGGGTCGGCTGCCAGGGGGGGCTCCCCCACCGAATTGATAAAATTATTTGAAATTTTGAGAAAATTCTCTTTATTTCGCGCATTTCACATTAATACAGTCGTATTTTTGGTATAGGGTTTTCGTTAAACAAAGTCGCCGATAGAAGGTGTTTTGTGTTTAACCGTCACCCCCCCCCCCCCCCCCCCCCCCCCCCTCTACTTATTTGCCGTGCCTAGCACACAGAACTTTTGTTTATTTCCCAGCTTTTTAGGACGCACACACGCCTCTGCTTTATAAAATTTAGTATTATTCATGGCGTTTCCATTTTTCCAAAATAATCTCATTACTTTTTTTCACATGAAATTATCCTCTTCTTGGATCGTTTAGCTCACAAAATGTGAGTTAAATGTGCGAAGTTTCCCTCCGCCTAAAATATATGCAGCAACGGATTTTTAAAAACAAGCTACTCTAAGTTTTGACAATAGAATTTGTCCTTCACTTCCCATATTTTCCCGAAATCGTTCACACTATTTATAAGAAAATTTCCTAAATTTTTGCCGCAGGTTTTGTTATCAGCTAGTATACAGCTTCTATTACAACGCTGTAGGGAAAAAACATTTTGAGTACTGTTCTTATGCGAGAAAAATAAAAAGTTTAGTTTGAGTTGGTGGAGAATGTTATACTTAAAAGTTGCGCCGCAGGCGAAAATTTTTCAAAATTTAATTGCACATTTTGGTTTTCTATGAAAGTATACAGTTCTGATTACCATTTTATAGCAAAAATTCTAACAGCTCAGTATATGTGACCAAAAATTCTAGCAGCTCAGTATATGTGACCGATAACACGCCACTGTCGTTAAGAGTGTCAAAAGTTTTTTCTTGCAATGTAGAACCGAAAATCTATTTCAATAATGAAATGGAAACATTGAAATGAGATTGGAAAAGAAAAGAATGATTGCGCCGCAGGCGAAAATTTCAAGTATTGAAAACGATCATGACGTCAAGATTTATATTTTTCCGCAAAATTCGGAACATTTCAGTTTCGCCAGGGGGGCTCTTAAGACGCTCAGGGGAGGCTCTGAGGACGCTCAGGGGGGGCTGAGCCCCCTTGCCCCCCCCCCCCTAGATACGGGCCTGTCTAAAAGTAATTGACTATGCATTCTGTGAAGGTTTTACGTACGGGTCTTTGCATATGTTTAGACATGTACGAAGTACAAAGGTCCTATACGTTTACTACAAACAATTTTATTGTAACATGGGGTAGATCGAGGTGGGAGTTGGGGGATGCATCTATTATCGTCTAAATATGACGAATCAGCAATAAAAAAAATGTCCGTCTGTCCGTCTGTCCGACTGTTCTTCCGTCTCCACTTTTTTTTTCCAAACGGCTCAACCGATCAGCCTAAACTTTTTTTTCCCTGAAAGATACATGCCTCCCATGATTCAAGTTCGAAGATGAGCAAAATCGATGAAGTGGTTCCGGAGATATCGTCGATGAAGTGACCAAAAACATGGATTTTCGAAGGTCGGTGAAGCTTTTTGCAAATATCTCTGCAAGTATAGCACGGACATTCCTAATTTGGTGTCAAATGAAAGCATTTGGAGGGATTCTTTTGAAAAAGAGCCTGCCGAAATCGGATGCATCTCCTAGCAGTTTTTTTTATACTTTCCTGAATAGGTACTGATCCCTAGAAGCCAAAAATATTTTTTAAAAAAATCATCGATGTTTGTGTGGCCATTGAGAAATGTTCAAAAACCGAAAACATGCACTTTTCTTACAGAAATTTCTCCGGCTAGAAGAAGCGTACAAGGTCGATTGGAAGCTCGTTCGAAAGGTGTAGAAAAACTTAGCGTCATACTTACACTTTAAAAGCAGACCCAGCGCGACAGTACCCATATAAGTTTAGTATTATTGGAAAGCTGGCACCAGCGGCAACCAGGAAAAATAGTTTTTCAATGTTTTAGACGCCTTTCGGATGCACAGGAATCGTTTTAACTTAGCCGAAATAATCAAAATTTTACCCCTACTTTCAACTGCTCATAACATATTGTGGATGAATTTTAAGCCCAACAAGACCCTTTTGCACCAAAACTACGTGCAATTACCTTTCCAACGAGCCCCCACTCGACCTTGTACGCTTCTTCTAGCCGGAGAAATTTCTGTAAGAAAAGTGCATGTTTTCGGTTTTTGAACACCTCTCAATAGCCACACAAACCTCGATGATTTTTTTAATAATTATTACGCATCTGCGGGAAAATTTATTTATCTTCGAGGAGGAGGCTTGTATCCCGAGCCGAAGACAAGGGATATAATCCTCCGAGAGGATAAATAAATTATCCTGCAGAAACGTAAGAGTTTTTATGCACCGAAGCAAGAAATCAACAAAACAAATTTTGATAGAAAACAGTAATGTATGACTTATCTCCCTAGATAGCCACTGAGATGTATAAAAAATATTTTTGGCTTCTAGGGATCAGTACCTATTCAAGAAAGTATAAAAAAATCCCCTGGGAGGTGCATCCGATTTTGGCAGGCTCTTTTTCAAAAGAATCCCTCTTGATGTCACAAAACTCGGAAAAAATTTTTGTGGGAATCGGTACAGGGGTCTGGGCACTGGGACCAATGGAATGGACGAAATTGAGATCCTTGGCCATATACGAAAACAGTTTTACGTCTATATTTCCTTAACTATGCAATATGGAGATTTACTGTGAAAGTTGTAGAGAATTAAATTTAAGCGAACACGTGTTTCAGGGCTTTGGTGAAATATGACCCAATCCTGGTATATGGCCACTGGGCAGAATGACCCGAATCTCAAGAACTATGAGAGGTAGGAAGTTGTTTCCACAGGCAAAGTTGTAGAGAATTAAATTTTAGATAACACGTGTTTCAGGGTTTTAGGGAAAAATGACTTAGTCCTTGGATATAAGCTTTTCTAGATTTGAATGGTCTGAGACGTACTTTGGTAGGGCCTTGGACATTACCTTGGGTAATTTCTATGGATCTTTGAAATTCTTACAGTTATAAAAGAACAGAAAGCGTTAGATTGTTTGCTTATTTGTATATTTAGGTAGGCTCGAGTCACTTCGCCACATCTATTCTGTTTGTCACATCTATTCTGATACGTACGGGTCTTTGGTTATGTTTCATTTAACGATTTCGTTTGGAGAGGGGTTTCAACCCTTCAGGCTATGCAGCTAATAAATAATCAATGCAATGACCGAATATTCCAGTGTCCCTTAGACCTTTTTCATTACGCAAAACTGGCTCGAAACACCTCAAAAACAATCGTTATAATTGCATAATGCAATATTTTAAATGTTTTTAGTAAAACATTTTCGAATGTCACTTTCTTTCTGGAAAAACTTTTGTCATTGTCAGAAGAAATACTAATGACTGTGCCAATCGTCTCCGAAACCACAATAGGAAGCGTTCTAAAAAAGCTTTTTTATTGCTATGTGTCAACTGGGACCGTTGTATATAACAAGTTTTAAGCTCTTACTATGGTTAAGGAACAGCTTGCTTCACTATTCGCCATATTGATCCACAAAAAAACAGCATTTAAAAACTAATTAGAAGAATCCTTCAAACTATTCGAAATTACGTTAAATTGTAAGTGATTGCAAACGTTTATTTAACTTGAGTGTGGCATGCACTTCCAAGTGAATTGAAAGGTACAAAGGTACTGGAATTAATAACAGTTATTTCAGCCGTCAAAACTTGATTTTAAGATAAGACATGAATAGAAGTTTTGTAGGAAGTGAAAGCCTTTCTCATACATCAATGTCTTGGAACAAAAAAGTAGATTCTTTATTATTATCGTCTATAATGTTTCTACATACAAAAGCTTACAATTTCGTTATCAAACTCATATCAACTTACCCCCAAATCCAAATATGTGGTATATATCGGATACGGAAGAGCAATAACCATACCGGTAAGCCATGTAGCACAGCTACAAACGAATGATGGTAATCGTGCCTTTAATGGATCGCCCAACCATCTCATTCGATCCCAAGCAATTAACAAATGAGTAATGAGGACCACATGAAGAGGTATATCCTGGAAATTAGATTATTGTTTTAAAGTAATGTAGAAGTCAAAATAAGTGTATTGTGAATAACAGACTTTGAGTGACGATATGACATTTCATCTCGTTAAATATTGCCTCAAAACCCAAAATTCCTTCAAATATTTACAAATTTTCGACGGGGGTGTTATTCACGCCTTCTCTTCTCAGTATTACCTATTTTCTCGTATTTGACATTACGAGTGAGTTGTGAAAATGGTTGCAAACTTGTAAAATGCCTCATACATTGTTCCACAAACCATGAGTTCAGTAAAAAAGAATGAAAAATCGAGTCGAGGGGTAACTTTCGCTGATTAGGAAAAAGGTCTACTACATTGGGAACATGGTAGTTCGAAATAACGTTTTCGTGTTCGCATAGAAAAACAATTTGCCAAGAGGTGGAGAATTGTCGTACATCATTTACCGAGTCACTTGACTTCGATCAATTGCCTTCAGAATTCAAGTTTTACTTCTTCCCAATTAGAATTTTCTCTACTTCAAGAAACAAAACACAGATGGCTTGTTGTCTTATTTTTACCATTAATAAGAGAATACAATTTGAAAAATTTCGAAAAACAACAACTGATATCTCATAACTAAATCATGACTACAGATCTACGCTGGTGGCGACTTTAAGTGGGAGATCATACCGAATATCCCACAAGTATCGATTACTTTCTTCTGCCCTAAATGGCGGACTCAAAA
>CM055406.1:58449871-58477354 GCA_029228625.1 Pseudolycoriella hygida
AACGATTCTAAATGTGTCCCTGACAAAAAGTGTCTATGGAGCCGACTTGATCTGAAGTGATTTAGGTGGTGCTCAAGAGCAAAATAGTAAAAAAATCGCGAAAAGCAGAAGAAATGCTGCAGCTCCACTTTGCACTAAATTATCGTGGATTAATTTTTTTCTGAAAGCCACATGTGTAACTTGTCCAACGGCACCTTACATGACATATTTGAGATAAAAATTGAATATTTTGTGGCCATTTTAGTGAGGTACGTCTAAAAATTCTTACGCGTACAGACGTGCCTCACTAAAATGGCCGCAAAATATTCAATTTTTATCTCAAATATGTCATGTAAAGTGCCGTTGGACACGTTACACATGTGGAAAAAAATGAATCCACGATAATTTAGTGCAGAGTGGAGCTGCAGCATTTCTTCTGATTTTCGCGATTTTTTTACTATTTTGCTTTTAAGCACCACCTAAATCACTTCAGATCAAGTCGGCTCCATAGACATTTTTTGTCAGGGACACATTTAGAATCGTTTAAGCGCTGGGGCCCCATACCTTACATTTTTTTGGACCACCCTAATGATGGTACGTTAAACTCGATTTTATAGGAGACATTGGTCACAAGTAAAGTGTTCTCAGTATTTTGGTTTCCACATGTATTAACAAAACAAAATTTGCCTGTGGAGGGTATTTTTGTCTCCAGGTAATTTTCCCCGAATTACTTGGTAAAGTAACACACAACAGGTCCAGCTGCAGCGGGTAATTTACATCACTTGGACAAAAGTATAATTTTTTCATCCTAATGATCTGGTTGCTCGTTGTATTTGAGGTTTGGCTAGAGATTTGATGACTTTTTTTCTTGAAAAGTAAAGATTATGATTTTCCAAGTTACTGTTTCACAAATATTTTTTTAGTATATTCAAGTTCTTGCATTTTGACGCAGTACTTCAGACAAAATTTGGTGCGTGGCAGGCGTTTGAATAATTATTAAATAACAAAAAATCAGCTAATAGTATACATAAAAAATTATTGGATTGGAAAAAGATTAATTCGTCAATTTCTAAATCTCCTGCTACTTCAGCCAAAAGTACAAACTCATTGATTTCTTCACGACCTTAGTAAAGTTTAAATGAGTCACTTCAACAGGTGCATGCCGCTGACACTGCCACCATTTAGGGTTGTGTGTTTCTAAGGTTAAACCTTAAGGGCTGGCCAATGGTACCTGTCTCAAGTTTAGGGCTGTCATAGAACGATAGCCATAAATGTTTAAAGTTCGAATAGTCTAGTTTGTAGGTTCCTGGGATGTTAGTTTTCGTTGACATATTGAAAATGACATGTATTTTTTCACTCAAATTTGAGTATCTTCGCACCCAGAGCAGCCCTACACTCGAGACTGGTCTCGTTCGCCAGCCCTGAATGAGCCCCAAACTATAAGCTATTTTGTAGGCTCCTGGCATGTTGGTTTTGGCCGAAACATTGAAAATGGCATGTTCTTTTCACTAAAATGTTAATATCTTTGCACCCAGAGCAGCGCTAAACTCCAGACCGGTCTCGTTCGCCAGCCCTAAATGAGCCACAAATTATAGGCTACTTTGTTAGACGTTCGTGTATAGGCAACATGCGGAACTGTCAAAGCGACATGTTTTCGAACATTTAGGGCTAGCGTTTTATGGCAGGTACAGGTACCATTCGTCAGCCCTAAACTAGCGCTAAATGGGTTGCCATAGAAATACACAGCCCTGAATGGTGGCAGTGCCAGCGACATACACCTCACTTCAACGCAAATATTTTCTTACTCGAGTGACACCATTAGCGTCGCTAAAAGGGTAAAAAATTGAACTCAATAAATGTCAAACAAACATAGGAAGATAAGAGAATACTGTCCATACAATCTCGTTTAATAGTAACTCCCTCACAAGCAACGAAAGTAATCGGAAATTGAATCTCCTGGCAAATAAAACACAAGACTCGAATAAAGCAAAAATTCAATTAATTCAAAATTTACACAAAGTTTTACTTTGTTCCGACGAAAACAATATCCCATTACGTTTACCCTTTATCAATCAACTCAGATATAAACCACATTGCCTTAACTAGACATAATAGCAATTAATGTTTTTCGGGGTTTTAGACATTCTGTGACTTGCTTTTAATATGAAAGTAATTCAATTGACCGAAATAACAATGTTGACCCAATCGGGACATTGATGTAGCATTGGAGTCACATAACATCAAACCGGGAGTTGATGTGGGAAAAAACTTGCTTATCAAAATGTTACTTTGAAAAACGCCTACGTCTTTATTTTTGTATAGCAAAGAATTCGAAAAACTTTGTAGAAATTTTAATTTACAAACATTGAAACTCTAAGAATTATTATTACAACAGGTTTCTGGTTGGACTTCGTCATGCGTGTTTGCTTTGAGTTTATTTTCATTGAGTTTACGAAATAAATGATTTCCTTATAAAGCTTTTCTAAACGGACGTGGGTGGTAGCGTTAATAATCACCTACAACTAGAAAGAAACATTTACACTTTTACTTGGAGACATTTAATCAAAATCGAAATGACTTTATGTTTAAAACAAAATCTTTTTACTTTGAGTAGAGAATGGGTCGTCCATAAATTACGAAACGCTCTGAGGAGAAGGTTCGTACCTAGCGTGTTACGGATGTGGACCCGTGTTACATAGCGCAAAATTTTTGAAAATGCTTACTCGAAAGATTTTGGTAGTGTGCTTCACCAAGCATTTATATCACTTGATGATTTACATAAATTTTACATTATTTTTACATTAATAATGAAAATTAAATAATGAAAAAATGATGTAAGGGGCTGTCCCTAAATTACGTAACACGATTTTCGGGCTTAGACCCCCTCCCCCCTCGGTGTCACATGCGTAACAATTTCTTGAACCCCCCCCCCCATGTTACGTAACAAAATTCAAAAATATTTTAAAAAAATACTTTCAAGTACATTCATGATGTCAAAAACGTCACTCAGATGAAATGTGAAAATGATCTTTGCTTTTTGTTGAATGAGCTCTTGATATGAATTGTTGAATGAGCTCTTGATATGAATTGTAGAGTTGCAATCGTAATACCTCAAAAGATAGTTTGAATTGCCATCATGATTACCAGTTTGCAATTCAAACAGTCTTTTGATCTACTCCGATTGCAACTCTAAGATGACCTTTAGCATGAGAGATCGTTATAAAATTTAAAAAATTCAGTGAAAATATAAATTTTCGTTAACATAACTTTGTTACGTAACATTGCCAAAAATACCCTCCCCCCGTGTAACAAACCGTAACAATGGCTCTGACCCCCCGTCTCCCCCTCGAGCGTTACATAATTTATGGACAGCCCCTGATTGCTTTTCTAATTTTGAATGCAAAAATGATGAAAAAATAATGTAGCAAAATCCATCCAAATGTACCAAATGTAATGTACCAAAATCCATCGTTATTACATTAGTTATCCATCTTTTGTACATCATTCTTATACAGTCAGCAAAATTAACGGAATTAATTGATTGTAATTCGTTTGTTCCTCTTTTTCTCTCGCAAATGCACGGTAAACACTCACGATACGTAAAAATTCACAAAACAGAGTAAAAGAAAAATTTCGCAGTTGCTGACTGTATGATCTACATAAATTTTACATAACTTTCCATGATTTTTCCATAAACAGAACATAGATAAATTCTATGTTATTTTTAGATAAAAAATATAATTTGGTCGAATATAATTTTGAAATCATGACAAAAACCCTTTTTAAAAGGGAAACGTGACGCAAGTCTGTTTGTTTCTCCTTCCAAAACGACTAATATCAACTGGGGTGACGCTTACAGCTTTGAAACGCAAAAAAAATTTTTGGAACGTTTTCATTTTTGATTAAGAAAATGCGTCCCAAATACCGGACAGGAAATCAAATTTTTGCTTATGAAAGTTGAAAGCGTAGAAAAACTATTACACTACGCTTTCAGCTTTCATAAGCAAAAATTTGATTTCCTGTACAAAAATACGCCATACATCCCATAATGTCAAATTTTTGCGTTGTGAAAGCTGAAAGAACAGAGAAAACTATAACACTGGGGGGTCCGGCATTTGTAACGTATTTTTTTAATAATAATAATAAACGTTTATTGATAATATTATTTTTACAAAGTTTTACAGTGATAGATATTGTAGTTTCAGTGGTCAGCATGTTCCTTATGCTTTTCATACTGTGAATCGGTTAAATAAATTCGCGCGTCGTGTCTAAGTGATCCGGTCATGGCAGAAGAAAAATTTAAAAAAACTTCAAATGAGTCCTAATTTTTTAAATTAAGTTAAAAATTAAAATTATCACAGTCGAGTTGGGTGTTGTTCAGTGCAAGTTTCTAATCAGAACATTTTCAGAATTAGACAATTTCGTTCTAAATTTCCGGATAATCTTGGTGATCTAATCGGAAATGTAGGGAACAGAAGCGAGCCTGTGAAGGTCAGACGTTCTATACCTCTTTGGGAGGTTGAATATTGTTCTCAGGCATTTGTTTTGAACGGTTTGGAGTTTGCTCTTGTGGTGCTCAGCGCAATTTCCCCAAACTGGACATGCATTTAGCAGTATACTCTGTACAGTTGCTCTATATATGACAACCTTATTCTTCACGTTCAACTTCGATTTGCTGTTGAGTATGGGATATAACATGCCGAAGGATTTCAATGATTTTTCTACAGCGAGATCAGCATGTTCTCTGAAAGTTAGAGTTTTATCCAGGGTGACTTCCAGATATTTAATAGAATTCTTCCATTCGATTGTTGAGTTACGGATAGTGACTCCATTAACAGGTAGCCATCTCGGAGAGGTTCTTCTAGTGAAGAAGGCTGCGTTGGTCTTGCTATCGTTAAGCTTAATTAGGCAAAGTCAGACAGTTGTTCGCTGGCACGATCCAGCTATTGGACTATCTTATATATTGGACACATATAAGCAAGTGTCGTCCGCGAAGAATGCTTTCTCGCTATCGGTTGTTTTCAGGTCTGAAGTAAAAATGTTATATAGTGTCGGGCTTAGGACACTGCCTTGGGGAACGCCCGCCAGAATGTTGTAGATTTTTGACTTTTGGTTACCAACAGTCACATAAAAAGAGCGTTTGGAAAGAAATGATTGAATAATTTTGATGAGGTAGAGCGGGAATTTCAGTAGAAACATTTTGTGTAATAGGGCTTTGTGCGAAACGCTATCGAAGGCCCTTTCAATGTCAAAAACTACCATGCCGGTAGAATGCTTTTTGAGTAGTGAATATTTGATATATTTCGAAACTCGCAGCAACTGGTGATCAGCAGAGTGGGCTGAACGCAACCCAAATTTTTCGTCCATCAGGGTTTTACGGGAGGCAAGGTGGGTTTTCAATCTGTTCAGTATGATCTTCTCAAACACTTTACTCAGCGAGCTCAGAAGGATCACGGGCCTGTAACTGCATGCAAGAGCAGCATTCTTTTTGGCTTTCGTAATGGGTACCACTTTGGCTCGGCGCCAGACGAGGGGAAAGTATGATAGCTTCAAGCATGCCCTGTAGACATGCATCAGAAGAATAATGGCCTTCTTTGGGATACGTTTCAGTAGGAGATTACTTACAGAGTCTTCACCCGGGCTTTTCCTCGTTTTTAAACCCTGAATGATTCGGGAGATTTCCCGTGGTGTAGGCATATTCGTTTCATGAATGGTGGGTTGGAAGAAATTGATGTTGTTGGTGGACGTCCTCACTGCGGATTCAGTGACAGGGTCGCTCACGTGGTACTATGGGCTTTGCAAAAGGTGCTTTTTAATCAAAAATGAAAACATTCCAAAGAAAATTTTTGCGTTTCAAAGCTGTAAGCGTCACCCTAATTGATATCAGTCGTTTTGGAAGAAGAACCAAAGAGACTTTCGTCACGTTTCCCTTTTAAAAAGGGTTTTTGTTGTGATATCGGTAGTTTTGGAAGAAAATAGGAAACGAATTTCGGCAAAAAAATTCTATATTTTTTTTTGAGCCGTCGCCGTCGAACCGAAGCGCGGTGGCTACTACTTCCATGGGCGAAAATGATCCCCCCAACTTCCTCTGCAACATACCAAAAGTTTTTTTTGAGTCGCCGCCGCCGCACAGTGGTGGATTTGCAGAGGTTTTCGGCCACATATTTCGCTTACCCGAATCTAAAAATTTTTGTCCCTCCACAATTTTTTTGTATCTAGAAGAGACCGTTTTTTTAGGGCACTCAAAAATTTTTTTTTGTCATCAGCTCAAAGTCATGAAAGTTTTTATGATTTTGGTTCTTCAAAAAGGCTATTTTACAGGGTTCCCATTAAGCCTCTCGAAAAAATATTTTCCGCTATAAATATTCATAGTCCCTATTTTTATGTTCAAGTACAAATTCCATGTTTTCAATTAAAAATTTGAACCATCAATATTTGTAACGAAAAATATTTTTTTGAAAGAGTTGACCTTGACCATAAGACTAGCCTAAAAAATAAATATCAAGGGTTAAGACCACTTTCCTGACTTTGAGCTAATGACAAAAAAAAAATTTTGAGTGCCCTAAAAAAACGTTTACCATAATGATAGATTGGTCTCTTCTAGATACAAAAAAATTGTGGAGGGACAAAAATTTTTAGATTCGGGGCCGCGAAATATGTGGTCGAAAACCTCTGCAAATCCACCACTGTGCGCCGCCAAACCGAAACGCGGCGGCTACTACTTCCATGGGCGAAATGATACTCTCAACTTCCTCTACAACATATCAAAAGTTTTCTTTTGAGTCCCCGCCTATTTTGCGCCATTTTGGCGGTCACCCTGATACACTACACACCCAGCCCAACAATTTTCTCTTTGACACCAACCTCTATGTCGAACACCCAACCTTGTCTCATACAAAATGTGCTATCATACACACTACACACACAAACACATACATATGGGCTTTATATGGCGCCTTCTAAGAGCCCTGGCGCCCAAACGAGGTCGATACTCCCCCCCCTTTTTTTTAAATCTCAAATGGCGTAGAATGCTTACCCGAAGGTCCCTGCAAAATTTCAAGAAAAGTTATTGGGCAGTTTTCGAGCACGAGCCAAAAAAGTGGTTTTTCACGGTTTTTCATACAAATGGCCCTGGAACTAACTAACGAACTAACTAACGTAGGATATTTTCATTTACTTTGGCTTCTATGGAAGGAACATTTTGTACCGGAAATTGCAATTTCTTTGGATCCACTGGACCGATTTTAATGAGTAAAATGTCGATTTCAATCAAAATTTTACGTAAAATTCGAAAAACTAGGTGCCAGGGGGGTATGACCCAAAAAAGTCAAAACTAAGCTGTTATGGTTCCGAAGTCTACGAAAAAAAAAATTCTGAATTTTTTACTCGTGTGGGGACTTGCGTCACGGGCGCATCGCTACCACGCGCCCATGATATAGCCGGAGAACACAGTGAAACAAGACTATTCTCTTCTTAGAGGACAAACTATGGTACCCGAGCCAAATCGAATTTTTTAAACATGGGGACACACAATCTCGGTCTTCTTCAAAGTTAGGGTAACCCTCTACCTCTACGTCGTCACCTCTACATTGAATTAAATCAGCTTTTGAAGTTAGGAAGCTTCTTTTATGCAATCAAACCATTTTGAAACCTACATCAACAGGTAATAAATAGGTGCGAGGAGGATAATTATTCATAATGAAATTCGTAAACAACACTGAAGGAGGAAATGGTCTCAAAAACATTACACGGTGGAGACGACACGGGTTCAAAAATGCGTCAATTTAACTCTTGATCAATACCCCAATCCTTATCTATCCACTTTCTAAAGCTCGCGAGACCTTGAATTCCTAGATTTAATTAAATGATTACTTTTCCAATCTGATGAATGTTTATGTGAGAGGCATTACAAGTGCAAAATATAAAAACATACAACACAAATGATTAATATTTCAAGGATATTTAACGTTCACATCATACAACAGCAGTAAAGTTTCACGAATGTAATGTTAAAAGGTAAAAATTATTTATTGACCTTTGCGGTGGGTTAACGACGGCAATCCGCCGAATATATAAAATGAGAAACCATATTTTCAGCATTTTCTCTTTGTATTTCAATTCATCAACTAATATAATATTCAATCTGTGTCGTTCAATCAAAGCGAAAGCAAAAAATACGTTTTTTCTCATTTTAGGCTGGGTTCTTATGTTTTTTCGCTTGTCTTACTTTGAGAATTTTTGATGATGGAATACCAAAAAGGTGATCAAAGTATCACAAGACTATCAAGTTATTTTATGAAAGTTCCGAATTTATTTATTCCGTTTCAAGAAAACTTTGTGCCAATAAATTGTTGAGGATCGACGCGACAAGCTCAAATATTTTCTGAAGTAAAACTCAACACAGATTGAAATCGGCAAACGGAATGGAAAGAGAGATTCAAATCAGGAAGCAGTTGAAAATGTAACGAATATTAAAAAATCGGGATGAATGGATGAATCAAAAAGGGAGAATGAGAGGTCAGAAGGAAATAAAAAAAACCAATTTATTCTTACTCAGAACTCGTACTCTTATTAGCTTAAAATATACCCATGTCCCATAAAATATTTTAGGATTATAACTAACTGATGAAAGTCTTTTATAATTTTTATCACTTTCGACGTAAAGTAAAATAATTCAGGTTTACACCATCTTGCTAGAGAAAGGAAATTCATAACAGCAGCGGAAGTGCTAATACTAAACATTGACATTTGGGGTAAGTAGATTGAATTTTGCAAAGTAAAAGGGATTTTTAAAGTAAAATATTTGCGTTTCGATGTAAGTTTGCAGTGGGCATGAAATATAATTTGCGAGCAAAGCTCTACCATTGTAAATGATGTAAACGTTATAATAATTGTATGACATTCACTCCAGGGGTCATGCATTTTAAGAGTGAATTAATTCCATGCGATTTAATTTTATTCGAGAAACAGCAATTAAATATGATTCGCTAAAGAAATGTAAGGAAAAAACTTGGAGATGAATTTGAAAATTCGTCGCTTATTTATTTATTCAAATGACTTAAGGAAATTTACATGAAACTAAAAGTATCAACGTTACACGTTATCACTCGTTGAACAGAAATCACACAAAGACAAAAATAAAACAATGAAATTCAAACATTGATATCCGAGCCATTGATCCTCACTATTGGTGCGTCTCTTAATAAATGTAATTCTTTCAGGCCTCCTCCGAAACGTTGTATTGGGCATTGATTCAGTATGTGATACATCGTCTGCTCCTCGCCACATTCGCAAAGAGGGGATTCGGCAAATTTCCACGTGTAATGCACAGAACCCCCTGTCCCGTTCGAAATCTGTTAGTTCTGAGCCAGAGTCGTCTGAGTAAGTCAAAACCTTTAACTTTTTCCGTTGGATTGTCGACTACCTGTTTATTCGCCACTGAAGCATTTTGCCAACATTCCCTCCATCTGGTAATCTGGGCTTTTTCAGTAGAAGCTCCAAAATGGATTTCTGGACATTAAGCGTAGGGTGGACGGGGCAGAATCAAGGTCGACGTGGATTGGAAGATCGGGATCGGCTTCGATTTTGCTGCATTCCCTTAAAGCTGATTCCTGTCTGCGAATGTTGGAGGGTGCTATGTTGCTTAGAAGTGCAGCCATTCCACTAACGTTGGTTCGATCGTTCCGGTAACGATTCTCAATGCGCTAGTATCCCAATCCGCAAGGTTTCCGCTGAACAGCCCCAAGTAGACCGGCTAGTTTTTGAAGCAGGGTCACATGTGGCTTCAATTTTCTTGTTGTGTGCTCTACGTTCAATCTATAAATGAGGCTGCGATTCAGGACTATATCCAATTAGGTGGGGTGAGAGTTGTACTCCCCTGTTTCATCATTCAGCGTCAGATTCAGCTTCCGATTCGATTGCTGATTGTTCAAGTGGAAGAGGTCTGTCCTCGCCGTACTCGGTTTGAGTCGCCATTGTTTAAAATAATTAGATAAGGTGATCAGATCGTCGTTTAGGGCATCTTGGAGCTCCTCAAATGTTTTTGCCTGTGACTGAGAGGGTGGTAGGTACATCTCGTACACGCAATAAAAGAAGCAGGATAGCTACTGACACCTGTAGAAGCCCATCATTCAGCACCCTCTTTCGGCTGGTTTTTCCGATGATTTCAACTTGAAAGCTAGGGTCTTTATTTAGATTTATCAGGTTGGGATGGCCATTTCTGGCACATAAAACACAGATCTATTGATCCTTTGTTTTCTTCCCGTTCATCATGTAAATCCTTAGAACCTTCCGGTCCTCACTAAGAACCTGTCGAGCGTTGCAGGCCCTAGGCCTGGGACATCGGAGGGTTGAATCACATATCCACCCAGTGTCATGCTCCTTAGACGGAGGACTTTCGAGCATTCACATATTATGTGGACGCCTGTTTCCTCCTCTAGGCTGCAACTACATCTTGGATCAGCCAAGATGGTCATTTTGGCCAAGTGCTTGTTCAACCCAAAGTGACCCGTAATGGCTCCCACTACTCTCCTAATGCCATTACGGTCCAGTCTGAGAAGCTCGTTGGCCCACTTCTCGTCGGGCGCTAGAAAGAAGAGATTCGTGTACTCTCCTCCGCAGAAGGCGCACTAACTCTTTGCGGACTCAGTCCGCACCCAGTCTTCCACAGCCTTTTCGCACAAAGAATGCGGAATAGGGATATGGGGTTCTGGACGCTCTGTCGCAGATACTGAACCCTGTCTGGCCAGCTCGTCTGCCCTCTCATTACCATCTACACCGGTGTGACCAGGGACCCAGGCAATCGTGATCTGATTTCCCAGTCCCAATCGCTTTAGGGTCTCTTTCAGCTCTTCAACCAGTCTTGACGTCGTCACGGGCGAAGCGAGCGCCTTAATCATTGACTCACTGTCTGAGCAGATGGTCGCTCTGCTACCCGTCATTCCCTCTAGGACTAACTTTGTCACCCCCATCAACATCGCAAACGTCTCAGCTTGGAAGACGTTTGCAAATTTTGCTAAATGGAATCTGTCACATTTCGCCGGATCTTGTGAATAGATCCCGGCTCCCGCTCCTTCCTTAGTTTTCGACGCATCAGTGAAGCTCACCAGTCCATCAGCCGGAAGGTAGGTCGGCTAGTTTAGTAGCCAATCCATCCTCTCCGGTATAACGATCTGATATCGCCTCAAGAAGTCAATCTATGGAACTACGCGATCCCTGGGCATATGGAAGACCCTGTCGTTAATCACTTTCAGGATCTTCCCATGGCCAGACTCAAAATTCCTCATCCAGAGGCCATTTCGCTTCAGCCTATCTGCCGAGGCGAAGGCTTTTGCTTTAGCGATCGTCTGGATGGGTGATAACGCAATGAGCGCTTCCATGGATGCTGTGGCCGTAGTTTTCATAGCTCCAGTGACACAAATGCACACGAGCCGCTGAACTTCACTTAACTCCCTGAGACCACCGTCTCATAGATCCACAATATGGCTCTAGACGGTATTCTCCAGTACTTTCCAAAAGCCTTCCGACAGATCCAGAAAGCGGATACTGCTTTCTGTGCTTTGTCTTTGACATGCTCGATCCAGTTGACCTTTTGGTCGAGAATAACCCCTAAATACTTTACTTTCGGGCTGGGTACAACATCCTTCCCGAAGAGCATGAAGTTCCCCACCAAACCGTGTCCTGTGCGCCTTCCACTAAAAAGCACAATGTCCGTTTTATCGGGGTTAACCTTCAAGCCTTTCTCTTGGCACCATTTCTCCACTATTTTTAGCGAACTCCTCAAGCGATCTCCCAGGGTACTTTCGAAATTGCCCCTGACTTAAATAGTCAAGTCGTCCGATAAGCCCTGCGCATGAACGCCTCCCTCATTCAACTTCTTGATCAGGGAGTCCACGACCATGCACCATAGCAACGGTGAGCGTATCCCGATCCCCCCTTGCGGACACCCTTTCGATACCCAGAAACTAGACTTGTGGCCGCATACATTGGCATCCACGGTCCTACTTTTAAGCATGATACCGATCCACCTCGTTAGTACCGGTGCTACGTCTCTCTCTTCCAGCGCTTGCTGAATGACATCGAAGCCGGTGTTGTCAAATGCCCCTTCAATGTCCATAAAACATCCAAGGGCAATCTCATCGAGTTCGAGTGACCTTTCTATCTTGGCTACAAGGGCATGCAGAGCCGAGTCCGTCGATTTGCCTGCTTGATGTGCATGTTGCTTCTCATGAAGCGGGTATCTCGACAGGATTTCGTCTCTGATATAGAAGTCTATGAGCTTCTCGAGAGTCGTCAAAATGAAGGAGGTGAGACTTATCGGGCGGAAGTCTTTGGCTTTGCAATGCGAGGACTTTCGCGGCTTTGGTATAAACGTCACATTGACTTTTTCCCAAGCCTTTGGGGAAAGCTAGGGGCGCTTTGCATATTGTTCACCAGCTGAAGTGTTATGCGGAATGGGATTATCCGACTTAGCTTTAACAATTCGTCGCTGATTTCCTCTAAGTTTTTTTTTCTTATGACAACAGAGCAGCAAATATTGAAAATAATATGAGCTTTCACGGAAAAATAAAACTTGCACAGTAATAGCAATATTTACAAAATAAAAGCAGAAATCTCGTTTCATTACCGTCGAGAATTAATATTTACAATTTGACTGTTGACGCGATTACATTAACTTGTATGGTTCCCTGAGTTATCGTAACCCACACAGCAGCTGCAAGTCGATGACGTTGAATGATTACACTGAAACACCCTTCGCGGACCCGTACCTGTAAAGTTTAAGTCTGTCGCAAGGAATGAAGATGAAAGTAATAAAATTTGGCTAAATTAGTGATTATGTCCTTATTAAGTTAGATTGGAAATTGTGCAAAAGGTAATATTGATAAACCCGTCAGAGAGTTGCGGGAATGGTTATTTTTTTCATATTAGCCATCGCAAATTTGTAATGTACACTCTTGTCGACTTTATTAATTTAAACCTTAAAGTTCTAAAATAAATAGTGAAATGAAATTTAGAAATACATAAATCGCTAGGGAAATTTCCGAACAAATTAACCGATTTTTGAGTTTTACACTAATTTTTCCCATTAGCTCGCCTGTGTGCGGCTGCGGCGGGATCAATTTTTCAGTTGGAACCAATTTAAATTGGTAGCACGACTAAGTAAAGCCATGAAACATGATGATCAGAACAAATGAAAAGAAGATCTCTAAACATTTGTGTATAAATTATTGATTTTTCAAGCTTTTGACCCACTTTTGAAATTTTTCACAATTTGTTTCACATATTTTCACAGATGTGTCACATTTATGTGAAAAAAATGTGAAAACATGTGAAATGTGAAATTTCGAATGGCACATTCTCCGTTAATATCGCACTCATCTCAAATCGGACTTCATATTCGTAAACGTTATGTGAAAATATGCCAAAATGTGCCCCAAATGGGAGTTTTTAAGTTATGAACAGGAAGAATGTGCGATTCACATAATGGACACATTTGCTTTTTCGCCGAAATTTGCGGTATGTGAATGGCACATGAATACACATAATAACTGGAAGTTGCGGGAAACGTGAACAATTGATGGACATCAGTCGATTCGAATAGTCAACACTGACATCCGTAAAATTGTTTGACACATTTGTTTATTACAGAAATATGAAGTAGCTACGAAACATTTGTCATCTTGAAAGCGTTTAGCAGTAAAATACCGAGGTTTGAACTTGTTTCTCTTTAACTTTTTAAGTTTCCTCTTTGTAATTTTTACAGTAAAGAAAAAAAACTCACCGCAATATTTACTAAGCAATTTTATTTTCTGGCGCATTGCCTGGAGCTGACATGCGTGCGATGCGAAGTGACTCTTAAAAATTGTTAAATTTTTCTAAAAATGAATTTTCATATGTTACATAGAGCAGTCAGAATAAAGAAAATCATAGATCTGCATCGTTTTAAGAGAAGAATACAATTTTCATATTTATCCATTTTTGTGTTAGTTTTCGAGCCGTGGATGCTTTCAGTTGCTGAGATGTGACCTAATTTTTGGTTTGCATTACTTTTTGTATGTGTAAAAACATTTCAAACACAAAAAATCGAAAATGTGATTTTCACATCTCACATTTTTTTCACAGATGTGGTCACATTTATGTGAAAATATGTGAGTAAAATGTGAAACACATAATTTTCAAACGGCAAATTTGTCGTCAGCTTAAGATTTTTTATGGATATTTTTGCACATCTGAAAAGTTTATGGTAGAATGTGCGGAGATGTGACCTAAAGTCCCACAATCAAGTACTTTATATATGGAAATGTGACGTTCACATCTGGCAAATGTGACGAAAAAAGGCAAATTTAGCCACTTTTACCACTCACATTTTCATATGCAAACTACTTTACTGTGTTACTTTAGGTCACATCTCGGCACATTCTACCATAAAGATTTGAGATGTGCAATAATATAGACGAAAAGTTCAATGCCGACGACGACGATGACTTCACATATTTTTTTCACATTTTTTCCACATATTTGAAATGTGAAATGTGAAAATCGAATTTCACATCTCGGATTTTTTGTGTTTAAAATGTTTTTATAGATATTAAAAGTGAAACAAAACAAAAAATCAGGTCACATCTCAGAAACTAGTCATATACAGAGCCCAAAAAAGGGTAAAAGCAACGAATTCTTCAAAATCCCTAACTTTAATCATTTCTAAGCAACAACTGAGTTACCTTCTATTGAAACGAAACTGAAAGTAAGCAAACATTATTGTTTACAATGAGTTTGACATTAGACAATATTAGATGCCCGTACATTTTATCGTGTTAGACGCGACCAATATGACTACTATGAAAAATATTTAAACACAAATATTAGTTCTCAAAAAGATGTATGCGAGCGAAACCATAAAGTGTTGTCGTAGGTTGCATGTCATCCGAATTAGACAATATTGTAAATCTCGTTTTAAATAAGAAGATGGATTTATGGGGACAAAAAACTTGGAACTGCACACATTTCAAGATATTATGTTGATTTTACTTCTATATATCCGAGTTTGCTTATGTCTATTACTTTCCCACCTTTCCCGCAACTCCCAGTCAATATTCGCTTTGAGGTCACTTTTCAGGGCATTCGAGTCTCCTCTTTACGAATGTGACCTCCGATTTGTATTAGGTGCTAAAGTAAGGATGGAATGTGCTATAATATAAAGGGGGGTGGCACATTTGAAACAAATGTGTCGAAAATGTGACGCAAATGTGATTTACATATGTGACTCACATTTTTTCACATTTTTAAGTTTCATGGATTATTTTGTTGTGGCACCACAGAAATGTGGCAAATGTGACACATTTAAGCTAGCAACAGCAAGAAAAATTTCAAAAGTGGGTCAAAAGCTTGAAAAATCATTAATTTATACACAAATGTTTAGAGACCTTGTTTTCATTTGTTCTGATCGTCATGTTTCTTGGCTTTACTTAGTCATGCTACCAATTTAAATTGGTTTCAACTGAAAAATTGATCCCGCCGCAGCCACACACAGCCGAGCTAATGGGAAAAATTAGTGTAAAACTCAAAAATCGGTTAATTTGTTCGGAAATCTCCTTAGCGATCTATATATTTCTAAATTTCACTTCACTATTTATTTTAGAACTTTAAGATTTAAATTAATAAAGTCGACAAGAGTGTACAATGCATAGCTGCGATAGCTAAAATGAAAATAATTAACCATTCCCGCAACTCCCTAGAGCAGCGGTATGAAAACTCGGTTCTAGCCTATACTTCCATTCGCAAGGATGTTCCTATAAGTTTTCTATTTGGAACTATGGGCCTAAGGAGAGACTTCCGACTCTTATACTTTCATGATCAAAAATATTCTTCTGAATTTTCTCTCCTTCGAAAAACGTTTTTTTGGACATATGTCCTGTTTGCACACATCAGGGCCTATTTTTAATTCATTAATTTCTTTAAATTCACGATATTTCATTATAATTCACCAAATTCCTTAGGTTTGCATACCGAGCCGAAGGTGATTTTATTCACCAAAGCAAGTTTAACTCTGATAATTAAGGTATAATTTAACTCCCCAGGGAAGCACTGCGGTGAATAAAATTCATTAATATATTTTTGGATGAAAAATTCATTGAAATTTTTCAATTTCATTACGATTACCAATTTGAAAGAATAGGCCCTGATATACATTAATTACCATCGGGTCTCATTTGGTAACGTCACTTATGGGTTATATCCTTCGGCTACTTTACTTGAACGCGGTTATGGTTCTTAGGATATACACTCAGTATTTCACTCTACTAAAACAATATATAAAATATATTTTTAGCTATTATTCAGCTTTTTCATGTACTTTTTTTCTGTTGTGTACTTTATTGTACTCTTTTTTATTTGGAAAGCACACTTTTCCTTTCGAAAAGAGTTGGCCGCTTTCCGGAGAGTGATGTATTCAGCTGGAATGCTATTTTCTTTTTCGGATGACAACAACAGCGCTGCCTCTCACTTAATATAATCGTATATGGAATACGAACGAGATGGAACGTCTCCTTCTTAGAATCATATGCAAGCGTTTTGTGTATTCTGACCATTTACGTTAACACCCGATGAATGAATATCATTCATATGTGTGGAATGCCACAGCACGTAAGAAATGAATGCTCACGTATTGCACTTTTCTTGAATTGTAGTGTACTTTAGACATATAAACTCTCTGAGCAACTGAATCGTGGAAGGTGCAATATTTCCGTAGTTTTTCTAAAACCGACGAAAACTACTTGAAAACCAATTCACATCACTTATTCATGCAAAGAACTTTTTGAAAGCTTCAAAGTGCATTTTTCCCACGATTTTCAACGTCGGCTCCTGCATACTAAGATAAAACATTGCAAGCAATCTCATGAATCACATTAATTAATGAACATAAGGGAAATAAGTTATAAGAACATGGCTATCAGCTTAAATTATATACAATCACATGTAACGACGAACGATAAATTTGAGTTTAATGAGCATAGGCCTACTCAACCGCATCAACCAAATCACATATCAACATCTATCAATACAAGCACAAAAAATCGCATATATCCTAACAACACCACCATATGTATCATCTGTGATATGACAATAAAAACCTTTATTTCTTTTCTAAATATGCTTTTATGCCTTCTCTATAAAAACATTTTGATTGACTATAAACATCCGGGCAATCGTTCGAAACAATATATCATGTGTTTTTATAGTTAAGGACTTCAACGCACTTAAGTCTACCATAAAATAAATTCACCAATCTAACCATTTCGGAACATTTCACACAAGAATCTCGTATTACAAAGTACAAAAAAAGTCTCATTTTAATTCAATCTACAGTAGCTCTTGATATGATTCGTTTTATTATAAAAAACTTGCATCTACATAAACTCTCCGGACATATTTCAAAATTTATGCGCACATTTGCCTTCGATGTCATGTAAGAGCTATGTGAAGGGGACGCTTTGGTTACTTTAATGCTCAACACTATATTCGAATAGGCAGTCAAGTTCTACAGTTGACACACCACAATCGGACTTCGTCGATAATCTTGCTGGAAGTAACATGAATACTGATAAGTTAAGAGTATGAGTCTTTATCATAGATGTCCTTTTTATTGGAATTATTCGAATTCCACCGATGGGAACCCTTTTCCACTCGAAACGAGACTCGAAATAAAAGTCCTTAAAAAATCATTAGGCAAATCTGCGGAAGTTGGGGCTGTGTGGGCTTTAAACTTTGACATTTATATTCGTTCCATATAGTACCTTTTTTATGTTATAAGTAGGACTCCCACTAACCTAAAAATTATGGACAATTTCAGATTTTTGGACCCGTACGAAGTACAAAGGTCCTACACGTTTACTACAATTTTAATGTAACATGAGGTAGATCGAGGTGGGAGTTGGGGGATACATTTATTATCGTCTAAATATGACGAATTCTGACACGTTGATGGGGCCAACCGGCATTCTAAGCCCTACTAGTTTCCGCCCTAGTACATCATAGATGGCACTAGGTTTGTGTGCAATTTACCACTGACAAAGTAAAAACGTCGGTAACGAAAGGATCGCTAAGAGAATCCGTGTGAACAAAAAAACTCACAAAAAAAAAAAAAATTGCGGAACTAGTAAATAAAATGATCTAGCCTCTGACACGGAAGGGTTGTAACGGCGGATTATTATTAAATATGTCGAATCAGCAATAAAAAATATTTCAGTCCGTCCGTCCGTCTCCACTTTGTTTTTTAAACGGCTCAACCGATCACCCTGATCTTTTTTCCCCTGAAAGGTACATATGTCCCATGATTCAAGTTCAAAGATGAGCTACATTGGTCAAGTGGTTCCGGAGATATGGTCGAAGAAGTGGTTTTTCGAGGGTCGGTGAAACTTTTTCGCAAATGTCTCAGCAAGTATAGCACAGAAAATGGCTCAACTATGCAATATGGGGATTTACTGTAAAAGGCAAAGTTGTAGAGAATAAAATTTTAGAGAACACGTGTTTCAGGGTTTTAGGGAAAAATTAGCAAATCCCGGGATAAAGCAACTTCTAGAATTGTAAGGTATAACACAATCTATAAAATTACGGCAGTTTGAAGTTGCTTCTTAAGGCAAAGTTGGTGAGAATTACATTTTAGAGAAAATAGTTTCAGGATTTCTTGAAGAGACTACGTTGGTCCTCTTTTCGATATGGTGCAGAAGAGAATATTTAGGCCACCAAAATCAGTGGTATCAGACGTACGTCGTCGGTGGGGCCTTTGACATTACCTTGGATAATTTCTATGGATCTTTGAAATTCTTCTAATTATAAAAGAGCACAAAACATTGGATTGTTTGCTCATTTCTATATTTAGATACGTTCGAGTCTTTTTGCAGCATCTAGTCTGTTTGCCACATCTATTCTGATACGTACGGGTCTTTGGCTATGTTTGGACCCGTACGAAGTGCAAAGGTCCTATACGTTTACTACAAACAATTTTATTGTAACATGGGGTAGATCGAGGTGGAAGTGGGGATGATGCATATATTATCGTCTAGAGATGACGAATCAGCAATAAAAAAATGTCCGTCTGTCCGTCTGTCTGTCCGTCTCCACTTTTTTTCCAAACGGCTCAACCGATCAACCTAAACTTTTTTTTCCCTGAAAGGTATATGCCTTCCATGATTCAATTTCGAAGATGAGCAAAATCGATCAAGTGGTTCCTGAGATATGGTCGAGAAAGTGACCAAAAACATGGTTTTTCGAGGGTCGGTGAATCTTTTTCGCAAATATCTCAGCAAGTATAGCATGGAAATTCCTCTTTTTGGTGTCAAATGAAAGCATTTGATGTCACAAAACTGGGAAAAAAATTGTGGGAATCGGTACAGGGGTCTGGGCACTGAAACCAATGGAATGGACGAAATTGAGATTCTTGGCCATATACGAAAACAGTTTTTCGTCTATATTTCCTTAACTATGCAATATGGAGATTTACTGTCAAAGGCAAAGTTGTAGAGAATTAAATTTAAGCGAACACGTGTTTTAGGGTTTTGGGGAGATGTGGTCCATATGGTTTATATGGCCACTTCCATAATAGGGCACAATCTCAAGACGTTTGACGTTTGACGTTTGATAAGCGAGTCTTTTCCATAAGCCGTGTCTGGTTTTTCTTCGAAGTAGTGGCTTTGAGGTCGTTGATTTGTGGTGGTGGTGCAATCAAAAGTTGCAGGGTGAGCCCGTGATTCGTATTAAGGTAAAGTACCGAGGAAAATCAGTGAATATTCCGGAAAATTACCGCGTAAACATCTCCACTCTCAAAGTGACTTCGACACATAACATTACATGTCACACTGACTGACAACTGCTCGAAGATTTGGACTAGAACAGTACATAGAATTTGCTGACATTGTTAAGGAGATGTTAGGGTCGAATGAGTTTAAGGGCATGTTGTGAACGTTGAACTGATACCTTGAAGCAGCTGTGCATTAAATCTGAGGCTAGTGTGGAAACTATTTTCAGAATCGAATATAGATGTGTGGCTGTACGACTGGATGATAGTAGCCACAAAAATACAATTTTTTGGCCCAGTCTGATAACGTTGGTCTACAAATTTCGCCATTCGGGATTCGTGTTCCAACCACAAGATACTATCGCTTTGGCGCTGTACCTGTTCTCTTATATTGAACCTCACAGCGATTACGTTTTTGAATCAACAAATAACGAAAAAAACAAAAAAACAAAAAAGAAAAAAATTTTTGCTTCTTTGCTAAATATGAAACAACAGAAGAACAGAATCACTATCGGCCGAACGGTTACGATATGCCAACTAAATATCGAAGGATCATCCCAAGAGAAGTCAGAATTTCTCAGCAAACTGGCAGATGAAAATGAAGTACATGTTATTGCAATACAGGAAACACATATTGGGGATGGCACTGAATATCACACTCGAGGTCTAGTACCAGGCTTCACGGTCGCTGCTTATGTAAACAGCCAAGTTTATGGTGTGGCGACATATATTCGCGAAGACTTCACAGATTACAGAGTAACCTATAGCAGTGAAGAAAATGGCATTTTCCTAATCGTTCTGGAGATTTTCGGGATCAAAATTGTCAACATATACAAACCTCCGGGCCAGATCTGGCCAGATCCTGTTTGCCAACTCCAAATGCATCCGGCTGTATATATAGGCGACTTTAACAGCCATCATACTCAGTGGGGTTATCAGAGAAACGACGAAAATGGAATCTCTCTCTACAGCTGGGCGGAATCGGCGAATCTATTCCTTGTGCATGATCTGAAACAATTATCTACTTTCCACTCTGCTAGATGGCAAAGAGGCTACAACCCAGACCTGTGCTTCGTGACGAAGAACAACCATGATTTGCCACTGACAACCACAAGGAAAGTTCTAAAAGCTTTTCCACGTAGCCAGCACCGCCCAATCATCATTACAATTGGAACACAAGTAGAAACAGTGAATTCGATTCCAAAGCCACGATGGAACTTTCGAAAGGCTGACTGGCCTTCATACGCTAAACATGTAGACTCCAGCATCCGATTCATTCCATGTGAAATTGACAGCTATGGACGATTTTTGGGTTTAATCAAAGCTGCAGCGAAAAAGTCGATTCCTCGAGGATATCGCAAAAGGTACATCCCATGCTGGACGAAAGAGATGGAAGATCTATACAAACAATTTGAAGAGCAAGGTGACGATGAGATCTCTGACCACCTCTTGGAACTGCTCATGGCTGCCAGGAAGACTAAGTGGGAAAAGACGACAAAGGAAATGAAATTCACCCACTCTAGCCGAAAAGGCTGGGCGCTACTACGTCATCTAGGTGAGACATCAAAACCGCAAACAGTCAAGCCCAATATAAATCCAGAAAAGATTGCCTCGACAATACTGCGCAACTCTAGGAAAGTATCAGCCAAGAAACATCACAACCGGGCTGTAAAAACTGAACTGAGGCAGGTTAAACAGTCACTGCCGGAAAATCCCTTATTTGACCGCCCTTTCAGTATGGAAGAGCTCGATGCTGCGATTTCATCGATTAAACTTGGCAAGGCATCTGGCTTAGATGGACTGTACCCAGAATTCGTCCATTACCTTGGAAAACGAACCAGGATCTGGATTCTAAAATTTCTGAACAAAATTTTCAGATCATCGAGGCTGCCACCGCTAATGAAAAAAACCATAATTATCGCTATACTAAAGCCGAACAAAGATCCTGACAGCCCGGAGAGTTATCGTCCGATTGCACTGCTGAGTATCATGTACAAATTACTCGAAAAGGTAATATATTCAAGAACAAAAGAAGCGATAGACGCGGTACTCCCTCCTGAATTTGCTGGCTTCAGAGAAAACCGAGATTGCTGCGAACAAGTCCTCTCACTCACAACATACATTGAAGGAGGCTTTGAACGTAAAATGAAGACTGCGATGGCTCTGCTAGACTTATCGTCGGCGTACGATTCAGTGTGGAGAAGAGGCTTCATCCTGAAATTCCTAAAGGCTGTACCTAGCATCAAAATGGGAAATCTGGTCAACAATATGATTGGAAATCGTACGTTCCGAGTCTTCATTAACAGCGGTAGTAGTCGTGCAAAGAGGCTAAACAACGGTCTCCCTCAAGGAAGTGTGTGCGCTCCACCATATTTTAACCTTTACATTAGTGACATGCCAGCTACGATGGCAAGGAAATTCGGATACGCAGACGACTCAGCCCTAGCTGCACAAGTGAAAAGATTTGAAGGTGGCCAACATATCTTGGAACGTGACATTCGGAAATTGGGAAAGTACTACGAGAAGTGGTGTCTATGCCTTAACAAGGACAAAACCGAGGTGGCGATGTTTCACCTGAACAATCAGCAAGCCAATAGGGAATTGAATGTCTATGTTGATGGGAGTTCCAATTGATCGAACACTTACTTTCCGACAGCTCTGTGAACAGCGAAGTAATAAGTTGAAGACGCGAAATAACCTAATTCAAAAGCTTTCCGGAACAAGCTGGGGTGCAGACGCAAACGTTCTTCGAACGTCTGTACTTTCGCTGGTCTACTCCACAGCTGAATACTGTGCGCCAGTGTGGTATAACAGCTCTCATGTGTCGAAAATTGACGTAGAACTTAATGTTTCAATGAGACTGATTGAGACTGATTGCTGGAGCAGTTTCGTCCACTCCGATTCCATGGCTTCATGTGCTGTCCAACATCGCACCACCAGAACTACGCCGTAAGCTTGCGGCTCATAGGATATGGAAAAAATGTCTGGACGATTCACGAGGTTACACACTCCCACACGCAATGACTTAGAAAATCCACCACCCAGACGACTGATATCTCGTTTCCCGATCTGGCTAGACCTCGAAATTCAAGCAGACAATTTTGACATTAATAAGGCCTGGACATCATACTGGGCTAACAGCACTGATTTCTCCAACAAAAGTCTTATCAAAGCACCTGAGGAAAAACTAAAAGGTTTCAGTCTGGAAAGGAAACGATGGAAAATGCTAAATCGTTTTCGCTCTGGCCATGGGTGCTCAGCAAGTCAAATGTTTAGATGGAATTTCTCGGCTTCACCCTACTGTGACTGCGGCGATGGGACAAATATCCAAACACTTCACCATATTATTGACGAATGCCTCGATCGCAAATTTGACAGTGGCCTGATATCATTGCACACGGTGACACCTGATGCAATATCATGGCTGAAGAACCTGGATATTAATGTGTGAACTGTGATAATAATGATAGACTAGAAGTAAATGATGAATGTAAATAATGAAGTGACAAAATTTATGCAAAGAAATGTAAATAATTTTTAAATGTATTTTCAGAAATGTTAATAAAGCCATACGATTAATAATAATAATCTCAAGAACTACGAGAGGTAGAAAGTTGCTTCCAAAGGCAAAGTTATAGAGAATAAAATTTCAGATAACACGTGTTTCAGGTATTTAGGGAAAAATGACTTAGTTCTTGGATATAAGCTTTTCTAGATTTGAATGGTCTGAGACGTACTTCGGTAGGGCCTTTGACATTACCTTGGGTAATTTCGATGGATCTTTGAAATTCTTGCAGTTATAAAAGAACAGAAAACGTTGGATTGTTTGCTTATTTGTATATTTAGGTACGGTCGAGTCACTTTGCCACATCTACTCTGTTTGTCACATCTATTCTGATACGTACGGGTCTTTGGTTATGTTTTATATAAAAATGTGTTCTGAAGAAGGCTACGAGGGTTGCCTTTTATGTTTCTGGCCTAGGGTACTTCCAGCCCGAAACTCGCAAATCTGCCGATCCTATTTTAAAATTGACTATTTTTTATGGAAAATTTGCTTAGATCACTTTTATGTGGCGGCGTCAGTGGATGTGTAACTACAGAATTATGAAAATTTCGTCTCCATGAAAAAACAAAATTTACACTCGAAAATTTTCGTATAATTTTTTTTCGCAATATCAGACGCAAATTATCTTCTCTATTTCAATTTATTCAATTATATAATGAGGAAGCACTATCCTTTGCGGTAGTAAAACGTTGGTACAATGACTTCGACTTCGACTTCGAAACATAAAAGGCAACACTCGTAAGAGCAGATAAACATATAAAATCCTATTGCACTCACGGAAAACACTTTTAACAAATCTTTATCATCTGATGACGAAAATTAAAGAAAGTTTTTTTCAATTCGAAGGAAAATCATCAAACATCCTAGAAAGTCTTTCAAAATCAGTAAAGAAAATCCTTGAGAATACTTAGAAAATTCTCAGAAAATCCATGGAAATACAAAAGATACGATTACCGGCCAAAGATAACTAACGAGAAATGCTAGTTCACTGTTTCTCTTTACGCTACGCACTTTATGTAAAAAAATTACGAATTTCATGCTTTTCGTGAAACATTTCGGACATGTGGGAGGGCTGCTTCAAAGGACACATATTCCAAAACGTAGCACTCAGAATTAAATACATGAAATTGTGTTGGTTTCATTGATTTTGGTATTAACAGTCGCTAACACCATTTTTGTAATTTTAGGGTTCAAAGTCAGAATCTGTAATGAGTATTTTACATCAAGCATCAATGTACAGATTTGTGAAAAAAATTTATTATTCTACAAGAAAAGGTTTGATTATTTCAATGCATTGAAAAGCTCACTTCTAAGAAAGGGAAATGATGCGAGGAAGTACAACAAGAGCTTAGATAGTATGTTGTGCGAATCTGATTCAATTCAAAAGCTTTCTATAAGGCAATAGGATCTGTAATTTAATAGGAAAAAGGAAATCATTCTTTCCATTTTTAAAAGAATAAGTCGCGTACTGAATTTTAGTGAAACAGAAACTAACACGCACCATTGATATTAAGATTTTTTCCGTTGAAGTGCCTGATCAGCTTAATATACAGCGACTGATGATATTTGTACATCGACAATATGGTAACAGCCATTAAGTTCTCCACCTGGCCTGATGGCCTGAAGAGACCGTTACTCAACACTGATTTAGGTGTTGTGGCTTATCCGAGTGTAAGCAGACAACAGATTTCTTAGAGGGTTGGGAGACAACACCCCTAAATTTCTTTTAATCAGGACTAGACCTGTGCGCCGGCGCTCAGCCGCGCCGATCACCGCAGAAAAATGTCAGCAAAAGTGCGCCGCCGCCACCGCCGAAAATTGAAAAACTGTCAGCCGATTGCGCCGCCGCCGAATGTTAAATAAACCCTCCGCCGCCGCCGCCGCGGTTGTTTTTCGTCGGCGCAGAATGTAGATGTTTTATAATTTCACATACACTCGAAGTAAATAAGGAAGTAGCACATTTTTATTTTTAATGAATTTCACAAATTTTTAGTCCTACACATTTTGACAACCTTTACATTGAATGGTTTCGTGGTTTTTTTCATAGTTACAATTTTTATCGCGGTAACTAGACGGTAGACGGTACTGTCTAGAAATTTATAGAAATTTTATAGCTATAATTAAGAAACTTTCCGTCCAAAATATCATTTCAAAGCCTGAAGGTGAGCCGAACAAGGTCCGAAATATAGCTGAAATTACAAGAAAATAACGTTTACTTGATCCCGCTATCACTAGAGTTGGGCGAGCAGGGCCAAAATTTGACCCGAGCCTGTACCCGCCCGTGCCCAATAGGATATTAGTCGGGCTCGGGCATAATTCGATCGGACCTGTTATGGGTCTGACTTTTTCTTAATTTTGGGCCCGTGAACGGGTGGGCTCGGGTATTATTCTATCTGACTTGATTTGGGTAGGGACAATTTCGGCTTTTCCGTACTTCGTTGTAGTACCACTAAAAATAAAATTATTTTGTATAGAGAAAACTGATTAATATTTGATTAAAATTTGCGCGGAAATGGATCACATTCCAGATTACGCAAGGATTCACAGAATTATTGCCAAAGACTCAAGACTACTACCAAGTACTCTGATTATGCCTAATGGAAGTTTTACAGAGAGCGGGGAGGAGACGGCTAAACACCTTCTAGAGGCTCACTTTCCTGTGGAAACGAAAGAGCGGAGAAAAACGATCCAGATATCCTCTTTCCCTCAGAAGAGGACTGGATGCTGGTAAGGCGAATCGTGACCATGGAAAGGCTAAGATGGGCCATCGGAAAATTCAAGCCTTTTGAGTCACCGGTTTTTCCTGCTATGCTAAAAGAAAGCGGAGAGATCCTGTTGAGACCTTTGTGTGAAATATTATGCAGCTCCTTGGCTCTGGGCTACATCCCAAGCAAGTGAGAAAGAGTCAAAGTGACCTTCATCCCGAAACCGGGAAAACCTTCTCACTGCTTGGCCAAGGATTTTAGACCGACCAGTCTGAATTCCTTCATCACGAAAACATTAGAAAGGTTGATAGACTTTTATATCAGGGATGAAATCCTGGCTAAGTTCCCACTTCATGACAACCAGCACGCTTACCCGACCGGCAGGTCAACGGACTCTGCCCTGCATAGTCTGGTAGCGAAGACAGAGAAATCCTTCTCGTTTGGAGAGGTCTCCCTGGGATGTTTTATGGACATCGAAGGAATATTATCCGTCAAGTTCTGGTTGAAAGAGGAGTGGGAGGAGTTGTGGTGAGATGGATAGAAAGCATGCTCAAGGATAGAATGGTTGAGGCTATTATATGTGGTCACAAGAAAAATCTTTGGGTAGCCAAGGGATGCCCACAAGGCGGGATCCTTTCACCCATACTCTGGTGCATAGTGGTAGACTCCCTCATTAGAAAACTGAATGAGGAAGGAATCTATGCGCAGGGGTATTCAGACGACCTGACGGTTCTAGCTAGAGGGAAATTTGAAAGCCCCTTGGGAGATCACATAAGAGTTGCGCTGAGAATAGTGGAGAACTGGTGTTTGGAGAAGAGCCTAAGGGTCAACCCCACTAAGACAGACTTTGTGCTATTCAGCAAAAGAAGTACAGGATAAGATCCGGTGGGGAAGATGAGGCTCTTCAGTGTGGACATAGAACTCGCTCCAAGGGTAAAATACCTCGGGGTCACGCTGGACAGCAAACTAAATTGGATCGACCATACCGAAGAAAAGGCACAAAAGGCCTTGACGGCGTTTTGGATCTGTAAAAACTCTTTTGGGAGGAATTGGGGTCTGTCATCTAAGGCCATTCTGTGGCTATACGAGGCTGTGATCCGACCCATGATGAGTCACGGTTCTGTATTATGGTGGCCAAGAATGGACGTGGAGAAAGCAAGGAAGAGACTGAGTGAGATACAAAGGCTAGTGTACATAAGCATATCTGGAGCTATGAAGACCACGGCCACCGCGGCCTTGGAGACGCTGTTAGCGATACCGCCTTTGGACTTAGTAATTAAGGCCAGAGCTTTCGCCACTGCGGATAGGATAGAGCAGTCAGGCTTATGGGCCCCGTACTTCCGTTTAGGGCATGGCAGAATTAGAGACGATATTTTGGATCCCATTTTTGACATGCCAAGAGACCGGATGGTGCCAGAAACTGACTTCACTAGGCGTTTTGA
>CM055406.1:58477854-58491847 GCA_029228625.1 Pseudolycoriella hygida
TGGCGCCAGTAACTGACTTCACTAGGCGTTTTGAAGCGATATTTCCGAGCAGGCAAGAATGGCTATATGGGTGGCCAACTTGTTTGACTAGAAATGCGAAAGTGTTTTTCACTGATGGATCCAAGGCCGTAGAAAAAGCAGGGGCTGGAATATACGATCCAGACACTGCACATGGCAGTTGGTTCCATTTGGGCAAAACTTCCAGTGTCCTCCAGGCAGAGGTCTACGCAGCTCTCAAGAATCACTGCCGGCGGGGACGCAGGGAAGAGAGATCTTTATCTGTTCGGACAGTAAAGAGATGATTAGGGCGCTCATGTCACCCAACTCGACCTCCAAGCTGATGAAAGAGGGAAAGGATTATCTAAACTACATGGGACTGAGTAATCAGATTACCTTGGTTTGGGTACCGATACCTGAATAAGATGCGGTTGTCGAAGAACCCAAGATGTTCTTGCGGATTAGAAGAGGAAACGGGCATACACGTGATATGTGCTTACCCTAAATTCCTCCAAATCAGACGCAGGATTCTTGGGAATTTCACTGTGAGACCATCTGAGGCTATCAAATGTGGACCTGTCATTTTTGACCGGTTCTTGGAAGCGACAGGAAGGCTCACATAATGATTTATATAATGAACGGGAAAAGGAACAAAGGATCCCAGGATCTCTGTTTCAAGACCAACAATAGGTCGTCCCAAACTGATAAATCTAAAAGTGTGCTAGCTGCGGCACTGATTTTAGTGTAAACAATACTAAAATTATTTCAAAATAATTATTCATATGCTGAAAGTATATTTTTAAGCGGCAGCATAAATTTTTATCCGCTAGCATATTTTACTTCATGAAACCATATTATACTACGAACCTGGATAATTGTGACATTTGTAACCATTTTATGATAAAACCAAGTATAGTTATACTATGAGAGTCCCCAAAACGGGACAGCACTACCATACATGGAGTTAGCATAAAATGGTTACAAATATCACAATTATTCAGATTCGTAGTATAATATGGTTGCATATAGTCAAATATGCTTGAATGTAGTAAAATTTGGTAGCTTATAGGAATTTATGATATCTGCAATTTAAAAATATATTTTTTGCAGACTCGTTACAATTTTCATTTTTTAGCACAATTTTTTAAAAAAAATTTCATAAAAATTTTCTTCAAAATTTTATCGAAAAATTTCGCGCCGACCGCCGCCGCCGATCAACTTCCTGCGTCGATGTGCGCCGCCGCCGCCGAAAGCAAAATTTTGCGCGCCGATCGCCGCCGTCGATTAATTTTCGAGCGCCGATATGCGCCGCCGCCGACATAATAAAAAATTGTTTGCACCGCCGCCGATAAATATTTACCGGCGCACAGGTTTAATCAGGACGAAGCGTTGCAGGAATTGTTACGGGTCGTAAAACACCAATGAAAATTGTTGGTGACCCAGCCAGTCATTTAATGTCCATCTTACGAAGGAGATATGTGCAAATATCTCAATGAGCAGGAAAAGCATAAGCAAATTAAATTCACGAGTTAACAGTTGGCAATGATTTTCGTAAAATAGGGGGGTTGCGCACTTAACCGGGCGAAATAAAGAAATTTAAATTCACAAGAACATGTGTTTCGATTTTGAAAATTATTCAGCCATTTATTTCTATTTCACACATTTTCAGTATCGTTTAACCCCATCGCTTTGATTACCTTATAGGAAAACGGTTTACTCATTCTCACGATGTTTCGTTCAAATAACTTTGGAACTTACGAATCACGTATACGAGGTAGACATGTGACACGTGATGCTCTCTTTAATTGAAATTCTTGTCTAAAGGTGTTATCGACAGCAACACTGACTGATGAGTTTGTAAAGTTTCACAAACTCTGAATTTTTTGTACACTTAAAGCACGGTTTTTGTTTGGTTTGGAAATGGAAAATGTTTTTCAAAAAATCGTTTTGTTAACACGATGGAAACAAGAAATTAATACGAAAACTATATACGCTATACTAACTATACGCTATACTAAACTATATACGGCTCTGTGGTCTTGCTCTTTGGCACACGTATTCTGTTTTTCAACTCCCAAACCTTCAAGGTCTATTTCGATTGACATGAACAAATTAATTTTTATTTCGTGCGTTCGCCCTTAATACTTAAATTTGATACATTTTCAACTATCCGGTCGCTTCAAGTCGTATCACATCCTGTTTGTAGGTAGAGGGCCTGAGAGCAAAAAATTGTTACAAGCAGACAATTGTGTTGCCAGGAAATTGACCGCATTTCAAATATTTAGTGTACAGAACCGATAATTTTTTGCCTCTGGCCTTGTTTGTTTACCCTCGTCTAATATCAAACAAATAATCGAAAACAGGTCTGAGGTAAAACGGAAATAAATTCTTTCACTAAAAATGTCAAGGGGAGGAATGTCATGAGTAGTGATAGATTATAGCTTTGTTGCATACAAATACAAAATTTATTCTATAAATCATACACGTGCTCTAGTGTACTCGTACAGACTTTAGCATATTGATTTTTCTAATTCTGCTTATTCAAATGCCAGGAAAGGAAAAAAATATATTTTATTTAAGATGATCGGAAGAACATGAACCTTCAATCTGAATATAAAGGACTCATATGGCCACCCTCATAAATATCTTTGAAATTGTTTCGATGATATGTAGGCTTCAACAAAGCTGACAGAATGTCCGTCAATCCGAATCATAACGTAATTAGAGGTTTATTCGGATTTTTGCTACATGTTCGTATATTTTTAGGATAAGAAAAGAAATCCTTATCCAGTTGTCTAGAAAATTTAATAAAAAATTTACAAATGGTAAAAGGAAAATTGCTTCGATTTGTTTGTGAATGCTGTCTGCAATAAGACATGTAAATCACACAAGTTTCAATATACGAGAAGTTGTGAGAAGTTTGTTGTCGAAGAGAACATCGTCGAACGAGAGGTGGAAACCTTTATCTGGGTATTATGAAACAAGAAGCGCGGTATTAATCTTAAAGTTTGAATGTACAGAAGTTGTAACTTCAATTCTAACGGAGATAGCGAAACCAGACAAGCTCCGCCTCACCGAATCACACTAGCACTCGAGGACTTATTATATTACTTCTCTCTCTCAAGTGTCATCAGCTCGGAGCGGTAGCGGAGAGCGTGACGCAGTCCACACACCCAAAAAAAACGTCCACAAACCCAAAAAACTCCATACAAAAACTCCTTTGGGACTAGACACGATGTATAGGCGAACTTTTGATTTTTTTCCCCTCGCCTCCCTCCCCCTCCAAATTAATTAAACCTACGTCGCATCAGCTTTCCAACAAGCTCACACTCATCAAAATCGGTTGCAAACGAGCCGAGATATCGCCAATCAAAGATGACCAATTTCCATATAAAAATGGTAAAATCTGCTTTGAAAGTAATAACAATATTATTCCTGTGTTGTGTGTCAACGATGTATCTATCAGCTTTTTTTTTTCTCGAGAACCGCCTGAGCGATTTTCTTAAAATTTTCAGGGAACGTCAGTCTCGACCCCAAATGAAAAAATTTCATACGCCGCTTTTCCGGGAAAATTCTGGAAAAGCCGTAGCATGTGGAAAAGTGGTCAATTTTGAGAGTTTTAAGGCAATGCTTGGAGTTTTCGAATTTTAGCGCCGAAGTGACAATAGCTAGAGAGTTGGTTTCTTCGGGAAAGTTATAGAGTTTGGTCAGGAGAACTTTTTGGGATCTTAAGCAAATGGCTGCCAGCAGTCAAACTAGCGCCATCTTGAATTTTCCCAAGCAATAAATTAGGGTTTTTTTGGTTTTCGAATTTTAGCTTCGGAATGACAATACTAAGAGAGTTGGTTTCTTCCGGAAAGTTATAGAGTTTGGTCAGGAGATTTTTTTGGGATTTTCAGAAATCTTCCAAAGTGACGCCATCTTGGATTTTTGTTAGGTATAAATTATGCTTTTTTGGGTTTTCGAATTTTAGCTCCGGAATGATAACACTTGCAGAGTTGGTTTCTTCTAGAAAGTTATAGAATTTCATCAGGAGAATTTTTTGGGATCATAAGAAAATGGCTGACAGCTGACATAGCGGCGCCATCTTGGATTTTCGTTTATGCTTTTACGGTTTTCGAATTTTAGCTCCGGAATGACACTAATTAGAGAGATGGTTTCTTCTAGAAAGTTATAGAGTCTCATCAGGAGAATTTTTTGAGTTCAAAGGAAAATGGATGCCAGCTGTCATAGCGGCGCCATCTTGGATTTTCGTTTATGCTTTTACGGTTTTCGATTTTTAGCTTCGGAATTACACTACTTAGAGAGATGGTTTCTTCTAGAAAGTTATAGAGTTTCATCAGGAGAATTTTTTTGTATCTTAAGAAAATGACTGCCAACTGTCAAAGTGACACCATCTTGGATTTTTTGCTAAATTCTGAATAAGAATACCTAGATAGTTGGTTTCTTCAGGATACTTATATAAATCACTTTGAAGAATTGGTGACACGAAGTGTTCCGTAGGCAGCCGAAGGTGACAAGAAGTGTTCCAAAGGCAGCCGAAGGTGACATGAAGTGTTCCGAAGGTAGCCGAAGGTGACACAAAGTATTCGGAAGGTAGCCGAAGGTGATACGAAGTGTTCCGATGGTAGCCGAAGGTGTTGGAGAACAGTTTTTTTCGGAAAGATTTTTTTTTTCGTGGAAAAATCTTTTGGAGAAAAATTTTTTTAAGGAAAAATTTTTTTGGAGAAAATTTTGTTTAGAAGACATTTTTTTCAACGAAATTGTATTTGAAGAAAACTTTTTTTTGGAGAAAACTTGTTTGCAGCCAATGTTTTTGGCGACCAATTTTTTTTGGCGACCCTTCTTTGCGGCCGGAACCTTTTTTTGGCGACGTTTTTTTGCGGAGACCACTTTTTTTGGAGAAGTTTTTTTTTTGATAGAAATTTTTTTCCGAAGACCATTTTTTTCGGAGAAAATTTTTTTTTAAAAGTTTCCTTTTCTAAGAAAATTTTTTTTTGGAGAAAACTTTTTTCAAAAAATAGAAATTTCTTCAACAACTGGAAACTTCCAAAACGACTGATATCACAACAAAAACCTCTTAAAAGTAGAGTGTGACGCAGTCCGAAAATCCGCTTCCAAAATTAATGATATCGCTTGAGGTGACGCTATCGCTGATAATACGCAGAAGTTTGTTTAAATGGAACTTTGCGTTCAAAGTTTTAATTTCCTGAAAAACTACAGCGCTTTTTTTAAAACGAAATTACGTTGTGTTAAAAAATTGCGTCACAAATGCCGGACCCAACGACGAAATAATTTTTCTGTACTTTCAGTTTTTGCGCTACAAAAATTTGACTTTTGTTTCTTATTGCGTAGATTGTTTAGGATAAATTTAAATTTTTCGTGTAAAAACTGAAAGTGTTGAAAAATTATTTCGCTGGTGATTCCGGCATTTGTGACGCAATTTTTAGACCCGTACGAAGTACGTAGGTCTGATGCGTTTACTACCACGTTTGTTACATTGCGAATTCGAACCCGGGAGTAAGGGGGAACCTTTTTTTGTTGCCTCCAGATGACAAATCAGCGAAAAAAACAATGTCCGTCTGTCGGTCTGTCGGTCTGTCGGTCTGTCTGTCGGTCTGTCTGTCGGTCTGTCTGTCGGTCTGTCAGTCGGTCTGTCCGTCAACACGATAACTTGAGTAAATCTTTACCGATTTTCAAAAACTTTTTTTTTCCTGAAAGGTAGTCGAAAAATATTTTATGGGATTGAATCTGGGCACTGTCGGCCCAAGGGCCGCCGAGCTAGGGCCGTTTAAGTGGCTTTTGGTCTTTTGCACATAGCTCGAGTAAATCTTTTCCGATTTTCATAAATATTTTTTTGGTTGAAAAACTTGGACATAGCCGACAATTTATGGAAGAAGCTTTTTTGAATTTGAGTCCTTTGACTTAGCTATGGCACTAAAAACGAGTCTCTGCTAGGGCTCTATGTGTTTTTTGTACATAACTCGAGTAAATCTTTACCGACTTTCAAAAAAAATTTTTGTTTGAAAGATCTGGGCGTGACCGACAATTTGTGGAAGAAACATTTTTCGATTTGAGTCTTTGGACTTAGCTAGGGCACTAAAAAAGAGTCTTTGTTAGGGTCCTACGTGCTTTTTGTACATAACTCGAGTCGCACGGCCGACAATTTATAAAAGAATTTTTGCCTGTGCTTAGGGCTCAAGTGGGCCTCATGTCGGTCCTAAGATCGGCCCTAACATAAAAAAATGTTTTTTGCTATGTTGCAGAGCAAATTGAGGGAAACATTTTTGTCTATGGAAGTATGTATCCGTGGCCTCTATTTAAGGCCCTAGGTCAGTACTAAGGTCGGCTCTATCCCAAAAAATAGTTCTTTTTTCTATGTTGTAGACAAAATTGAGGAGAACATTTTTCTCTATTTGGAGGTCAATTTTGTGCGTTCGGAGAATTTTTTTTACACCGTTACTTCGTACGTACAATGTAGTTTTGTTTTGAAAACAGCGCTGTAATTTTTCAGGAAATTAAAACTTTGAAGACAAGGTTCTATTCAAACAAACTTCCGCGTATTATCAGCGATAGCGTCACCTCAAGCGATATCATTAGTTTTGGAAGCAGACTCACGGACTGCGTCACACTCTACCTTTAAAGAGGTTTTTGTTGTTTAATGCTCACGCTTAGCCCCAACTTCGTGAGGGCTGTGGGACATATTGTGTTCTGGAAATGAAATTCACTGTTTAATATAGATTACTGCACTCCTTTATCCTTCCCATGCTGGGTACACATGGCTCACCTTCAAAATCCGGAGGCTATAAATCCGGAGGCGACAAAATCCAGGGGCATCCAAACTCAGGAGAGCGTCCGGATTTTGTAAACTGCGAATTTTGCAGCTTTCGGATTTTGTAGCGACCGGATTTTGTATTCTCCGCATTTTTAGTGATACTAACTGTTGGAGTGCAGTGATACATCCGCCGAACATATCCACATGTGGCCGCGTATTGTATTGATATTGTATCGAAATTCAATTGAACTTCACTTATATGTTGCATCATGATAATTCATGTTCGGGATTTGTTTTGTGACTTCTTTTAGGATACAGTATTCCGAATTGTTCCGGATTGTAATCCTGTGGCAGAGGTCTTAACTATATTAATTTGACGCCTCCGGATTTGGAAGCGACACCGGTACACACATATTAACGGTTCTCTCAGACCGCAGATACGTAACGAAAATGCAAACATTTGCCCATTTATTTTCCATCTATTGACACTTTTAAAGCTATAAAATAACTCACCTGTAGCAATGGCAGAAAGAAGCACATAAATTGTCCGTAAACCCAGTTCTGTACGATAATAACCATTAAAGTCATTGGTAACACAAAAGCACTCTCAATGCAGTGACAAATGCTTAAATTCATCATAAATGCATGGGTTACGTCCGTATACCTAGAGTGTAATTCAAACTCAAATTAACACCGACATAAAGCCGTTTCCTTGTTACCTACAATTTGTATCGAACAATATAGTAGATAATGTAGACATTCGAAACAATGCCGCCAACAACCAAGATAGCATACTGAACGATGAAAACTATGTAAAATTGTTGTAAGGCTGGTTTTATCTGCAAATAGGATGGAGTGTACGAATTATCATATGGATGCTTTTCATGTGTTAATATGTGACTTTACTATTGGATCGCTGATTTCCCGTGCGGATAAGTTGTGGAAGCCAGTGATATAATGCATTATGATGTTCATTAGATGATCGGGAACATCACGTACCGCGCTCTCCAAATGTTGATGAGACATTCTGGCTCGTTCTGTTAGTCCGTGATGAGAGTTGCTTATTATTTGATTGTGAAGGGTCTGACCTGGAAATGGGATAAACAAAATTTATTTGTTGGAATGTGAAATTCGAGAACAAACGAAATGATAAAAGGGTAAAATTAAGCTTCCAAAGTTGTCACAGCATAGACCATAGTCCAACTTCGTTCTTCGTACGGATCTTAACATTTCAAATGAGAAATTCAAATTTTCTAATACAATTTTGCATTTCTGCTATCTGTTGCTGCTACCAGCCATTACAACTGGTGTATTGAATTCAGTTCATCGTCCAACATCCACCAACCAACAAGCAATCATTTTGTTCGGGAGGTAAAACGTGAAATGTGGCTTAAACTTCACAACCTCAACTAGGCATAATAAACGAAATTTCTAAAAAAAGGAATTTATGTAAATCAATTTTTTACAGATCGGAACTTTTACATTAGACTTTAAAAACAGAAAAAAAGTTTTTATATAAAAATTTTTTTACAAAAATACAAGATGTTGGTGTGGTGTATGTCCTTTCAAAAGCGTTACTTATATGCGGCGTCAAATAAAAAGCTCTGACAACAACAACGTTTCTTTCCAAAACAACGGATGACCACATAACTTATTCAGCAGTAAAATTATGTTGGTTGCTATCATAGTGAACTAGTATGGAATGAAATTAGATTAGATTAGATTAGATTTGGTGGGTGGAGCCGCTGGGACTGCTGCACCTAGGCCGCCAATGGGCCTGTTGTGCTTACCCACGAATGGTTTTTAGACCCGTACGAAGTACGTAGGTCTGATGCGTTTACTACCACGTTTGTTACATTGCGAATTCGAACCCGGGAGTAAGTAGTAGTAGTAGTAGCTTTATTGTCATAACATGAATAAGGCTGATCGCCTTTTAAAGAACATATTATTCGAAGAAGGGGAAAACTTTTTTTGTTGCCTCCAGATGACAAATCAGCGAAAAAAACAATGTCCGTCTGTCGGTCTGTCTGTCTGTTTGTCTGTCTGCCTGTTTGTCGGACTGTCTGTCTGTCGGTCTGTCTGTCCGTCAACACGATAACTTGAGTAAATCTTGACCGATTTTCAAAAACTTTTTTTTTTCCTGAAAGGTAGTCGAAACATATTTTATGGGATTGAATCTGGGCACTGTCGGCCCAAGGGCCGTCGAGCTAGGGCCGTTTAAGTGGTTTTTGGTCTTTCGCACATAACTCGAGTAAATCTTTTCTGATTTTCATATTCTTTTTTTGTTTGAAAGATCTGGGCATGGCTGACAATTTATGGAAGAAACTTTTTTTAATTTGAGTCCTCGGACTTAGCTAGGGCACTAAAAACGAGTCTCTGCTCGGGCTCTATGTTTTTTGTACATAAGTCGAGTAAATCTTTTCCGATTTTCAAAATTTTTTTTGTTTGGAAGATCTGCGCATGACCGACAATTTTGGTAGAAACATTTTTCGATTTGAGTCTTTGGACTTAGCTAGGGCACTAAAAAAGAGTCTTTGTTAGGGCACTACGTGTTTTTTGTACATAACTCGAGAAAATCTCTTCCGATTTTCAAAAACTTTCTTTTGTTTGAAAGATCTCGGCACGGCCGACAATTCATAGAAGAATTTTTGCCTGTGCTTAGGGCTCAAGTGGGTCTCATGTCGGTCCTAAGGTCGGCCCTAACATAAAAAAATGTTTTTTGCTATGTTGCAGAGCAAATTGAGGGAAACATTTTTGTCTATGGAAGTATGTATCCGAAGCCTATATTTAAGGCCCTAGGTCAGTACTAAGGTCGGCCCTAGCCCAAAAAATAGTTGTTTGCTATGTTGTAGACAAAATTGAGGAGAACATTTTTCTCTATTTGGAGGTCAATTTTGTGCGTTCGGAGAATTTGTTTACACCGTTGCTTCGTACGGGTTTTTCAAAATTGCCCTACGGGCAATTTCCAATACAGTCTAATGTGAACGCAACATTTTCTTAAATACATTCCAGTCTTTTCGTAACATCAACTCTGTTTGCCGCATCTATTCTGATACGTACGGGTCCCTTCTATGTTTACTATATTAGAATACTTTTCCACAATAGATATATACCTTGCAGTCATAACCTCTTAGTAGCGTTAAGGTATTCCAGCACTAGCTTGGGAGATGTACACTTCATATTCTCATACTTAACAGTATATGAGCCAAAGAATTTGGATCTCTTCATAATGTAATCCGGGCATTTACATAGAAAGTACTCAGCAGTTTCAGTATCGCCGCATTGGTAACAACTCGGGTTGTTGGTGATTCCCATAACTTGGAGGTGAGCATTAAGTTGACAATGACCTGTTAGAACACGTTTCAAGTCCCGCTCAGAGATCGAGCTTCCTTTGCTCTGGCATTGCTCAATAGGATGCAAGCCTTGGCCTGTCTCTCGTATCCTTTCGACTTCCAATAATTCGCAAAGGAGGCGTCTTTCCATTCGTTAATCCACCTTTGGAACGTTCCGATAGAAACCCCAATCCCTGGTTCCGGACCCTCTAGGCCATTGACTGACGCCTGACGAGCCAGTCTATCTGCAATTTCGTTGCCTATGAAGCCGCTATAGCTGGGAATCCAGATTAACCTGGTTTCGAGCTGCAATGAGCTGGAGAGATTCTCTACACTTCAGCGCTAATAAGGATGAGAATCTATAGCTATCCAGAGCTGATTGGCTATCCGTGTAGATATTTATTGTGTCCCCACATCGTCGTGGGCAGCAGTACTCCGCACCTGAGCCCCCGCCTAAGCGAGAGCCGTCAGAATACCAATTCAATATACCTTCCTGTGGGCTGGTTGGGCCATCTTCCCAATCGTGCCTTGATGGAATGTTAACTCTAAAAGCTTCGTCGAATTTGTACTCCGGTATGATCGCATCAGAAGGCATTTCGAATCGCGGATTGGATTTCACCATCAAACCCCAGATTTTAGCATGTCCAATGTTCGAGATACGCAGATAGTTTGAGAGTTTAAATCTAAGCGCTGTAGACCTTGCAACTGCTTCGATTTATTTAATCCCAAATGTTTTACTGAAGGTGACAGTTTGAGCTCTTCACCAAAGAATACAGGCGGCGTGAATCCACTGATTGAGTTTTTCCTCAAGAATAGAATTAACTTTGACTTATCAGGATTAGCAGACAACTCTTGCGATGAGCACCACCTTTCGACTAGATTTAGTGCAGATTGCTCTAGCTCACATAGTGTTGATGTGAATTTGCCGACGATAAGTATTGACAAGTCATCGGCAAATGCTTGTGTGTTGTAACTGGAGTTGTTCAACAGTTTCAGCAAGCAATCCTTGATTAAACAATATATTAGTGGAGGAAGAATTCCCCCTTGAGGGCAACCCTTACTCACTATGACCATTAACATTTCCTAGGTATGAATTAACGATTCTCGATCGAAGCATTACTATAATCCACCCCATTATAGTTTCACAAATGTCGTATTCCCTGCACGCTTTTGCAACTGCTTTGAACATGATATTATTAAAACCTCCATCTATGTCGATGAAGCAGCCAAGGGCTTCTTCTTTATGGCACATGGCATTTTCAATTTTTGTGACCAAACAGTGTAGAGCCAGTTCAGCTGACTTTTTTGGCTGATATGCAAACTGTAGGGGATGCAATCCTTTGATTTTTAAGTAAAAATCTCTTGTATAACGATCTATCAATTTCTCCAATGTCTTCAATATGAATGACGTGAGGCTGATTGGCCTGAAAGATTCAGGTAGGTGGTAAGAAGTCTTACCAATTTTTGGAATAAAAACCACTCTAACACCATTCCAGCGCTCTGGAGTATGCTGCAAATAAATGCTCGCTATAAATAATTCTTGTAATTACAGCGCTGAAGTAAAGCCGGGAAAATGTTATCTTCCCCAGCCGATTTAGAGGGTGAGAATGAATCAATCGCCCAGTTGATCCTATCCTGAGTGACTATTTTCCTCACCACGGACAATTCGCCCCTGCCAAATGGCAGATTTGTTAACACTTCTTCGCGTATTAATTGGTCCTCCGGGGTTGCGCTACCAGGAAATCGAACGTTCAGCAGAATGGAATGAAATTAAATCTGAGAAGAAAATTTTGGTTCACGTATGATACCCGAACCCATAACCTTTCACTTTGGGGCCATCTATAAATGACGTCCGGTTATTTTGACAGTTTTTGCCCCCCCCCCCCTAAACTGACGTCTGATTTCATTAACCCCCCCCCCCCTCCCCCCACTCATAAAAGATTGAGTTCAAAAAATTATTATTGTTGAATAAATAGCAATATTTTATGTACATTTTTTTTCCCACACACTATCGAAGTGATCTGTCAAAGAAACTACAGGAAAACTATTTTCGAAATCTGTGTAGCTCGTCGACATCCCCTTGTCGGCACCCTCCGTCTAAAACTTTCCCTTCGTCTAGATCTTTCTAAAACTTGCCGACATTTTACGCTATAAAAGCAAGTGTATGATGCGAGGGGGTCTGCGTCTGGTATCCAAAGCGACATCGAAAATTCTAGAAAGCTCTCAAAAATTTGAATAAATTATCAAAATTCTTTGAGTAACTTGGCTTCCTCAATTTTCCGACCATGTTTGTTTGCTCTATACAATGAAGCATCCAAGATGAGTTAAATCCTACACACTTACGATGTGGGTTACGCTGTAATACCCATGTATGGTTAGGAAGTTAGGTTTGTTCAAGTCGAATAAAGAAGGAGCTTCCGTATCGAAAAAAGATGAATGTTAAAGATCATTGTTTCTTACACGCAATCAAGTAGATACATGTGCATATGTACATCCTTTATTAGTGGAAATGGCTAAAGAGAAACAAAAGTAATTTGCAGTCACCCAGCAAATAAATTTCCACAGGTTGCACAGGAGTCTAGTTTTAGTATGCAAACACGATAGTGAGGGTTTTTTCCACTTTTCGAATGGAGATTTTTTGGAAACTTTGATAAATATTGCAGCCTTTTATTTCTAAATGTGAACTGTTATTTGTCTGGCTAACTCACAATGTACAATACTGCACGACATGTTGTAATTTAATAATGAATGAAAAGTTGTGGGAAACAGTAAAAAAAATTGTTAAAAATAAAACATGAATGGCCATTTGAAAGGAAAACACAAGATTAAAAAGACAGAAATATAACTTTCTTTTGTAAAAAAACATCGATTCTTGTAAATTTTCCTATTTTTCCTTTACGCATGAAAAAATCAAACGTATACATTTTCTTGATCATGGTATAATCACGAAACATAGAAATTTCCTTTATTTACAATAAAATAGGGATGAAAGCTACCTGCCGTGCAATTTTCTCTTAGTCAGCCAATTTTTTTAATAATAATTGGTTGCTACACATATATAGGACAAAAAATTCAGTGAATTCTATTTAAAAGTCGATAAAGAGACTTAAATTTGTTACACTTTGAGTATTTTCATCTATTACATAACATTTGTTTGAATGGTGGCAGGACATTTCTCCGCCGCAAATAACGCCCGGGGCGTTAATAACACCCGGGGCGTTAATAACACCCGGGGCGTTATTAACGCCCGCACTCCGGGCGCTAATAACGCCCGGGGTTTTATTAACGCCCGCACTCCGGGCGCTAATAACGCCCGGGGTGTTATTAACGCCCACACTCCGGGCGCTAATAACGCCCAGCTGAATAATTGGATAAACGCTACAAAATGGCACTTTAGTAAATAACTTTACTCATAGATCATGTAACTATTGACTAAGTTGACTAAGGGGAAAATTTTCTTTATACAGGACGTCAATAGAAGGAGTTGACTAGAAGAAAATCTTCCTTATATAGAATGTCACTAGAAAGAGTTGCCTAAGGGGAAAGAACAGAACGTCACTGGAAGGGATTGATTAGGAGAATCATACAGAATTCCACTAGATGGAAGAATTTCTTTCTCTGCTATTTTATTTTTGAAAAAGTTGTCAATAAGAAATCAAAAAATTAGGGATGAATAAAAACAATACAAGACGAGATGTGTACATTGAAATGTCCTAAGCTTCTGAATTTAAATAACTTCCAATTCATTCTTGATGCTCAATAGTGACCGTCTACCGAATTATATAGCTGGGCGTTATTAACACCCGGCGTGCGGGCGTTATTAGCGCCCGGAGTGCGGGCGTTATTAACACCCCGGGCGTTATTAGCGCCCGGAGCGCGGGCGTTATTA
>CM055406.1:58492347-58519391 GCA_029228625.1 Pseudolycoriella hygida
GATATTTATTGTGTCCCCACATCGTCGTGGGCAGCAGTACTCCGCACCTGAGCCCCCGCCTAAGCGAGAGCCGTCAGAATACCAATTCAATATACCTTCCTGTGGGCTGGTTGGGCCATCTTCCCAATCGTGCCTTGATGGAATGTTAACTCTAAAAGCTTCGTCGAATTTGTACTCCGGTATGATCGCATCAGAAGGCATTTCGAATCGCGGATTGGATTTCACCATCAAACCCCAGATTTTAGCATGTCCAATGTTCGAGATACGCAGATAGTTTGAGAGTTTAAATCTAAGCGCTGTAGACCTTGCAACTGCTTCGATTTATTTAATCCCAAATGTTTTACTGAAGGTGACAGTTTGAGCTCTTCACCAAAGAATACAGGCGGCGTGAATCCACTGATTGAGTTTTTCCTCAAGAATAGAATTAACTTTGACTTATCAGGATTAGCAGACAACTCTTGCGATGAGCACCACCTTTCGACTAGATTTAGTGCAGATTGCTCTAGCTCACATAGTGTTGATGTGAATTTGCCGACGATAAGTATTGACAAGTCATCGGCAAATGCTTGTGTGTTGTAACTGGAGTTGTTCAACAGTTTCAGCAAGCAATCCTTGATTAAACAATATATTAGTGGAGGAAGAATTCCCCCTTGAGGGCAACCCTTACTCACTATGACCATTAACATTTCCTAGGTATGAATTAACGATTCTCGATCGAAGCATTACTATAATCCACCCCATTATAGTTTCACAAATGTCGTATTCCCTGCACGCTTTTGCAACTGCTTTGAACATGATATTATTAAAACCTCCATCTATGTCGATGAAGCAGCCAAGGGCTTCTTCTTTATGGCACATGGCATTTTCAATTTTTGTGACCAAACAGTGTAGAGCCAGTTCAGCTGACTTTTTTGGCTGATATGCAAACTGTAGGGGATGCAATCCTTTGATTTTTAAGTAAAAATCTCTTGTATAACGATCTATCAATTTCTCCAATGTCTTCAATATGAATGACGTGAGGCTGATTGGCCTGAAAGATTCAGGTAGGTGGTAAGAAGTCTTACCAATTTTTGGAATAAAAACCACTCTAACACCATTCCAGCGCTCTGGAGTATGCTGCAAATAAATGCTCGCTATAAATAATTCTTGTAATTACAGCGCTGAAGTAAAGCCGGGAAAATGTTATCTTCCCCAGCCGATTTAGAGGGTGAGAATGAATCAATCGCCCAGTTGATCCTATCCTGAGTGACTATTTTCCTCACCACGGACAATTCGCCCCTGCCAAATGGCAGATTTGTTAACACTTCTTCGCGTATTAATTGGTCCTCCGGGGTTGCGCTACCAGGAAATCGAACGTTCAGCAGAATGGAATGAAATTAAATCTGAGAAGAAAATTTTGGTTCACGTATGATACCCGAACCCATAACCTTTCACTTTGGGGCCATCTATAAATGACGTCCGGTTATTTTGACAGTTTTTGCCCCCCCCCCCCTAAACTGACGTCTGATTTCATTAACCCCCCCCCCCCCTCCCCCCACTCAATAAAAGATTGAGTTCAAAAAATTATTATTGTTGAATAAATAGCAATATTTTATGTACATTTTTTTTCCCACACACTATCGAAGTGATCTGTCAAAGAAACTACAGGAAAACTATTTTCGAAATCTGTGTAGCTCGTCGACATCCCCTTGTCGGCACCCTCCGTCTAAAACTTTCCCTTCGTCTAGATCTTTCTAAAACTTGCCGACATTTTACGCTATAAAAGCAAGTGTATGATGCGAGGGGGTCTGCGTCTGGTATCCAAAGCGACATCGAAAATTCTAGAAAGCTCTCAAAAATTTGAATAAATTATCAAAATTCTTTGAGTAACTTGGCTTCCTCAATTTTCCGACCATGTTTGTTTGCTCTATACAATGAAGCATCCAAGATGAGTTAAATCCTACACACTTACGATGTGGGTTACGCTGTAATACCCATGTATGGTTAGGAAGTTAGGTTTGTTCAAGTCGAATAAAGAAGGAGCTTCCGTATCGAAAAAAGATGAATGTTAAAGATCATTGTTTCTTACACGCAATCAAGTAGATACATGTGCATATGTACATCCTTTATTAGTGGAAATGGCTAAAGAGAAACAAAAGTAATTTGCAGTCACCCAGCAAATAAATTTCCACAGGTTGCACAGGAGTCTAGTTTTAGTATGCAAACACGATAGTGAGGGTTTTTTCCACTTTTCGAATGGAGATTTTTTGGAAACTTTGATAAATATTGCAGCCTTTTATTTCTAAATGTGAACTGTTATTTGTCTGGCTAACTCACAATGTACAATACTGCACGACATGTTGTAATTTAATAATGAATGAAAAGTTGTGGGAAACAGTAAAAAAAATTGTTAAAAATAAAACATGAATGGCCATTTGAAAGGAAAACACAAGATTAAAAAGACAGAAATATAACTTTCTTTTGTAAAAAAACATCGATTCTTGTAAATTTTCCTATTTTTCCTTTACGCATGAAAAAATCAAACGTATACATTTTCTTGATCATGGTATAATCACGAAACATAGAAATTTCCTTTATTTACAATAAAATAGGGATGAAAGCTACCTGCCGTGCAATTTTCTCTTAGTCAGCCAATTTTTTTAATAATAATTGGTTGCTACACATATATAGGACAAAAAATTCAGTGAATTCTATTTAAAAGTCGATAAAGAGACTTAAATTTGTTACACTTTGAGTATTTTCATCTATTACATAACATTTGTTTGAATGGTGGCAGGACATTTCTCCGCCGCAAATAACGCCCGGGGCGTTAATAACACCCGGGGCGTTAATAACACCCGGGGCGTTATTAACGCCCGCACTCCGGGCGCTAATAACGCCCGGGGTTTTATTAACGCCCGCACTCCGGGCGCTAATAACGCCCGGGGTGTTATTAACGCCCACACTCCGGGCGCTAATAACGCCCAGCTGAATAATTGGATAAACGCTACAAAATGGCACTTTAGTAAATAACTTTACTCATAGATCATGTAACTATTGACTAAGTTGACTAAGGGGAAAATTTTCTTTATACAGGACGTCAATAGAAGGAGTTGACTAGAAGAAAATCTTCCTTATATAGAATGTCACTAGAAAGAGTTGCCTAAGGGGAAAGAACAGAACGTCACTGGAAGGGATTGATTAGGAGAATCATACAGAATTCCACTAGATGGAAGAATTTCTTTCTCTGCTATTTTATTTTTGAAAAAGTTGTCAATAAGAAATCAAAAAATTAGGGATGAATAAAAACAATACAAGACGAGATGTGTACATTGAAATGTCCTAAGCTTCTGAATTTAAATAACTTCCAATTCATTCTTGAAGCTCAATAGTGACCGTCTACCGAATTATATAGCTGGGCGTTATTAACACCCGGCGTGCGGGCGTTAATAACGCCCCGGGCGTTATTAGCGCCCGGAGTGCGGGCGTTATTAACGCCCCGGGCGTTATTAGCGCCCGGAGTGCGAGCGTTATTAACACCCCGGGCGTTATTAGCGCCCGGAGTGCGGGCGTTATTAACACCCCGGGCGTTATTAGCGCCCGGAGTGCGGGCGTTATTAACACACCGGGCGTTATTAGCACCCGGAGTGCGGGCGTTATTAACACCCCGGGCGTTATTAGCTCCCGGAGTGCGGGCGTTAATAACACCCCGGGCGTTATTAGCACCCGGAGTGCGGGCGTTAATAACACCCCGGGCGTTATTAGTGCCCGGAGTGCGGGCGTTATTAACGCCCCGGGCGTTATTAGCGCCCGGAGTGCGGGCGTTATTTGCGGCGGAGAAAGGTCACGTCACCGTTTGAATTGGCATGCGATTACTTACTCACCATTATATCGGGCCACATCAACGGAACATTGGCTGACGGCTTTAAGGCAGACAAGAGCACGGATTCGGAAATATATGAGGAGTAGGGACTAGGTCTCAACTTATGTGAATTACCAACAGATAGCATGTCAGCAATAAGCGTCTTATCGGCCAAATCCGTGTTGAGATACAGGGAGAACCTGGAAACTCTGGCAGAGAAAAAAAACGTTTTTCTGGTATAGGTTCCGGGGTTTTCCTCCGTGCAGACGATAGACAAGTGGTATCTAAAATTATTATGATACGTCAGCACGTATAGGATATAGAGTAGTATTTTTAATTTCATTTCCAATGATTTTAAAAAGCTACAAAAATAAGAAAACATTGCAGGAGGGTGGCTTTGAGTTTTTTATGATAGCTAGATACAATTCGAGAATTGCAGATTGTTCACGGAGGATAGCAACGTTATTTAGCATTCATATCTAAAGTGCATAGAGTCAATGGTGCAAGTGTTAGTTTGCATCGTGATGTTAATCTGCTTATCGATTACTTTGACATGAGCCAGTTATAAGTTCGGTTCAACATTTCTAGGGAAGAACATTTTGTTTAACCATTTACATGAGAATAATACCCAACACTGATTGAACCTTGTAGCTGGTCCAACAATTGTAATTTGTAATGCAACATTAATTATCTGACAGAACATAAATTTTATATTTTTGGCAAAAGTTCAATGCAGATTAGAATTTTCAGCTGACTTTTTTTTGTCGTATATACGGTGAAAACCACAAATATTTTATACTCCAGTCTTTTCGCTCTAAATAATGGGACATTCAGATAAATAAAAAATATGTATTTTGTGTGGACAATGTTTGCATAAAATTTGCACAGAATTTGCATATTAATACAGAAACATTCAACCGCTGAATACACATATATCGATACAGAACGAATTTTTATTGTTGTGGTGCTTGTGAATTAACCTTACAGATTATTGGTTGAAAGTTTACATTCCGCAGCCAATACCAAATATAATACAACCACCAGGTATTTCCCGAGATGATGGCAAGCGACCTGATGGTATGACCCTAATTCCGTGGAGCCAGGGAAAGCCTCTTCTCTGGGATGTGACTATTCGAGACACGTTAGCTCAATCATACGTCACTGAATCTTCTAGGAAAGTGCGTTCAATAGCCGACAACGCAGAGAGACACAAGCATAACCATTATATATCTTTAAAAGAAAATCATTTATTCACTCCTATTGTTTTTGAAACTTTAGGTTGCATGGGTCCAGAAACGAAGAAATTTATTGGCAAATTAGGGTCATTAATGAGAGCAGCTTCAGGAGAAACACGCTTGAAATTCTTGAATTTTATGATGAATTTTATTTATTGTAATACTTGTTTTAGATAAGATCCTTTTTTTACAGGCTGCGCCTTTCACTTTAAAATAAATGAATAAAAAAGGCAAAAAAGAAAAATACCAAAAACACATTGATATCAACTTAAGAAAAACATCCGAAAAATGCTACGGTGAAAGAGCCACTTTTGGACGCCCGGCCCCTTAACACTCATAATACTGTCCTGATTTAAGATTTTCGCACCACTTCTATGATTTGCATTCAAACTGTCTGTTAAATCAGTGGTTGTAAAATGAGGTGAAAATGTAATGTGGCAAATCGGTGGTGATTAATGATTTTAAAAATATTGCTAGATATTCAAGGTAACGGGTCGCAAATCTGACTGACATAAACCTTAAGGCACTAGTCCCGACTACCTACTGTAAGGGGGATTGTCCATAAATTACGTAAAGCTTTTTTCAGTGCTGCCGTCAATTTAAAGTCCTTATATCTCAACAAGTATAAGCAATTTTTCAAGCCAAAAATTTGCTCTATCCCCCATTTGGGGGTTAGGTCATACATTCGACAGAGAAAAATGATTAGTTGTTGAGATATAACTATTTTAAACTGATGACAGCACTGAAAGTGTTATGTAGTTTATGGACGATCCCCAAGACGCCTTTACCTACGACCGACGCTGCAATATAAATGAAAGGTAAAAAAAAAAACAGATCAAGATCATGTAGTTCACGTTAAATTACTAAGTATATAATATAAGTAGGAACATAACCCAGGCGCGCCGAGTATGGGGGGACGAGGGGGGCTATTGCCTCCCACGAGGAAATCCGTGGGGGGCAACGCCCCTCACGATAAATTCAAACATTTAACCGCGAAAGCTGTTAGTTTTGCAGAAATAACTAAGACAATAATTTAATTTAATTTTAACAAAAGGACAATTTAATTTAGAATTGATTCTCATACAACTTGATCACTAGATTAGACCACATCCAGGGCCGCACTAGCTACCTAAAGGTCCATCGGGCAAAATATCAAAAGGCCCCATAAATCGGAGTATCAGATTTCTAAGGGCCGAAAATGAATAATGTATTTTTTTATTATGTGTAAACAGGGATGAATCTAGCAAAAATGTACAGGGGGTTCTGGACTATTGCGTTAATAAATTGATTTATTATTGAAATACACTGCGAGCGGAGGGAGCGAAATTTTTTGATATTTATTTAGTCTGTTACACTCTTGGATCGTGAAATAAAATTATTTGAAGCAATCATATCTCAATTGAATAGAAATTAACAAAAATTTTAATTCGTATTTAATGCTCGGCGTAAGAAAATTAATCGAAAAGGCGATAACTTTGGACAGTTATAAAAATTGTTTCTTTTACATTACAAGGTTTTGATCTGTGATTGATTAATAGAAAAAATCTTGCAATTCAAACATAATTGAAAAACTGCAGCAAATCTCTGAAAGCGCCGCTGGCCAAATTTTACATTTTTAGCATTCCCTAGAATTAAAATTTAACTTAAAAATGAATTAAGGTTTCTAAAATTTTATAGCGGATATTGCCCCGCTAAGGCCCTGTCGAAACGGTTCCAGATTGAGGCAAAATGCCCATCGGGCTCGCCCCGATTGCCTAGTATAGCCAGTCCGGGTCTGACCACATCGAATTGATAAGTTAACACACACACAATGTGCACCCCCTCAATTACGTAGTAAACTTCACTACTCGTTTTCCAAATTCATTTTACTTCTTTTCCTTATCTTCGTGTAGTCCACTGCTACAAGCTGACTTTCGATAGCCCACTGTTATTAATTTCGAAGATTCTTTTGTATTTTCGAGACAAATTTTTCTTCTACCTTGTTTCTGTTTGAAATTGTACACCGCTAGTTTCTCCCTTTTTGTATTTCGAAAAAGCCAATTGCTAATTTGATCAATTTATTTCACGAAGTGTAACACGGCGTAACACATTTGCATAAGTATCGGAACAGGTCAGGTCGACCTGGACCGGGTTCAGGTCAGGTTGGCTCCGACCTATATGTAACATGAAACCTGAAAAATGTCATCAGATCAACCTGATTTCTCCAGATCAGGTACAGGTTCAGGTTGACCTGATTAACCTGATTTGAAGTAGAAGTTAGATAAAACAAACTTGAAGTTGACCTCCGACCTGAATTCCTTATTCAGGTTGACCTGTTTTATTCAGGTCAGTTTCAGGTTGACAAAAATCAACCTACCTGACCTGAAAGCTTCAGGTCAACATATTTCAGGTCACAGGTCTGGCCTGACCCACTCCGATCCTAACATTTGCAATGAAAAAATAGGTGTATGCTTGATTGCTGATGAAATAAAAGTGTTTGTGCAATCCAAATTTTATAACTTTTATTATTTGGGGCGGGGGTTGGAACAGATCTGTGACTTTTGCCCCCCACGACTCAAACTAAAGTCGGCGCGCCTGACATAACCTTCATATTGTAGCTCGCGGTAATTTTGAATTTGTCACAACAAAGTTTTTTCTGTCGGGTGAATTATTGTTACTATATTCTATACGTTGTTTACAAATGAATTCTGGGAAAATTTTTGACTCCCGGTAAAAGTTCCTATTTATTTTACGTTGAATTCCAATAAAAATATTTTCTTTCTTGGGAAAAACTACCACCAATCTGTGTCGGTTTACGGTAATTATGAATATTCGAAAAACTCTTTCTATACATTGCCCAAAGCAATGACGATCCCAAATTTCCAATTAAACTAAATCTTCCACCTGAATTACTCTTGAGCCGTGAGAGTTGGAGATTCGGTTTGCCTCGGTGGGTTTTATCTATTGCAATAATTTTATTATTTTTCATTGCTTGTAAAAAAATATACCCAAATATTGGATATACGTAACTCGATGAGCAGCAGATATTGCTATAATAGAAGCCTTTTTGGGAAATTGTAATAGCAGCCCAGAATCTTGAAAGCTGTAATAGAAAGTCGTAAAGTACTAATGATAAACATTAACTCACATAACGCGAAATAAAAACACATAAAATCCAAAATTACCGTCATTTCAACCGGAAGTAGTATCTAACTTAAGGACGCTTTGAAAGAGACGCAATGTTTTCTTGACAATTTTATAAATTTTTTATTTTCTTTGTTTTGTTTTTGGTTTTTATTTAGACTGTTTGTATGGCGAAATTAAAATTGAACTAGTTGCAAATATACCCGTACGCAACGCTGCAACTTGTATGGTCCCGCAGTAGAATATATCTTCCATGCTCCTTTTGCCAACATAGAAGAAGCTGTTTTTGCACACTGTAAGTTTTAACACCTAAGCCAAACCTTGCAGATTTTTAACTTTCAGTGTGCGAAAATATGTTTTTCTTTACGCCCCACAGTAGGCTAATCCGATATATTCATGTTCAAAAATCTATATCTCGTGAAATATTCACAATTTAAATGTAAGAATTCTTAAAACGTGATTTAAGAATATTCAAAAATGTCGGGAAAAATATTTGTGCATGTAGGCCGCAGATTAATAGTCGTAAAGTTGTTAGACAAAGTGACAGGTTTGATTTCTCCCCATACATAACCTCAAAAAAATATATTTTCCATATTTTCGTCAGAATCTTGTCGAAATCAGTTGTAAACGTTAAAGTAATTCATAATAAGTCGAAACGAGCCTTGTCCGACGAAAAAGGGATGAAATTCCTAGTGGTTTTGAAGCGAATTGTTATTCAGCGCTCTGAGACTCAAAGACATGAAAATCGAAGAATCAACCAAGAAATTCATCTTTTTTTTCGTCGGACTAGGCTCGTTTCGACTTATTATGAATTACTTTAACGTTTACAACTGATTTCGACAAGTTTCTGACGAAAATATGGAAAATATATTTTTTTGAGGTTATGTGTGGGGAGAAATCAAACCTGTAACTTTGTCTAACAACCTTACGACTATTAATCTGCGGCCTACATGCACAAATATTTTTCCCGACATTTTTGAACATTCTTAAATCACGTTTTAAGAATTCTTACATTTAAATTGTGAATATTTCACGAGATATAGATTTTTGAACATGAATATAACGCGCCCCCTATTTTTGTGACATGTCGTAGAATTTCCTAAGTTTGTTGTCCATCTAGTTCTTGTGACAATTCGTAAAAAGGCAAACTTCCTGGGCTTGTCAGACCCCTAGTCTGTGACATCTTGTTAAAGCGCTAATTTCCTAGGTTTTGCGGCATTTCGTAAAGGGATAATTTTTTTCAGATTTGTTAGCTACCTAGGTTTCGTTAAATTATTTTGGAGAAAATTATTTAGATTGTGTCAACAACAATGAATATAGAAGATATCTTTGCACATTGCGCAAGTAGTCAAAATTATAATAAAAGTGACAATTCGCACACTGTGCGAGGAGCCACTTCCTTAAAGTATTAACCCATCAAGCTTCATAATCATTGTCAAGTGAATGTGTCATAAAAACTCTACACGTTTTGCGTTTTACGTCTTGCATTTAGTATGTTTCAATTATCAAAATGTTGAAACTGTCTGAAATTTTGAGAAACAGTTCAGACATAAATTATCTTGTTGATTTATTTCTCTGAAGTGTGAGTAATTTAAAGATTTTCTCGTATAAACCGATTTTTGCTTATTTTCTAACTCAGGAAATTCTTTTAGGAAAAATCAACTATTTGTCGTACGGAAGAGTTTATAAGAAATATTGTGCTCAAAGTTCTGTGGTAATATGCAGAATGTTACATGCAGAGAAACCAAACAAAATAGACCAGCACTTCCGGTTGGAATGTCTGTTATTGCGGTTTGTTCGAAGTGGTTGATGTAAACATGCGGAAGGGAAAAATCCGTTTATTTTTATCGCACCACACAACATCCGAAGTCCTTGCTCCGAATTCCCATAAAACTAAGTTTTATTCACAATTTCTCTGCACAATTGACGGAAAAAGTTGCAAAAGAAATTGAAATTAACGAAGAGCATATGAGCGTTCACAATAAGGCAATTATCTTCTCGACAGCGTCCAATTCCAAAAACTTCTTACCATTACCAAAAGAAAACCGAATATTCTTATTACGGAGCGATTTAATTTATCTTAATCTTAATTACATGAACACAAAATACCTTTCCTCATCGTCGAACGTTGCATAGCAACCATCAGCAAAGTAGGCAAGTACAATTTTTTGTATTTAGACGCGTGCGAACTATGTAAGAGGTTTACGGTTTTAGAATCTAAACTCTAACGTGTTTGAAAATTGAATTTAATTGGATTCTCGCAAGTTGTAAAGCAGTAGGGTCCGTAACAAGGAGGGCGCATGAGATGAGATTTTTCCATAAGGTTACAGTTTTTGAAATTCAGTTTTTTACTAAAAGATTTTTTGAATTTTATTTGGTTTTTAATGATTGGAAGCTTGAAAGTGTTGTGATTGGTTATAAATAGAAGACTTCGACAATTGGCAAAATTAAGTGCGCCAGTTGGCAAGTTATGCTATAAGTTTCACAGCTGGTGCATTCTGTCATGAAAACAGTATACTTTGACGGCTCTAGGTCAAAAAACCCCCGGACAAAAAACCCCCGGACAAAATAACCCCGGACGAAATAACCCCCAAGGGTTATTTTGTCCGGTTTTAAGAAGTAATGAAATTTTAAAAACGAATCCGGACAAATTTCGCGCAAAGCATGGTTTGCATATGTTGTTTTTATGTTACAATACGCCCTGCAGGCGGTATTACAAGCATGGCGCAGAGCCCCCATGCTTGTTATAATCCGGATTTTTGGTTTTCTGGATATTTGGTCATCAGGATTATTGGTCATCCGGATTTTTGGTCGTCTTGATTTTTGGCCGCCTGGATTTTTAGTTATCGGATTTTTCGTCATCCGAATTTTTGGTTGTCTGGGTTTTTGTAATGAATGGGTTGCTACCCCAAACCCTGCTATGGGCTAGGGGTTATTTTGTCCGGGGTTATTTTTTCCAGGTGTTATTTCGTCCGGGGTTATTTTGTCCATGGATTATTTTGTCCGAATGCCACTTTGACGTAAGCCGTTGACGCAATAAAGACGTGGATTCCAGGTCCGAATTCGTAATGTGACAAACAGAAACGCACTTACGCCATAGGCTTCGTATGTGCCTAAAAGTTATTTCTATTGGCGTAGGCTCTTCTCATATTAATTGAAAAATAAGCAGCAGACTGTAACTCGCGTTTGTTAAGATAGTTTAATATTAAGCGTAACATATTGTGAAAAATTAACATTAATATAAGGCTTCAGAATTTTGAATTAACCCGGTGTTTAGTTTAGAGACAAAGGTGTTGTTGTGGTTCGAACACAGATGGAGGGTCACAGTCGGGTGAAACATCAGTAATGGAATGTTTCGTGAACCGATCATTTGACTACGAATGAACGTCGGTGGAGTCTTTTCACTTTGGTACTTCTACGAGTAAAGATCTAAAAGAAATTAAGTTCGCTGTGTCGAATTAATTGTGTGAATTTAAGTAAAGCTCGTGGGGAACGAGATAAGACTTTTGGTACCGTAAAACGGTTTGACAACATTTAAACGTATGGAACGTAGCTTCCAGGTATTTGTACAAACAATTGAAGTATTGGTACGTGAAAGGATAAATGAAAAAGGTCTTTGGAGGAAACGCATCAATAGATTTATTTTACAAGTGGAAAACCTGACAAATGTGTTCAGATCCTTCATAGTGTTCAAAAAAGTCTCAACACTCAACATAAATTGAGGTTAGTGTTAAGGGGTGTGCACATTTTAGTTTTTAAATTTGGGCCATCCATAAATGACGTCTAGTTTTTTCAGTGCTGCCAGCACATTTAAATCGTTAATAACTCGATAAATGTGCATTCTGGCGAGTCAAACGTGTGTTCTACCCTCCCAATTAGGGGGGTATTTAGATGGGTACAACACACATTTGAATCACCAGAAAGCATATTTATCGAGTTATTAACGATTTCAATGTGCTGGCAGCACTGAAAAAACTGGACGTCATTTATATATGAAATAACAATAAGTTTTGAGAAGTGATTGATTTATTAAATAGTGGAAAGAAATTTATTGGTGTTATTTGTTCGTTTAATTAAGTTTTGGAAGTTTTAATTAGTTACAATTGAAATGAGAACGTTACAAGACGCATCAAACAAAAATATCGTTTGCGTTATTCGCGTCAACAATATTATTTTAATCGTTTTGTTTTCCGCAAATTCACGCCCTCCACCAATTCGTTGTTATTCCGTCCCTCCGGAAAGCGGTCAAAAACGTTGGTAAACTTTTTTTTCATGTTGTTCAAAAACTCCAATTTCCTCTATCTGTTATGTCTATATAACGCCGGAAGAAGAAGAAGTTTCAATTGATGGCATCTAGAAGTAACGGATTTGTGTATAACACGAATAACACATGAGTGATTTTGCTACAATGAGGAAGAAAATATATATACATTTACATTAGGTGAAGTATTTCGTGGAAACTAGCTATTTCCATAAAACAGTCTACCTTTGTAAATAATTAAAACGTATATATTCGTTTTACAAGATAATTGCGAACGTTATTGTCGAACTTTTACAAAAAACATATACAAGGGACCCGTACGTATCTTAATAGATGTGGCAACCAGAGTTGGTGTTACGAAAAGACTCGAACGTATTTGAGTAAATATTGCCTTAACTCTTAAGTGTATGAAATTACGTATTGGAAAGGTGACTGACGGACGGTCATTTTTTTTAGTGCTGATTCGTCATTTAAGGACCATGATCGATGCTCCCCCCCCCCTACTCCGCAGTCGAAATTGGGGTGGTTACAAACGTCGTGGTAAACGCATAAGACCACTTTTCGGAGAACTTCGTTCTTCGTACGGATCTAAGCATATTGAAAGGACCCGTACGCTTCACAATAGATGTCGCAAACAGACTCGACCGTATCTAAGTAAATATTGCCTTGAACTTATGAGGATAAAAGAAGTCATCGACGTAGAAACTCCAAAGGAGCAAGCAGCATACAGAAAAGGCTGAAACTGCTGCGACCAGGTCCTGGCACTTACGAACTACATCGAGCTAGGCTTTCAACGAGAGTTGAAAACTGCAGCGGTGTTTTTAGACTTATCTGCAGCATACGACACCGTATGGAAGCGTGGCCTATTATTCAAACTCAGCAAAATCGTACCGTGCCGGAAAACGCTGGCTGTGGTGATGAACATGTTAAGTGACCGCAGCCTCCAAGCCGAGCTTAACGGAAAGACGAGCCGCAAGCGGGTGCTAAACAATGGGCTTCCGCAAGGATCAGTCCTAGCAGGCTTTTTATATTGTGTCTACACAATGGACTTACCAGCAACACAGTCACGAAAATTCGTATACGCAGACGACAACGCACTGGCTTGTCAATCGAAGTCCTTCAATGAACTGCAGCCAAATTTAAATGATGACTTGGAATTAATGGCACAATACTACAAAGAATGGAGCTAAAACCGAATGTCGCGAAAACAGTGCACTGTCTCTTCCACCTGAAGACAGACAAACCGAAAGCTTGAGCTTAAAATAAACGGGGAAGAAGTAGAACACAAAGTAAATCCTGTGTACCTGGGCATCCCGTTAGACCGAAGTCTCACCCAACGGACAAACTGCGAACGTCTCAAAACTAAATTGAAAACACGTGTCAACACCATACAAAAGTTGGCAGGGTCCACATGGGGATGTTCAGCTAAAACTCTGAGGATCACAACCCAGGCTATGGTCATGTCAGCAGCCAACTACTTTTCCCCAGTATGGATGCACAGTGCCCACGTAAAGAAAGTGGACACACAGTTAAACAACGCGCTTCGAATTGTATGTGGCGCAGTTGATCCTACGGAAGTGGAGTGGCTATATGTGTTGAGCAACATCGCATCTCCCCACATCCAAAGACAGGAAGCAGCTCTCAAAGAGTGCACCAAAATAGAATTGGACACGGAATTGCCGATTTTCAAGGTCATAGAATGCGCTCCCACTACGAACAGGCTGAAGTCAAGACACACTACTTCTAGCTCTTTTATCGCGAAAGAAACGATTTACTAAGGCTAAATCGTTTCCCAACAGGACAAGGGTGTTGCAATGAACAGATGGAAATTTGCTGACTCACCATTATGTCAGTGCGGTCAACCCCAAACTATGGATCATATCATAAGTCAATGCAGCATTCATCACTTTACAATTCTTTTTTTTTTCTACAACACTGCGCGGAAAACCTTATCATTGAAGGAATATTTACAAAAAACTACTCAACAGATTTTCACTATTTTAACTTTTGTGATTTTCTAATGCCCGTAGCTTCACAAACCTTCAAAAAACCACGCTTTTAACCATTTTTTCGACCGTAGCTCCAAAAATTCTTGACCGATTTTGCCCAAGTCTAATTCCGTAATCAATTTGTTTGATTAATTGATTTTTCGAAGATACTCGAGTAAATACACTTACCAAGATTTAATACTATAAAAATCTTTCGATTACCTTTCAGGGAAAAAAGAGTTTTTAAAAATCGGTCAAGTTTCATTCGAGTTGTCGTTTTGACGTAGAGACGGACAACATTCTTTTGTAGACTCAGCATCCAAGGTAGAGATGAGCGGGTCGACCTTTTTTCGAAACCCGACCCGGACCGAACCCGACCCGATAAAATTTTTCGAAACCCGAAACCCGAATTGTTTCTAAACCCGACCCGGACCGAACCCAAAACGATTAAAATTTTCGAAACCCGAAACGTTTCAAAACCCGACCCGGACCGAACCAGACACTCAAGTTTTTCGAAACTCACAATCCAAATTACTTCGAAACAAAAATTATTTCAAGGCCCGACGTCTGCATTCTTCACGGACCTTAGACTAAAACAAAATTCGTGTAATGTAAGATGATAAAATTTAGACGAGTTTTGTAAAATATAAGGACCCGAATAAAATGATACAACAACCCGACCCGGACCGAGCCCGACCCGATAAAATTTTTCGAAACCCGAACTGTTTCCAAACCCGGCCCGGACCGAACCCGACCCGATTAAAATTTTCAAAACCAAAAACCCATTAACCCGAAAAAAACAATTCGGGTTCGGGTTCGTTACGGGTTTTTCGAAGTTTCGGGCAACCCGCTCATCTCTAATCCAAGGATTATTATCAATAGTCCCCCTATTACCCCCCTCAAATCGACTGGTTACAAACGTCGTGGTAAACACAACTTAGTTCTTCGTACGGGTCTAAAAGCTTCACTGTTCTAGTTGAAGTAATGTAAACTCAAGCAATTTGCAGAGTCGATGAATTGTAGTGTGGGTAAAAATATGCTTTTCATAACTCAGCGAAATATATATATATATATATATATATATATATATATATATATATATATACTATATATATATATCATATATATATATATATAGAAATTAATTGCTATTTCCCACTGCGGCTGGAGATGGCAAACTCACTTCACGTGCTCAATGGTGACTAGTTAGGAAAACCACAACTTCCTCTTATGTGTGGGGTGAAAAGATGAAAAAAAATGTAGTCGAATTTTATTCATAAACTGAATATTTTCAATTGTCTTTTAATGTACAATGTAAATAGGTACTTTGTTTGCGACTATTTTTTAATAGAAATTGATATGGTGTAATTTTGGCGTGGGTTGACATTGCTTCAGGTTATGTATATTTCGTTTGCATGGAATCGCACGGGAGCCTGTAGCTTTATAACTAACCAAAAAGTAATATCCAAAAGACTTTCCGATTCGCTCAGAAAATACTATACATCAGAGTCTTCAGAGAAACACATTCTGTGTGGTTAATCCCATTTCAATCCTTCGTTCTATATTTATTGCAAGTATACATTACATAATGTCGGAAGATAAACTTTCTTTAACCTTTATCTTTATCCTCTTATTGTTCTGATAAGCATAGCACAGATTTGAATATTGAAATTGTAAAGGTAACAACATTCCCGATAATGTTAGGTGTAAAATCATTACCACGTACTTTACGTAATGTTATCTTCTTGGTTATATTCTTATAAATGAAAGTGAAACTCATCCAATTTCCATGGGCAAATATTTGTTGTCGTTACTTTCGGTAGATTAGTGTAAATGTAAAAAAACTGAATGGAAATGACTTACCGTAACAAAATAAAATTAATTACATTTATTGCTCGCTATCAATCTGATCTGTGGGATTAAGTCTACTGTGTGATTTCAAGTTAGATGTTATTGGAATAGCAAATTAAAGAGTCACACAGGAAAATAGTCTTCACTATGCGTTGATCTATTGTGTTTCATGTGCGAAACAAAAGAATTGAAAGATAAGATAAATAAAATTGTCAAAGTACCCGGCCAGTATTTAAATCTATTGAATGTTCCTTACCAGTTTTTAGGGATGTTAAAACGTAAAGGTACTGAAGAAAGTATTGAAATTCCCCCAATATAGCACCAAAAAATGGGACATTGAAGAAAGTATGTTAGGGTCAACCTTGAGATCACCTTAGATCCTCAAAGAGAGCCTTCGTAACTTTACTTCTGTTGGAACATTGATTTAATTCGATAAATTAAATAATTTTCTCTAAAGGAAAGTAGTCGTAATTTATGGAATTACGTACTCACATCTAGAAACATATTTGTAGATGAGAAGTACTTCTATCCAGAAAAGATAAACCAAAAAAATACGAGAACCGCCGAGTATCAATCTGTGTCCACACAGCCGGCCTGAATCCCAGTTGCAAATTTTGTTATTTTGAGGTACATGTCTTCAGCACCCCCACCATTTTGAGCTGGATTTTCAAATATTTGATTTTGAGCACTAGGTTATGTGCTTTCGAAAAATGGTTATCATAAATATTGTGATGCTACCTGTGCTTAGCACAAAACTATTTTCTGCTCAAAACATGTCTATTTGTATGGTAGACCCCTGCTGTATCAACTTTTTCGAAATTATGAATAGTTAGCTGAAATCTACATATTATGTGCTGACGATATCACCGGCCTAACAGTTTGGTGATGCCACCTGTGCTTAGCAATAAACTATTTTCTGCTCAAAACATGTCCATTTTTTTGGGGATTACATTAACTTTATCGTATGTTCTATGAAAATGGCGTGCACAATCATCAGAATTGATTCTGCATTGAACCTAAGGCATGTGCAGTCATAGGAATGAATTGTGAATTAAATCTTAGACATGCACAATAGTCGTTTCTATTCTAATGATTGTTGTGCATACACTTACGGAAATATATTTTTGCATCAAATAAAATTTTGTACTTCTGCGCAGCTTTTTAACACTGCAAAAACTTGTGCAGAAGTACAAAATTCTATTTGATGCAAAAATATATTTCCGTAAGTGTATGCACAACAATCATTAGAATAGAAACGACTATTGTGCATGTCTAAGATTTAATTCACAATTCATTCCTATGACTGCACATGCCTTAGGTTCAATGCACAATCAATTCTGATGATTGTGCACGCCTTGGGACAAATGCACAATTCATCTAATGATTGTGCATACCTTAGGTTGAATGATTAATTCACTCTAATGATTGAGCATGCGTTAGGGTCAATGTAACATTGACTCTAATGATTGTGTATGCATTAGGCTAACTGCACAATCAATTCTGACTATTGTGCATGTCTAGGATTTAATTCACTATTCATTCCTATGACTGCACATGCCTTAGATTCAATGCAAAATCAACTCTGATGATTGTGCACGCCATTTTCATAGAACATACGATAAAGTTAATGTAATCCCCAAAAAAATGGACATGTTTTGAGCAGAAAATAGTTTATTGCTAAGCACAGGTGGCATCACAAAACTGTTGGGCCGGTGATATCGTCGGCACATAATATGTAGATTTCAGCTAACTATTCATAATTTCGAAACATTACCAAAGACCCGTACGTATCAGAATACATGTGACAAACAGAATAGATGTGGCAAAGTGACTCGAACGTACCTAAATATACAAATAAGCAAACAATCCAACGATTTCTGTTCTTTTATAACTGTGGGGATTGGGTAGTTAGATAGGGTAGCGCTTGATAGCATATGAGCGGAGTGTGGTAGTCTGGGTCATATGCCAGGCGTCAACTGTCTAACTATCAAGTGCTCTTTTTACGTCCACGTCGTAGTCCCTGGGACCTCAATTCTCTTCGGAGTTTTGTGCTAAACTTAAGAGTGCTACCTGACAACTTGCCTACGGGTTTTCGGGGAAACGGATCACTGGGTTGAGCGAAGTGTTAACGCCTCTTCCTCGTAAAAAAATCACAGTTCAAGAAACTCTACAATGAGCCTCGGATAAACGGACGGATTCAACAACGACGACCACGTTGGAGAAGTCGGGCCCAGGATCGCTCCAGATGGAGAAACGTTGTAGAGTCAGCCAAAACCCGCTTGGGTTAGAAAGGCTGATAAGTAAGTAAGTAAGTAAGTAAGAATTTCAAAGATCCATAGAAATTACCCAAGGTAATGTCAAAGGCCCTACCGAAGTACGTCTCTAGAAAATCTAGAAAAGCTTATATCCAAGGACTAAGTCGTTTTTCCCTAAAACCCAGAAACACGTGTTCGCTTAAATTTAATTTTCTACAACTTCGCCTTTGGAACTAACTTTCTAACTCTCATAGTTCCGAAGATTTGGTTCATCTTGCCTAATTATGGAAGTGACCATATACCAGGATTGGGCTATATTTCACCAAAACCCTGAAACACGTTTTCGCTTAAATTTAATTCTCTACAACTTTGCCTTTGATAGTAAATCTCCATATTGCATAGTTAAGGAAACATAGAAGAAAAACTGTTTTCGTATATGGCCAAGAATCTCAGTTTCGTCCATTCCATTGGTCCCAGTGCCCAGACCCCTGTACCGATTCCCACAAAATTTTTTTCCCAGTTTTGTGACATCAAATGCTTTCATTTGACACCAAATTGAGCAATTTCCGTGCTTTACTTGCTGAGATATTTGCGAAAAAGCTTCACCGACCTTCGAAAAACCATGTTTTTGGTCACTTCCTCGACCATATCTCCGAAACCACTTGATCGATTTTGCTCATCTTCGAACTTGAATCATGGCAGACATGTACCTTTCAGGGAAAAAAAAGTTTAGGCTGATCGGTTCAGTCGTTTGGAAAAAAAAGAGGAGGCGGACAGACGGACATTTTTTTTATTGCTGACGATAATAGATGCATCCCCCCCTCCCACCTCGATCTACCCCATGTTACAATAAAATTGTTTGTAGTAAACGTGTACTGTTTGTACTTCGTAAGGGTCCAAAAAGTTGTTACAATAGGGGTCTCCCATACAAACGGACATGTTTTGAACGGAAAATAGTTTTGTGCTAAGCACAGGTGGCAGCACAAAACTTATGATAACTATTTTTCGAAAGCACATAACCTAGCGCTCAAAATCAGCTATTTGAAAATCCAGCTCAAAATGTACCTGTTATTTTGACAGAAAAAAAAATTTTAAGAGAATAATTGCAGGGAAATGTCGAGGTGGGTGAGGTAATAATGAAGATCGTGGCATATGAAGATGACTTGATTCTGTTAGCAGATAATATCAGGGATTTACAGGGTGGTATTCACTGCCTGAATGCTGCATGTGAGGAGTACGGGATGAGGGTGATTGTAGGGAAAACTAAAGTTATGCATTTTAGAAAATCTCGGAAGGAGATAGCTTGCAGTTTAAATGAGGAGGAGCTGGAGCAGGTTTCTGAATTCAAGTTAGTTAGGGAATTTGAGGAAAGGAGAAAAACCTGTTTGCCAGTCAGTTGAGGTCGCATGTGTTCAGCAAAAAGAAATTAAGTAGCGAAACAAAGTTAACTATCCACAGATCAATTTTTAGGCCGACGATTCTGTACGGAGTGAGAGTTGGGTTGATTGCTGATATCTTGTGCATGACATGGAGGTTTCTGATACGAGGGTTCTTAGGAACATAGCGAAAGTTAATCAGAGGGAGCAGTTGGATAATCATATTAGGAGCGACGAAAATTTATGGATTTTGTCAGTCGAAGAGGCGACAAGGGCTAGTCGTCTGCGTTGGTTCGGGAACTTTCAAAGGATGGGTAATAGCAGGCTACCGGAAAGGATCTTGGATGCACAGGTGTCGTGTGCTAGACCAAGGTGTAGACCAAGGAGAAGGCTTATAGATTTAATTAAGTCAGATTTAGAAGTTAAGACGCTTTCTCTGGGCTTTCTCTTCTCTCCTTGGCATGAAGGACGATAGCTCACCTTTCTGGGGTTGTGGCATAAAGACCTCACTCTGAAAGGTGCTAATACGGTCTACAAAGTTTGATGATGAAGAATAATTTGATTTCATTTCTTCAAACTCAAACGTATCATCGAAATCTGAAACTCATAACCTTCACACATTTAGCCGTTAAATTTTACAACTTACAGATAAACAGTAATTACAGTTATTGTTGGATTAGCCATAAATAACATATTTTGTACTTTGTATGTGTATTTTATTTGACACCTCCTTTTTTATCTGTGATGATATTGCGAAGAATTAATTTTGGTAATTCTAAAATAAGAATTGACCGCTATAAATAAAGAGTTGATCACGAAAAATGAAGAATTGATCACTAAAAAATAAGAAAAGTGATCGCTATAGCACTTACCGGTCACTTTTCTTGTTATAGTGTTTCCTTATACAAAATGTTATTAGATAGCAATCACTGTAAATACATGCCATGAATGTTTTCATGGTTTTGTCCAGTTTTTGGACAGTAATACATTCAATATTTTATTGCCTTTCCTACAATCAACACAAAATAAATAGAAACTTTTGTTTTTTCTTCATTTTGCGCCAATTTAGACTCAGAAAAATGTTTTTAGCATATTTCGTATATGTTTGCAACTACCATACTAATTTTTGGGGAAACAACAATACGTCATGTTATGGTAGCTAACTATAAACACAATACGTTTGCTTCTAACATAATATATCTGCTACAACGATATTATGTTTAGCTCAATTACTAAATTATGTGTATAAGTAATGCATTATGCAATTATCTCTGTATGTTGTGCACAAACCAAACAGTAGAGGGAAAGCCCTTATGTATTTTGTACGACGACATGGACCGATTGTCGCAACGTATAGATGTTGTTTGTAAAAACTTTTCGTTATATTGAATTTTGCCAACATATCGTTTTGCTCTAAATGTGTTTAGAAAAAATCTAACTTCACACTTCACCTTTTCCACAAAATAAATTTTTATGTGATCTTTGAACCGAACTTTATTCGAAAAGAATTTTATTATATGGTGCGGTACGTTTTCGATTTGATTCGCAAAAAAAAAAACTTTAGGTGAGAGCTCTCATAAACCCCATAAACAATAAAAGAAATGTTCGTAAATGGATGCACGTTTTACGAAATGTGCAATATACTTCTAAAGTTATCATTGCTGCTATATTGCTCGTTCTTATTGCATAACAAACATGGATTTACGCGCAGAAAACAGGCCACAATCAATATTTAATTAAAAAACAACGAAACAAAATCCAATTTTCATTTTCCGGTTTTCAAATTGCTCTCACATCCGCTTTCGAACGAAAACCTCGAATTTAACTTACAAGAGAATATTTTATAGGTTGTGATAAATCATTGTAACTTAAAGGGAAAGTTTTTGCTAGACGTTTAATAATGTTGTACCAAAATTTATTTCCTAAAGCGAGCTTTACAGGAAACAAAAATGCATTCTCAGATAAAAATGCTACGAGAAAAATTGGGCTTTGGTTTCCTTTGAATTTCGAATCAGTTCCTTTTGTTAATGTAGTGTAACGCCTTCAGAGAATTGTGCAACTGAAAATGTAAGGAAACACACTGGCAAATTCTGAATTTTCATTGTAAGATTTAATACTCCAATATTGAATTATGTAAGGCGTTTGGAGAATTAATCTCTCTGAAAACTTTATGATATTTTAATATAAAACTTTAGTGCCGAACATGGGACTGGTAATTCAAATAGAATTCAAGTGGATCAATGACAGTGGACATTGTCTGCCCACATAATGTTTTCCTATGCATATTGAATTAATTATCAGAACGATTCCCACCCAATAAAACTAATTTGTAATTTGTAGCTAAGACTTTATTTAGCTGTTTTCTGCACGTAAACTAGTCAGGTTAAACAGTCTATCCAGATTTTCAGTGAGGCACCGGCCCGGACTGACATTTCTATCTCGTGCACGCGAAACTATCAAGTGCTATTTTTACGTCCACGTCGTAGTCCCCGGGACCTCAATTCTCTTCGGAGTTTTGTGCTAAACTTAAGAGTGCTACCTGATGACTTGCCTACGGGTCATCGGGGAAACGGAAGTAGGTTGGGCGTTTGGTAAACCTCCAAACACCGGAAAAATGGATACCGGTTATGAACTCAACAACACAGCCTCGGATCGGACAGGATAAACGGCAACGACTCAAGCAACGGCAAAAGGACAATGATTTAAAACTAGGAACACGGAATGTAAGATCTTTGTTGCGGCCAGGAGAATTGAGATCTCTCACAAGTGCGCTAAGAGCGGCAAAAATTGACATCACGGCAGTGCAAGAAACGAGATGGCCTGGAAAGGACACCATGATCAGTGGAGACTATAAGTTTTACTACAGTGGGAAAAGTAATGACAGTCCAAGAGAGTATGGAACAGGTTTCATGGTTTTCGGCACAGCTAGAAACGCGGTGATTGGCTTCAATCCTGTTGACGAGCGATTGTGCTCTCTACGGATAAGAGGAAAACTTTTCAACTACACTCTTATTAACGTCTACGCACCCACGGAGGAAAAAGACAACGAAGCGAAGGAGCTATTTTACGAGAAACTGGTGGAGATATATGATGGAGCGCCGAAACGTGACATCGAGCGTGACATTAAAATTCTGCTTGGAGATCTGAATGCCAAGATAGGTCGCGAAGTCTTCTATCGTCCCACAATTGGTAAATACAGCCTCCATGAAAACTCTTACGACAACGGTACGCGGGTAGTTCATTTCGCAGCATCGAGAAACATGGTTGTGAGCAGTACGTATTTCGAACATAAAAACATCCACAAAGCGACATGGGTATCACCTGATGGACAAACCAAAAAGCGCCACTGTTCAAATGTATTGGATGTTAGAAGCTGTAGAGGACCAAATGTTGATTCTGACCACTACTTGGTCAAAATGTTTGTTAGGTCTCGCATCCAACACAACCGACAACAGGCATTGAAAAAGTGGGACGTTGAAAAACTGCAGAACGAAGACATCAAACACAAAGAAATGGTCAACGAGCAACACAGTATAGCCGATGCGTGGAACCAAATCAGGCGGAATGTAGAGAGCGCCGCGGCAGAGACTTTGGAACGAGAACGGGAAATAAAAGAAATAACTGGTTCGACGATGAATGCCAGAGAGCTCTGGAGAACAAAAATGCAGCTCGACTAAAAACTCTGAGTCGATACACTCGAGCAGGCCAGGCAGAGTACCGTTCGAAGAGAAATTTCGCTCGAAAACTGTTCCGAAACAAAAAACGGCTGCAGGATAGGAACGTTTTGATCGAAATTGAAAAGTTTGGCAATAGGAAGGAAACTCGGAACTTCTATCGGAAAATAAACGAATCCAAAAATGGTTACAGTCAACAACCTTTGCTGTGTAAGGACAAGAATGGATTAGTCTTAGCAGATGAGGAAAAGTGCATTGCGAGATGGGCTGAGTACTTCAAAGAACTGCTTAATACCAACACACCGCTCAACCGAAACGAAGAAAACAACGAATTGCCATTTCATACTGCGCAACCATGTATAGAAGAACCAACGATGCAAGAAGTTGAAGCTGAAATTTCGAGGCTCAGAAATTTCAAAGCCCCGGGGACAGACAATCTACCCGGCGAACTTTTCAAGAACGGCGGCAACGCGCTTTATATGGAGATGCACGAACTCATCACGCGTATATGGAATGTCGAGGAGTTACCGGAAGAGTGGAAGACCGGCATACTTTGTCCCATATACAAAAAAGGTGATAAAATGGAGTGTGGCAATTTTCGAGGAATTGCTCTGCTGAATATTGCTATATTCTTTACCGGCGCCTTCATCCATACATGGAAAACTCTGTAGGTGAATACCAAGGTGGCTTTCGTGTAGGTCGTTCAACATCGGACCAGCTGTTTAATATCAGACAGATCTTGGAGAAGTGCAAAGAGTACAACATTGAAACACACCATTTGTTCGTTGATTTTAAGGCAGCCTACGACAGTGTTAGAAGTAGTAAGCTATGGAGAGTAATGGAGTAATTTGGAATCCCCAACAAACTGATCTCGCTAACCAAGTTAACACTGAACGGAGATAATAGCCGAGTAAGGATCCGTAATCAACCGTCAGAGATTTTCGACATAGAGGAGGGCCTACGTCAGGGAGATCCTCTCGCGACGCTGCTTTTTAACCTGACCCTTGAAGCAGCTGTGCGCACCATGGACATAGATTCCAGCGGCACCATTTTCACCAAGTCCAGTCAGTTGCTAGGTTTTGCAGACGACCTGGATATACTTGGACGAACAATGGATGTTGTTAAAGACAAGTTTATGTACTTGGAAAGGAAAGATACCGACCTTGAGTTGAAAGTTAATGACGAAAAAACGAAATATACACACATTCAAAATGGTCAACAAATTCGTATACCTTGGATCGGAGCTGAACACTAACAACGACATCGCGGACGAATTTAAGAGACGAGTAATTCTGAGCAACCGGAGTTATTACGGACTTCTGAAAATCTTAAAGTCCAAGTCAGTAAGCCGAAATTCAAAATGCGCAATATACAAATCTGTGATCAGACCGGAGGTTACGTATGGTTCGGAGTCGTGGTGCTTGACACAAAGAGACGAACAATCGCTGCACACGTTCGAAAGAAAAGTACTGCGGACAATATTTGGACCAGTATTCGATCAAAGGCAGAACCGATGGCGCAGACGATTCAATCATGAGCTTAGCCAGCTTTATGGAGAGCCGGACATAGTCAGAACTACCAAAATAAACCGACTGCGTTGGCTCGGTCATGAACAACGAATGGAAGATCATCTTATTCCGAAAAAAATCCTTAAAACCAGACCGGAGGGCAAGAGAGGTGCAGGGTGTCCAAAATCCAGATGGTATGACGAAGCTCTTGCCGACTTAAAAACTGTGGGAGTATCCAGCTGGGAGACGTTAGCTGCGGATAGGTCCTGTTGGAGAAGCATATTGCAGAAGGACAAGACCCTTAATGGGTTGTAGTGCCGGTTAAGTAAGTAAGTAAGCACGCGAAAAATATGGACGACAATATTGTATGCTGCTACATAGTTGCCTTCTTTCCAATCTGCGAACCTCCTCAACTGCGAAGAGTCCTCAAAAACAAGAAAACAAAGCAAGTCCAATGCAACAGTTATGCTGTTACAGCACTGCAAACCATGTAACGTTGCCGGACTAACTCAATCAAATTACCATCATTCACCCTAGGGACCTCAACTTAAAGCAATAAATCAGTGAATCACTCGATCGATCACAGCCGATATACGATCATATTTGATCATCCCATAGACTTGTCTGAAGGCTTTGTCCAAGAGTACAATCCATATACCCTAAACCTCGACCGCTCAAATGATTTCCACACATTGTTTTGCTTCTGTTTCCTCAGTTCCATCTTTCATTTGAACCTCAATTGTCGAAATACACGCGAAAAAGTTTCGTTGACCGTAAACAAGCCACATTTTCGGACTTGTCTTCGGTCATATCTCCGGAACGACATCAATTCTACTCATCGTTGAACTTTTGCTAAGCCATACATGTCTGCCGTGCAAATCATAAAAACCTTGCGATGAAAGAGAGAAAAGATTTTGATAAGAAATCTTTTCTCTCTTTCATCTCAAGGTTTTTATGATTTGCAAGGCAGATGTGTATAATCAATGTTGGAGACTCCGCAACGAATATATAAGACTCCTTTTTTACTTCGTACGGGTCTAAAAATTGTGATATTCGGGGCTTAGTCTTATTACAACTTTTTGCTTGGAATCCTAGGTTGATGAAAAAATGTGTATAATCAACTAAATGAATGATGAAACTTGATGTAGAGTTGGGGGATACGATGAACTTCACTTATGTATTATATCAGCTTGAAAAAGATTTGGATAATATTCCCCAAAGGCTCGGAAAAAATTATTAATTCGCTTTTTAACATTTCGAAGGGCCTGGTCTAATATCGATTGGACACCGGAAGGTTATTTCGATTAGTTACATACCAGAGTTAAATCGTTACGAAAAGGCTAAGCTCTAAAATCTCTCCATTTCGACATGTACAACAACCATTTACACCGTGGTATCGGAATCAGTGTTGGGCAATAATTTCAAAATTAAAAATATTATGTAATTGAAAATTCAAGGCTTGATCCAACCCAATCAATCGAATAAATCCCTGAATGAACCCTACACAATGAATTTTTTCATATTGTTCACTTTAATTCAATATAAACGTTATATAAAGTGCTTTGTATTCTTTCACGGTTTCCAACTAATAACCCTCCCTTCAAATATTTTTAATAAAATAGAAAGACGAAAATTGTTCATTGCATAATGCATGGCAAAGTGCCAGTATACAAACTATGAAAATCATGTGACAAGAATCTCGATCGACTTTGGCTGCCATATTGTAAAACTTTGAGGAAACTTTTATCGTGGTAAATTATGCAAACTTTGAGATTAAATGTTTTTGGATCCAAATGAAAAGGTGTTTTCTATGGAAAACTAGCCACTTGCTGTGAGATTAATTTGAACATGCATTTTGCCCACAGACCGCTTATGAATAATGTTAGATACTTTACGGAACGAGGACTGTAAATACGTGATTGCAATATAAAG
>CM055406.1:58539887-58555586 GCA_029228625.1 Pseudolycoriella hygida
GCACCATCCCCAACAACATATCAAAAAGTATTTTTTTTTGCTTCGCCAGTGTAAACGCAATTAAACGAAAAAATAACGGGATCGTGACAGACAGACTTATAGACGAATAAATAAATAGACGCATAAATAGATAGACACATAGACAGATAAACAGGCAGACATTAGACGTTTATAATTAGTAATGTGGTCTCAAAGTAGACTTTAAAACATTTTTCACTCAGGGTAAGATGATCAATAGCGACATATGGGCCATTCGCGGAGGCGTTATATAATTTAACTTTTTGCATCTTTATTTTGTGATATTAAAACGTTCTCGTTTTTATCCGTACCTATCACTCAATTTTGTATTCCAATAGAATGCGCCTCCGCTTTTTGCATCAAATTCTAATCATTGGATCTTAAAATTGTCTAAAATAATTTTACTGTTAAACAAATCATAAAAACAATTCCTCATTGCTTATTCCACTTTGTTTACCAATGGAACTTTTTGCAAAATATGTTATTCACTCAATCAGGTTTCATCGTTTCATGTAACGAATATTACGTTTTCATGTTGCCGATGTGAGTGAAAATAAAACTTAGCAAAGCATTTGGTACTGTGCGCTAGTCATGATAATGCCATCCGCTTATCAATTCTTCTTGACTTCCACCTGTCTCTCTGTCTGTTGATTTCAACATAAAAGTGAAAATAAATTGTTCCTACTGACTTTCACGTGTCAACAGAAAATTTTATCGCGTCTGTTGAGGCTAGCAGATACTAATTTTTTCTGAGCAGAAGTCTTATTCGTTGATGCATTTATGTAAATTGTTTGCAAAGTTCAGGCAACAAACGTCTCAATTGTCAAAACCACAAACTTTGAAGCAAGTATGGAATGGAACGCTACAATACCTTACTTTTATATGTACGACAATCGATAAAACGAAATCAAAGAAAATATTACCAACTGTAACACCCTTTCGAGAGTTAAATTTCGGCATTCGAATGGAAGGTTACTCAATACAACCAAAGAAATTTGGTTTTATAAAAAATAATTATTGAAAAGAAGGGTTTTCTAATATCAGGTAAAAAATTGATTTTTTATTTCAGCATGATAGAAAAAAGTTTGCTTTTTTTCTCACAATTATGAATTGATTCACGCTGAAAGGCCTTGTTTGCTCCGTTAAAATGTAAATGGTGCAGACAGTTAATTTATCACCGCTCGTTTGTCCTGTGGCCCTCGACTCTGAGGGAATATGCAAGAAAAAAAGAACGAAAATAAATTTTTAACATGAAAAAGTAACATGAGATGTTAATTTTTGTTTGGAGCTAATTACTCAATCGTTTTGATTATGAAACTGTAAATAAGCGAGAAAACTGTTTCGGAAAATTTTGCGTTGTCGTTACGGCAGTCCAAATTTAAAAAAATATTCTTCACATATTTCTGGTCACTTTCAAAATACATCGATAAGAAACTGATAATTTTTCATTATCGGCTCTCATACAGTACCTTCTATTTCATCCCTTTTTGAATTCTCTTGAGAAACGGCTGTTTCCTGACTCAAAACACAATATTCCAAAAATATTTTGATTTTTCTTGATCATCAATCTTTATATTACCCAATGGTCATGAAAATATTTGTAATTGTTGTGTTGTGTTTGTAAACAAAAGCAAGTTTTTGCTGCAATTTATTTGAAAACATAAAGTTGTGTTCATTTATTTACGTCAAGTTTACTTTCACCCCTGAAAATTTAGTGAATTTTCTTTACATTTAAAAGGTTTCCTGTGCTTGGCTGAGCCTCTACACTGTTTTACTGGAGCACTTTGCAAAAGTTAGGACAAAAGCAGTTACTATGTTGTTCGGTAGGCCTTAGGGTCCTACACAAACTCCCAAACGTCTCAAGCGATCCCACTTTGGCATTTCGAGAAAATGGCCGAAAGCCCAAAATCTATTTTTAGTCGTTAAGTATCAAACGCAGGGGGTCAGTATGAAGGAAAAATTTGTTTCTTGTTCCCTTGACGTAAGTGTCCGGATATCTGGATGTCCGGGTGTCTGGATTTCACGAGGTGACCAAAAATTTAGTTACCATTGAGTATTGTGGCGCCATCTGCAGATTTTTATAAAAAAAACTCACATGACGAAAATTTTATTACCGTTTGAGCTAGTGTGCCTTTATCAAATTTTGGTTGCTGTCTCGAATCTACAAACCTCCTTATCTCGTGACCTCAGAATGAAGCAGGCACACAAAGCTCTAATCCAAGAACCTTCGATCCGAGGCTACAAAACTGTTTGTTTAAGACAGTTAAACAGCCAACTATCAATTCGAAAGACAGAAGAAAACCAGGCCCAGGGTGGTGATACATGTTGCATTCGATCTGGTTGCTACGATCTTGTCAGGATCGGTAGAGATACGGAAGTAAGGGTAGACCTTATAGTGGCGTCTGCGTACCTATCACACGACTCTCCACATCCACCTGCGGGCGCTGGTTGAGTTAGTTGAACTGCAGCAGTATTTTGAGTAGGGATTTGAGTTGGTAATTGGCATTGAGGGGAGAAAAGCCTTTTTCACTAACACGATCGGAGAAAAGGTTATTGATGTTACGCTAGTCCAAGTGCTAGTTTTTTTTTATTAATGTGTTGCCGTTTACCGTGGTAAATCGCGCACGGGGGCCACTGTTTGGGCCCATTGTGCTGGCAATCAGGTTGAACGCTTATTTAAGCTTCGAACCAGGCTGTACTAGTAATGTAGTTCAGGATGTGTTTTGGGTGAAGATATTTTATTAGGTCGTATCTGACTGTATAGTTGCCTAAAAATGTATTCTTCTGTACGTGATAAAAGCTGGACAGTTGCCCAAATAATGTTCAGCTGACTCCGTGTGATGACCGCATAGATTGCAGCCAGGGTTTGATCGTTTGCCAATTGGGGTCAAGTATTTGTTGAAACCGAAGTGACCTGTTGTAATACCGATATAAGTTTTAAGTCTTGTGCGACTAATATTTATCAGAAATTTAAAATTTTTCTTGCTGATTTTCATACAGTTTTTGGCTTGGCGAAATGTAGGGATATTCTGTCAATATTCCATGAACCTTTTATCTCTTATGGTGTTTATAATTCTCCTCGAGTGTGAGTGAGGCATAGGCGTCGATGGTTCTGCACCAATTGGCTTGAGTCGTGCCCCTCGTCTGGCTGGATCATGTGTTATCTCATTTCCCACAATCCCACCATGTCCCGGTACCCAGATCAGTTCGATGCCTTTCGTTGAAGCTACTCGATTGAGCCTTTCCCAACATTCTAACGTTAGCGCCGAATCTAAGCTATATGCTGATAGCGCTTTTATCGCTGCTTGGCTATCCGTGCAGATTGAAATTTTTCTTTCCTCTAGAACAATCTCTGCTGCGTAGCATTTTAGGACTGTCGCAAAATATTCCTGCTCCAGCAGAATTTTCAATCTCTGAACCGTCTGTATATATCACTATCCATTCGGGTTTTAAGTCCCCGCTTTACCAATCTTCTTTGGAAGGAATTTTTATGTTGAATTTCCTATCAAATTTGTATTGCGTTACTATTTTATCTGATGGCATTGCTACGGAAGGCTCTTTTCTTAGAGTGGTAACCCACATTTTTGAGTGGCCGGTATAACTTATATTTTGTTTTTTGTTGATTCTGCTTAAGGTGTTGATGGCTTCCGTCTCTATGAAAATATGCAGTGGAGTTAAATGCAGAGCTGCTTCCATTGCTGCTGTTGGGGTAGATTTCCAAGCTCCTGTTATGGCTCTGCAAGCTATTCTCTGGAATTTAGTGAGCTTATTTTGGACTTGTTGTCTACTGCATATATGACTCCAAAGAAAGCATCCGTAAGTTAAAATAGGTCTTATTACGGTTGTGTAAATCCAGAACATTATTTTAGGGGAGAGGCCCCAAGATTTTCCATATGCCCTTCTACAGTGCCATAAAGCGATGGTTGCTTTTTGTAGACGTTCATCTAGATTGTTCGTCCACTGTGTCTTACTGTCTAGGGTGATCCCAAGCCACTTTGTCTTATAGACATGTAAAATGGGTGTTCCTTTAATTACATTTTGATGCCTTCTACTTTCTGCTTTCCCTTGAATAGGATCATCTGATTCTTGTTGGGATTAACTGATAATCTGTTTTTGTCGCACCAGTCATTGATAACGTTTAATATCCTTTGAAGTAGCTCGCAGAGGACGTTGACAGATTTACCTCTGATTAGAGTTGCAAGGTCGTCCGAAAATCCTTCCGTTTGACAGTTCATGTCGTTTAAGATCGTGAGAAGCTCGTTTATTACTAGGCACCATAGCAATGGAGGTAGTACTCCTCCTTGAGGACAGCCTTTCGTGACCGTAACGGTAAGTATCGATGTGCCGCAATCGACCAATAACAATCTGCTGTTTAGCATTGCCTGTATACATCCTGTTATACCAGGATCTATGCCATGTTTTTGGCACGCCATATTTATTGCTCTATAGGTGAGATTATTGAATGCTCCCGAAATATCTATGAAACAGCCCAGAGTGAACTCATTTTGTGATGGAGACAATTCTATGCTTTGTACAAAATTCTGTAATGCGTTTTCTGATAAGCATGCTGTCTAGCATGAATTTTCTTGCTACTCAAAGGTTCATCCCTGTCGGTTAGTTTTTCGAGTGTTTTTAGCATAAAAGATGTTAAACTTATAGGTCTATAACTTTCTGTCAGTGAGTAATTTGTTTTACCTGGCTTAAGTATAAATATGACCTTACCGCCTCTCCAGCTTTTCGATATGTACTTTAGTCTGAGCGATGTTCTAAACATTCTTCCCATAATTTCTAGAACGTCGTTCTTTACGTGTTGCAGCATTGCGGGAAATACATTGTCTGGTCCTGGTGACGAGTTACTTGTTTCTCTGACGGCGCGCAGTGGGAAAAATGGCTATCTCCGTGTTCATAAATCTAGTACCGTTGAAACGTTTTTGACATAAGTCCTGAAATTTCGCTGTAATTACTCTATAGTAGTGACATATTACAGAAAAAGTATAAAAAATTTTTGACATTTTGAAAATGGAAGAATCCCGCTCCAGTTTTGACGAATTTCTTTATATATTCGACGCAAAAAAGATTAATGAAATTACCATGAGATTGTACTAAATCACTTTCCCTACCTACTTCTAAAGTCGTTGTCTTGATTGTGTAGGTTGTGTAGATAATTATGTATCTTCATGAGCTAAAGAGTAGAAGAAAGGTATGAAGAGTTGAGATTACGATTTAGTACATTTTTAAATTCTTACTGAAGTTCTGGAGTGGGATTCTTCAATTATCAAAATGTCAAATTTTTTTATACTTTTCCTGCAATCTGTGATTATTGTAGAGTAATTACATCGAGATTTCAAAACTTATGCCAAAAATGTTCCAACGGTATACTGGATTTATGAACACGGAAAGCCGCTTTTCCCACTGACATTTTCATCAGTTTTATTCTAATATTGCCAGCCTATCTCTTTGAATAAAATCCCCAGAAATCTTCGGAAAATGTCAAAAATATTTACCTTAAAAAACCAAGAAAATTTTCGAATTGATCATGCCCGCAGCGGTAGCGGAGGGCGTGACGCAGTCCCACACCAAAAAAAAGCGTCCACAAACCCAAAAAACTCCATAAAAAACCTTTGGGACAAGGAGCCATATATTGAGCTTTTTCCCCTCGCTCCCTCCCCTTCTAAACTATTTTGCAGCAGCTTTCAAACGAGCCCTCACTCATCAAAATCGGTTGAAAATTGGCTGAGATATCGAGGTTTGAAAATGACATTTTTGTATGGAGAATCAATTTTTCTATTGTTCTCATCATTATGGAAACTTTTTTTCTGATCTGTTGGTTTCTATCTATCTATTTATCTTATGTTCTATTTATCTATCTATCTATCTATGTTCTATCTATTAATAATTTTCGATCTCGAGAACTAGAGAGCCGATCTTCCTGAAATTTTCAAGGAACGTCAGTCTCGGCCCCAAATGAAAAATTTCATATGCCGCTTTTCCGGGAAAATTCTGGAAAAGCCGTGGCATGTGGAAAAGTGGTCAATTTTGAGAGTTTTTTAGGTAATGCTCGGAGTTTTCGAATTTTAGCTCCGGAGTGACAATAGCTAGAGAGTTGGTTTGTTCGAGAAAGTTATAGAGTTTGGTCAGGAGAATTTTGTGGCATCTTAAGAAAAAGGCTGCCAGCAGTCAAACCGGCGCCATCTTGAATTTTCCCAAGCAATAAATTAGGTTTTTTTTGGTTTTCGAATCTTAGCTTCGGAATGACACTACTTAGAGAGATGGCTTCTTCAGGAAAGTTATAAAGTTTCATCAGAAGAATTTTTTGGGATCATAAGAAAATGGCTGCCGGGTGTCAAAAAGGCGTCATCTTGAATTTTTTGCTATCTTCTGAATTAGAATAGCTAGACAGTTGGTTTCTTCGGGAAAGTTATAGAGATTGGTGAGGAGAATTTCTTTGAGATCCTAAGAAAATGGCTGCCAACTGTCAAAGTGACGCCATCTTGGAATTTTTGCTATCTTCTGAATTAGAATAGCTAGAGAGTTGGTTCCTTCGGGAAAGTTCGATAGATGACTTGGGCATCATTTTGATGAATAGAAAGTGGGGTCGCCGAGGCGCGGAAGTTGGCCAAAATTGAGGCGTAAGTTTTCGCCAAAAATTTTTTTTCGTCGGAATCGATGGATATTGACTTCGGCGTCATTTTGATGAATAGAAAGTGGGGTCGCCGACGCGCGGAAATTGGTCAACATCGAGGCGAAATTTTCGCCAATTTTTTTTTTCGTCGAAATCGATAGATATTCACTTGCGCATCATTTTGATGAATAGAAAGTGGGGTCGCCGAAACGCGGAAGTTGGTCAAATTGGAAGTTGGCATTTGTGACGCAATTTCAAACATTTGAATATTTTAAAAAGTTTTTTTTTGCATCGTCATTTCTTGCGTATTTTGAAGGTAAGCGTCACCTCCACTGATATCATTAATTTTGGAAGTGGACATAAGGGACTGCGTCACACTTTGCCTTTTAAGAGGTTTTTGTTGGGATATAGAAATTTTTGAAAATCCAGTGAAAATAGCAAATAAACAAATCATTTTGAAAATCTTTGAAAATCGTCAAAGGACTTAATTTTCACGGACAGACCGCAGTTTTCCAACGTGCTCTATGGTGAAAACGACAAACTTTGAAGGATCGAGGATTCACCGACACAACCACCTAGCGTATAGAGCCACTGTGAGTATGACTTATCTGGCTGCCTGCACTGGTGTCAGTTACACTATGAAGAAATTCATTCTTTGAAAACTTACTTCGCATGTGTCTGAATTACTGAATTAGTAATTGAATTGTAATAAGATTTATTATGAAATAAGTGAAGAGAATAGACACCAATGAAAATATTTCGGACACGTTTTGTTCGACCGATTAAGGTTGTATCTAATGAAAATCTGTCTATTCTCATGAATAAGATATGATTCCAGATAAATTAAGCTATCAATGCAGTTTTTCGATTCTTACTTCGATCCAACTGTACGTTTGACTTATTTGCTATCAAATTGCCCACCTCTTTAATGAATTCAAAGCATTGTTTTCAGTATTTTTACGGAGGTATTATTGTAGAAAGATAATGGCATTAATGTAATTTAAATGAAAGATTTTACTTTCACATTGACTGTCTGTGTACACCACACCAGTGTACTTTACATAAAGAAACCCAATTTTCAATTTAAATTTACTTTAAATGAAAAAATAAAAATGTTAATGTACAACACAGTGGAAAAAAAGGAGAAAACAAAACCCAGATCATTTAAGACAGATTTTCAATCTGAATTTGTGTGAAATGACGAAGTAGAGCACGTTAAGCACTGTGGAGGGTAGAGTTTTATGCTTGTCTAATGTTGCGGTGTATTTGTATTGGAAGAATAGAACATTTTATATTTCTGTTCCTTAATCTTGACATCCCAACAAAGTGTAACTTCATCGCGAAAGTGTATTTGTTGTTGTAAAATCGTTTATTGAAGCATGCCATAAGACGAATTGACATGTCAGTGTAAGCCTTTTTCCAGCACTGGAAAATTCGCTCAATAGCATTTGAATTGTCTTTGAAAACGAAAAGTTTCTTCTACAATTTTACTTTGCGACAATGGAATTTTTCCTTTTTATCCATTGAATACAAAACAATTATCTATTCATTTATCGAAACGTACTCCATTTCAAAATTGATACTTTCGCTTGGTATATTTCATAACGTATAATATACATTGACCACAGTTCGCTTGTGAATATCTATATCGCGAATATCTATCACTCAGCATTTAAAAATTCTGTTTTCAGACTAACTCTCGCTGTAGATTTGAAAATTTCAAATTAAAATTTATTTTTGCGGTTTGAAGATAAACGATGATCCAAGCTGTTTCTTCCATTGATTTTGTTATGGTTCAATGAATGTTGATAAAGAAATGAAACAAAAAAATAAAAAGAAAGGAACGAATGTACTACATTAGCGAGGCAAGATGTTTTCTTTTCATCAATATTCACCATTAGGTATATCGATTTAATGATATGTAACTATTCTGCCTTGCTTGTCGTCGTCCTGAATACAATAACATCGACTTTTTTAATGGAAAATTAATGTATTTTCCTACATAGATACCTTCACGGCGGCTATTTCCTTACATATTGTTGCTTAAATGTCACCGATACCTCATTCAATTATTATTATTATCAATACTGAATGCCGCATTTATACGTTTAGATCAAGTCACGCTTTTCATTTTCACGTTCACTACTTGCGAGGGGGGTATGCAATCTGAAAACTCACTTTATGATATTCTTAAAGGTAGATGCTATGCGCCGGCGCCGGCGAATAGCCAAAATATATGAAAATGACTATTTGCCGGCGCCGGCGAATAGCCAAAATATATGAAAATGACTATTCGCCGGCGCAGGCGAATAGTCAAAAGATATGAAAATGGCTATTCGCCGGCGCCGGCGAATAGCCAAAATATATGGAAACGACTATTCGCAGGCACATTTGACGAAAAGGTTACAAAATTATCGAACTAAGCAATTACTAGATAATAGTTAACTTATATATTAAAGTTAATGTTACGGCAAAAATACAGTATTCGGAAACAGCTGGTATTGGGGTGCTTGAGGGTGGGATCGATAGAGGGAGGTCTCCTGATGACAAAACAACAAGAATTGGGGCGCGGAAGCCCCTCCCTGGGCGCCCAGGGTCATCCAAACTCTCGTGGCATTTTGTAAAAGGAAAATTCATTCGCTCTCGTGGCATTTCGTAAAAGGAAAATTCATTCGCCCGTGGCATTTTGTAAAACGAAAATTCATTCGCCCTCGTGGCATTTTGTAAAAGGAAAATTCATTCGCTCTCCTGGCATTTTGTAAAAGGGAAATTCATTCGCTCTCGTGGCATTTTGTAAAAGGAAAATTCATTCGCTCGTGGAATTTTGTAAAAGGAAAATTCATTCGCTCTCATTGCATTTCGTAAAAGGAAAATTCATTCGCTCGTGGCATTTTCTTAAAGGAAAATTCATTCGCTCTCATTGCATTTCGTAAAAGGAAAATTCATTCGCTCGTGGCATTTTGTAAAAGGAAAATTCATTCGCTCTCGTGGCATTTCGTAAAAGGAAAATTCAGTCGCTTGTGGCATTTTGTAAAAGGAAAATTCATTCGCTCTCGTGGCATATTGTAAAAGGAAAATTCATTCGCTCTCGTGGCGTTTTGTAAAAGGAAAATTCATTTGCTCTCGTGGCATTTTGCAAAAGGAAAATTCATTCGTTCTCGTTGCGTTTCGTAAAAGGAAAATTCATTCGCTCGTGGCATTTTGTAAAAGGAAAATTCATTCGCTCTCGTGGCATTTCGTAAAAGGAAAATTCATACGCTCGTGGCATATTGTAAAAGGAAAATTCATTCGCTCTCGTGTTATTTTGTAAAAGGAAAATTCATTCGCTCTCGTGGCATTTTGTAAAAGGAAAATTCATTCGCTCTCGTGGCATTTCATAAAAGTAAAAATTCATTCGCTCGTGGCATTTTGTAAAAGGAAAATTCATTCGCTCTCGTGGCATATTGTAAAAGGAAAATTCAATCGCTCGTGGCATTTTGTAAAAGGAAAATTCATTCGTTCTCGTGGCATTTCGTAAGAGGAAAATTCATTCGCTCTCGTGGCATTTCGTAAGAGGAAAATTCATTCGCTTGTATCATTTTGTAAAAGGAAAATTCATTCGCTCTCGTGGCATATTGTAAAAGGAAAATTCATTCGCTCGTGGCATTTTGTAAAAGGAAAATTCATTCGCTCTCGTGGCATTTCGTAAGAGGAAAATTCATTCGCTCTCGTGGCATTTCGTAAGAGGAAAATTCATTCGCTTGTATCATTTGTAAAAGGAAAATTCATTCGTTCTCGTGGCATTTTGTAAAAGGAAAATTCATTCGCTCTCGTGGCATTTTGTAAAAGGAAAATTCAATCGTTCTAGTTGCATTTCGTAAAAGGAAAATTCATTCGCTCGTGGCATTTTGTAAAAGGAAAATTCATTCGCTCTCGTGGCATTTCGTAAGAGGAAAATTCATTCGCTCTCGTGGCATTTTGTAAAAGGAAAATTCATTCGCTCATGGCATTTTGTAAAAGGAAAATTCATTCGCTCTCGTGGCATTTCGTAAGAGGAAAATTCATTCGCTCTCGTGGCATTTCGTAAGAGGAAAATTCATTCGCTTGTATCATTTTGTAAAAGGAAAATTCATTCGCTCTCGTGGCATTTTGTAAAAGGAAAATTCATTCGCTCATGGCATTTTGTAAAAGGAAAATTCATTCGCTCTCGTGGCATTTCGTAAGAGGAAAATTCATTCGCTCTCGTGGCATTTCGTAAGAGGAAAATTCATTCGCTTGTATCATTTTGCAAAAGGAAAATTCATTCGCTCTCGTGGCATTTCGTAAGAGGAAAATTCATTCGCTTGTATCATTTTGTAAAAGGAAAATTCATTCGCTCTCGTGGCATATTGTAAAAGGAAAATTCATTCGCTCGTGGCATTTTGTAAAAGGAAAATTCATTCGCTCTCGTGGCATTTCGTAAAAGGAAAATTCATTCGCTCTCGTGGCATTTCGTAAAAGGAAAATTCATTCGCTTGTATCATTTTGTAAAAGGAAAATTCATTCGCTCTCGTGGCATTTTGTAAAAGGAAAATTCATTCGCTCTCGTGGCATTTTGTAAAAGGAAAATTCATTCGCTCGTGGCATTTAGTAAAAGGAAAATTCATTCGCTCTCGTTGCATTTAGTAAAAGGAAGATTCATTCGCTCGTGGCATTTTGTAAAAGGAAAATTCATTCGCTCTCGTTGCATTTCGTAAAAGGAAAATTCATTCGCTCGTGGCATTTTGTAAAAGGAAAATTCATTCGCTCTCGTGCCCCAATTCTTGTTGTTTTGTCATCAGGTGACCTTCCCGCGTCGATTACACCTTGAAAAAACACAAAAATTGAAAAAAAAACAAAATTTGGATGACCCTGGGTACCCAGAGAGGGACTTCCGCGCCCCAATTCTTGTTGTTTTGTCATCAGGAGACCTCCCTCTATCGATCCCATCCTCAAGCACCCCAATCCCAGCTGTTTCCGTATACTGCATTTTAGCCGTAACATTAACTTTAATATATAATTTAACTATTATCTAGTTATTAATTATTGTCTACATTTTACTGACGTTTCATTAAAGAACAAATTGCTTAGTTTGATAATTTTGCAACCTTTTCGTCAAATGTTGTGCCTGCGAATAGTCGTTTCCATATATTTTGGCTATTCGCCGGCGGCGTTTCAGTTTTTACATACAGATAAGGTCTTTTTATTTTTCCCCACATTTTGAGATTCTCTAATTAATCTACTTTCCAACGTTTCCAACCTTCCACTGGCTTCGTTCACTTACAATTAAATTCAAATTTTTGTACGATTAGAAAATGTCAACATGTTTAGGCTTTGCATTGTGGTGAATTTTGCATTTAACTTTGTAATAATTATAATTTACGTAGGAAATAAGAATCATTAGTAAATTTTAAATACAATGCTATAACATGTGTCTGATTATTTTACCTGTTTCATATACGCATTTAATTTTCTTATCGCTCGCACTTATGTTGATAAATTATCTTGAAGACAATGTGAGACCCGCACGTAAAATAAAACATGCTAACAAAAATACACAATTTTCATACATTTGAAATTTCTATTAAATTATTAGTTTTTGAAAATGATTTTTTTAAAGCATTCTAAAAATGTAAAATTATTTAAAAATTTAATTTTTTTTGAAAACACAAACAAAAGATCAAACTTCCCAATGTTCAAAAGTTTAGCAGTATCTGCATTTTTGCTAAATTAAAAACCATGGCTTCTACACAATCTAAGGACATCTGTCGTCATTAGAATAAAACTCGAATCGATTCGAGACCCGGTATGGTTGTAATTCCTAATTTAGCAATTTTTCAACATTTTTTTGAATTTTTAGAAAGACTCGTAGTCAGAAGACAAATAAAGTGTTGGACAAACTTGACTTTTTCTTTTATCAACTAAATTTTTGAAAAATTTAAATTTTTTGGAAAAATCAAAATTTTGGCAAAACGTAAGAATCTTGGAAAATTGGAAATATTCACAATTTAGTAAAATTATTTAAATTATAAAAATGTCAACCGTGTGCGAAGGCAAGGACTGCAATCGCACGGGTTGAATTTTTTACATCGTCCAGTTTACTCAAACGAAGCAATCAATTTCAGATGAATGGCAACATTGTTTCACTCGTTTATTGTATTTTTGGTAAAATTATTTCGAGCTATTGCAATTATTTTGCCAGTTCAATATGGCGAGAAGTGCTGAAATTAAAATTTATGGAAGAGGCTTTGACTTGTGTCAGTACTACCAACATCTACAACATTTTGAGTTTGTAAGCAAACCAAAATTATCAAAGCTCATAATTTCTGAACAAAATATTAATAGCCGAGAACAAGTGATAATTAGATCTGCGCAACTGAAAAAATCAAGATGACATTGATGCAAAGCCTCATTTTCTGCTCATGTATTCACAATGAAAAATACGAGACAATGCATTCTACTTCGACACTGTCACTTCACTGTCACTGGCACGTCACTTCGACAGACAGAACAACGTAAATTAAAATTTGAACTCAAGTTGGATATCGGGACAAATGCGTATAGTACACAAACAAGTTCCTATTTAATGTGCGGCCATAGTAGTAAAATTATTTGAATTCGTATGAAATTAATTTAATTTATTTCACAAAACTGAATTCGAAAAAAAATTCAATTGTAAAAAGATAATTACAATTGTAATGTCAAAGTTACTGTACCCTACGAGAACATACAAGATAACTCTGAAATTAACGCATCCATTTAGCGCATCCATACATCTGTTTGACATTTCGATTTTGTGAATTTTAGTTAATTCTTGTAAACTCAGTGCGTCCGCGTAAACAAAGTGGTTTTTCAGTGCTTTAAATAAATTCAAATTGTAAATAATTTTGATGAGTTGTAGTACTGCTTCCAATTGACGTTTTGTTTTAAGTAAATTAAACGGAAAAAATCGTATGGTTCTGCGCTGTTTAAATTGTTTTCAGAATTCGATTTTTCGGAAGCAATATTTTCCTTCCATTCAGAGTTTTTTTTAAGATACTTGCATTTAAACCAATTCTGAACTTTTTTCCTACCTGGCGTTAAAATTTTGTGAAATTTCAATTAAAGCGGTAATCCTAAAATTCAGTTTAAAAGTGGTGATCATACGAAATGTTTTGGTTTGTCTTTTATATGTAACGACAAATGTCATTGTTTTTTTCGAATTGAAGATAAGGTAAGTGCTGCAGTAGCTGACCATGTACCTGTAGCTGACTTAGCTAGGGCACTAAAAACGAGTCTCTCTGCTAGGGCTCTATGTGTTTTTTGTACATAACTCGCGTAAATCTTTACCGATTTTCAAAATTTTTTTTTGTTTGAAAGATCTGGGCATGACCGACAATTTGTGAAAGAAACATTTTTCGATTTGAGTTCTTTGGCCTTAGCTAGGGCACTAAAAAAGAGTCTTTGTTAGGGCCCTACGTGTTTTTTGTACATAACTCGAGTCTTCCGAATTTCAAAAACATTTTTTTGTTTGAAAGATCTCGGCACGGCCGACAATTTATAGAAGAATTTCTCATTCTGTAAATGTTCACATTCTGTAAATGTTCACATTCTGTGCTCTAGTTTGTACGCAGAAACCCGTGTACATTCTGCCAAGTGTAAGGCGTACGGGACAAAGTAGAGATTCTTGCCAAATTATTACGCAAAGACGCTGGTGGAGGAGCGCATGAATTTGTGTGTCTTGTATCCGAGTTCAATATTTCCGTCATACTCAATAGTTTTTTCTCGAACAATCAGGATTGTTGCAAATGGATTAAGATGAGGTATAATATTGAGTTCGAATAACATGCGGTACGACGCGATCAGCCTTTATTCTCCATTAAAAAAAAAAAACTTTATCCTAAGTGTCTTCGTATTCTCTTATTTCATTTAGAGTTTTTTAATACAAAAACGACAATTAATAAATTAGATTAAAACTGCCTGTTCTTTGTTAAACTTCAATTAAAATTATTAAAAGTCAAAAGTTCAAAATGGATTGAAATAGCACAAAAATTGTGAACTTAATGAGCTTGTATTGTTGGGCAATTGACTCTTTGGAGGAGTCAATTGCCATTGTTGGGATCTCCTGAGCTCAGAGACCCTTTTAAATTAAATAAGCTCGGTTGAGTAGTTGTAAAGTACTGGTTTATTCAGTCTCAATTCCCTTCTTTTATACAATTATTTTGCCCTACTATAATTCATGATTATTCTAGAACATATTATTATTGCTTTTCCTGTATTACTTATGCTACTGTTTGCAAATACCAAACAATATTAAATAATGTTACGTTTTTGATTGTTTGACAATATTTTATTTGGTTTTGATCTACTTATGAATTTAGATCATTACCAAAAAATATAGAGAGATTTTTATTGAAAGAAATATTTCTATGTTATACAACAAAATTGAACAAGCTGAGAAAAGGTGGTCAGGCTAAGCCGTCTTTCCGACCTGTAAAAACTCGGATCTTTTCAAATAAATATCATTTCGTAAGTTATATCTCGATCATGACGAACAAATGAACACATGCATCTCGTCAATTTTACGTCTAAACTAAATTACAAATAAAAATAAAAAAATGACCGCATGAAAATCACAGTTGTGTTGTTATCACAGAAGGTAGAGATTTATAAAATTTTGGCTTCGTGTGGTGCGCGTCATAGATAATAAATCTCCTCTAGGCTGGTGTCGGACGGAACGGTTCCCAGAATTGCTGCTGCATTTCCTCTCTGAACTGCCATGCTAATTCTTTGGATTAGGAAAATGTTATGACGATTACACTTTATATCGTCATGTTGTTATTTTAGTTGTTTGAATATCGTAATATGCAACAATTCTGTTTTGTAAGCTTAATGAAAATAAACTAACTTATTGTTGCAACTTGAATGTGACACTTTTCAGGAATTGAGTCATCTTTTCAATTCATGTTCAATCTTAATTGAACAAGTTGAAATCTTCGATAGCATCGAAATCGTCTTCTTCTTCAAATTCAACGGTGTAATTTAAACACGTGTTATTTTCACAAGATTTACATGCATCAGTG
>CM055406.1:58556086-58566819 GCA_029228625.1 Pseudolycoriella hygida
CGGTGAACGTGGAATACAGGGAAAATGGAATACGGGGAACTTGGAATACGGGGAAAGTTGAATACGGGGAACGTTGCATACGGTGAACGTGGAACAGGGGGGAAGTAGAATCGGGGAATCAGTTCTGCTTTCGTTGTGTCGTCTCGATGCTAATATGTAATTAAAGTACGAATAGTTGCTTTTTGGTTGCACCAGTTGGTCTTGGGAACGTCTACGTCTGATGGCCAATTCTCTTCAGAGACAGATGCTGCACTGTGATTGGTTGATGATGTTTTGTTAGATATGGAGTCATTGTTTGATGAACTTGTAGAAAAACAAAATCTTTTTTGAGATTGAAAATCAGCTTTGGAATTTCATTTATGTTTCTCTGATGTCATTGGTTGTTGAATGATTTGGAATCCTTTAAGTTCGCAGTTAAGTGTAGCCAAACAGAGCGTGCAATCGGCTTTAGTAAGAGAATCATTTGTTGGCTTCAGCCAACGTTTAACAGGTTGGCGATCCGAATCAAGTTTCATAAACCAATCAGGCCGCACTTGAAATTTTGATCGCTGGCGATCCTTTTTCGGCATTTCTTGACGCCTTAACACACCAAGGAGAGCGGAAAAAATAAATCGTTTAAACTAAAAGAGTCCGAAAAGAAATCCTTTAATTCTGATTTTATAATTTACTTCTTCACTTTTCCTCTTGAATCAGGAAATATGTCAAGTTTATTTAGAGGTCACAATACTGCCGTAATTTGCATAAGAAACTTAGTGCGAAAGAGAGAAAAAAAAATCTATACAAAATTCCACACAAAGTTTTTTGTCTCTTTCGCACTAAGTTTCTTATGCAAATTAGGGCAGAATAGTCATCAAGAATTTTGTGTCGAAAGAGCACTCTGGCATCAAATATTACAAACAAAAACGACGTTTTTTGCTTCTTTTGTAACCAGTTGACTTGAGGTGGGGGAGTACGGGGGAGCATCGATCCCAGGGAGGCATCTGTTTCTTTCGATGAAATAAGTGAGAAGTGAGTTGAAGTTGAGTCCAAAACTTCTCTTGTCAAAGTTCTGTATGTTGTCGATAACTCTTTCGAAACTCTTCACACTTCACAATAATGCTTTCATAACTCATAACATGGCTAAAGCTTTGTAATGCGTTCTAACTCTTTAATAACTCAGTGGTGAACCCTTCAACCGAAGGTATTAAAGAAATGCATTCAAAATAAATTTGAGTGAACGAGTGAGTGAGTGAGTGAAGTTAGCGCCGAAGGCCAAAATTGTTAAAATTTGAAATGTGAAATAGTACAGGAATCGAATGTTTTCGCTTTCAAGCACTAATTTTTATATCAAAATCCGAAGAATTGATGAAATAAAAATAAGTGAGGGGAAGTGAGAAAAGTGAGAAATTAGCAAAAAAGTGACTCACTTTAGAGGACTTCAAAATAAGTGAGGGGAAGTGACAAAAGTGAGTGAGATGCCTCCCTGAGTCTCTAAATATACTACAAATGAGTCTCATCCACTATTAGTTCACACATATAGTTTACAATTTGAAGCTAGTTTGAAACTCAAAATAATGCGAGACTAAAGACAATAAAACCACAATTTTTACTCGGGCATCTTCGTAAGTCAAGGAAAAAATCATTTCTAGAGGAGCTGTTGAACATTGATGTTTCTTCAACACACCGACGGTGCTTTTACTTAGAAGCTTAATTTTAAATTTATGGTTAGGATTTAGAAAATACAAGATTAATATTACAACTTTCGTTACATCTGTTATAATGAAAACATTAATAAAGTTCGTTTATTCAACGGCCGTAGTCGTACATTAAATTAATGTTTTTCTCGTTGCTGTAGCCGTTTCTGGTGTTCGGAAAGCTTTTTGTTATTTCTTCATTTTTAATGAAATAGGTAAAACAAAAAATTGTGGAAAAGTGAGAAATACAGTAAACAAATGAGGCGCATACATCATGGTGATTCTTTTTGTAGCCGTGTTTATGTTTTTTTGTATTAATAAGGACTACGAAAATGCAAACATCGGTTCTCGAAGCCAACAGTATTAGCATTGTTACGTGAAAATTAAATAAATTAGCAAAAACATGAAATATTTTTTGACTGGACTATACATGAAAAATTACTATACGCAAATGCTTTTAAAAGTTTGTTTTAACTTATGTTGTAAAGAGTCATCATCATTACACTTTACAGACATTTCGCAACATGTCACCCATCGGTGTTTCTATCACTTAGTTTGATCGTCTAATGAAACTTTCAGTTCTGCTTTAAGTGAATCTATAGGCCTACCTCTACATCGAACATTCGAAATGTCTGCAAATAAAATCCTCTAACGCAGCATGTTTTACATATTCGCTGAACGTTCCAAGCCAGCGCAGACGGCTAATCCTTGCCGACAAACGAAACATTCAAACTATTGTATCCCTGTCACTAACTTTATTTTCTGATCTAAACAAAATATTGATGCTTACTTTGCGAAAAGTTCAACATTGAACTGCATTCCGATTTCACGATAATTTCAATTTTTGTAAATGTTTCGAGTTATCAAATAAATTTTTGGCGCCGAATATTCTCAATGCCACTGGCTATTTGCAACGAAGCGTGCGACGTGTAAAGGAAAACATTGGCAGAACAAAAGATACAAGAACACAGAGTTACAAATACGTTGAGGGAAAAAATGATACAAAAGCACATAGAATTTAATGCTATTATGTTTACCGTGCAAATTGCATGGTCATGAGCATGAATATTTCAGTTAAAATTCACCTGAATACAACTTATAAAAGGTTCAGTTGTTATGGTGGCTGAAAAGCCATTAAATACTAATTTGAGTAAAAACGGAAGGAAGTCAAAATCGTACACATCACGAAAGTAAACATCTAAACTACCCGTTCATTCATGGTGTTCTAAAATTCCAAAAATTTTAGTTGAGAACGTGTTTCTCTCAAATGGTTGAAGTGAATGTTTATCACCGCACAACATCTCGCGAGTTGCAAATCGGGTACAACAAGCGTGAATAATTGTCTAAAATTAATCATTCAATACTGTAAAGCGTGAATAAAACACATTGCATAAAGATGGTTAAGTTTAGATTAGAATGATCAGGTCGAACAATTTGAGTTTAAGGGACCATCCATAAATTACGTACGCTTTTTACAGTGCTGTCAGCAGATTTAAATCAACAATAACTTGAAAAATATTCACTTTTAAAACGTCAAATGTATGGCCGACCCCCCATTTAGGGAGGTAGTTTGGGGGCCATACATTTGACGTCTTAAAAGTGAATATTTTTGAAGTTATTGTTGATTTAAATCTGCTGACAGCACTGAAAAAAGCGTACGTAATTTATGGATGGTCCCTAAGAGAGAATTGATTTATAAAATAGTCAGTGAGCTAGACGAGAATTTCGAAGAATTATCGGCTTTCTATTAAGACATCGTTAAACTAAAAACCTTTAATTCACACCGACACCGAGAACCGAGATATCATTTTACATTTCGTGTAGCATAAATAGTTTTTTCACAACTGCTCTGAGAAAATGCGTACTTTCTCTCCTCAAAATGGGGGAGAAAATTGATTATTTCAAAAAGAATATGTAAAATAACAAATGCGGGAGGGTAATTCTTTGTGAAATCACCCAAACTCAAAATGACGCGTTCGAGGAACCTAATGAAATTGTGACGGGTGATAGGGCTAATTGATACAAGAAAATTCTTTCCGGGGAGAGTCTTAGTTTAGCTCTACGACTACTCAAAAATCACTAAAATCGGGTACAGTCGTTTCTTTAAAATTCTATAATTTTTTACGGATAAATCCGATTAAAGTGACTATGGCTGATTTAGACAGACGTTAGATAAAGCTTTTAGGTAAAAACGAGATCGATTCGAAAAAGTCAATTTTCTGGCCTCAGCAGGCCTTCAATGAACATTTCCACCCATTTTTAATTTTTTTTCTCGATAAAGAGAAAACTTCCCACCGTAATTTTTTCAGGGTATGTGAGAAATGAAGTAAAGTTTTTTTTGGATGTAAAAGTAAAAATCAAGAAGGGCACTCATCTCGAAAACTCGAAGTTTTCAATTTGATTTCACAAGGAATGACCCGGGAGTGAAATACTTTTCACTCCCGCAAAATGACAGAAGAGTGAGTGAAATAGTTATTTTCATGACAAGGGGAGCAAATAGAAAATTGCTTAACAAGGTTGACGTCTACGCTCTGGCCACAAACTTCACTCTCGTTGCAATTTTCTCTGCTTGTGACACAAACTGTACTCTCGTTGCAATTTTCTCTGCGAGGGCCACATACTTCAACCGAGTTAAGAATTTTCTATTTTTACCCGAGTTATGAATCAAACGTTTCACATTTGTTAAGCGAAAATTCATATTTGCTCCCGAAAAAGATGCACTATTACAATTATTGTAGATAACTTAACATATTTAAGCATACAAAAGACGAATTGAACGGTGTTCTGCAGTAAATGAGTGTTTTCATTGTGGTAACAATAGAATGACAAAGATGGTGCAGAACATCGTTCAATTTCACAGAAAGCCTAGAAAGTAACTCAAAAACACATTCCACTGTGTTGTTTTTCCAAACTCTTATATCTCGAGAAATATTTGCCAGATTAGCTAATGAATTAGTTTAGAGTAATCCTGTGATCATAAACTATGTGCTGGCATTTTGTTTAGCTTGTATCCGCCGAGTCGAAAATTAATTATTTTTTGTTTACTTCCTTCATCGCGAAAAAGATTCATATGAACAGATCAGCCATGATACTTCATAAGTATTTATTTTCTCATCTCAAATGAGGGGCGAAAATTTACTTTTCATCCCGCTACAAACTACCCATGCAAAATTCAATTTTCGCACCTTATTTGAGGTAAGAAAATATCAATTTTCGCCTATCAAATGTGAAAAAGAAATTGTTTAATATACGCTTTTACTATTGAAAATTTATTTCAACACATTTTTCGATATTTATGAAACAAATAATAGACAATTATTTTATAAGCAACATCGTACACAATAATTTTCACTTCTGTACTCTGGCACTATACTTTTTTCCGAGTAAAACACACTTTTTCGGTTACGCATTTTTGAAAATTACGTTGACAATGTAATGCTGATGATTAAGGAACTTAAATTAGAGATATGAGCGCACTTGATTAATATTATAGAAACAGATTTTTTTCGGAGATTGAGTACTTATTTTCTCAGAGCAATTGTGAAAAATATAATTCATAACTGGGGAAGGATAGAAAATTCCTTAACTTGAGTAAAGCTTGTGACCCTCGCCGAATAAATTGTAACTTGGGTGAATTGCGGTCCCACGCTACGCTCGGGACGCAAATTCACCCTCGTTACAATTTATTCAGCTCTGGTCGCAAACTTAACTCTTGTTAAGGAATTTTCTATTTCCTTCCCTAGTTGTTAAATCTACTATGCATCGAGCGACTGAAAGTTCGCTTGCTCTACTGTAAAGTGTGCTTATGTTCTGAAATTGTGGCTCACCCATAATTTATCGTAAACTCGTGAGCCTCGTGCGGTTACTCTCTAGAGTACCTAGAGGTATTTCTACGATGCTTTGCTCAGCGTCATCTGTATATTACTTTACATTGTATATCACTTTGATTTAAGTAGCCTTTTAGAACATTAATTTTTTCATTCATGCTCATTCAAAACTGATGTTTTCCGTACTATTTTTAATCAGAAAAGCAGTTTTCTGAACCCTCGGAATGAAAAATATTGTACGAAACTCGAAAAAATATTTGTTTGGACTAGTGTGATTGCAGCCCTTGGCTTCGCCGCGGGCTTCAAACCTCACACTCGTCAAAAACATTATATTTTTCCTAGTTACGTAAATAACTATTGGTCACTTTCATCACGGCAACTTGAGTTCAAAACTTGTAGGGACACGTTCTGAAAGTGGTCAACAACCGTTTTTTTTTTCAGGGTAATTGAAAAATTTTCGCTTATGTAACAGCGAAATAGACTGGGGTCGTTTTACAATTGTATTTTTAAATGGAAGTTCACTTAAAAAAAGTGAGATTTGCTTAAGAACTTACCGAAACGTCGTTTCAAATTTATTTATATCGTCAATTTAAGAAATTTGTTCTCAATCCCAAGTCAATCCCCGCTGACTCATCCCACTGACTGAATCCTTTGTATTTCTACAATTTTTCTTTTTTGTTATGTTAATCGTTAAATTTAGTACATTTTCTGGTACATTTCTTCGAGCGCTAGTTTTCGAAAATTTTTTGGTCGTTTCGTATGAAGTTTAAAAATATAAAAAACGAGTTTTTGACTGCTGTTAATTTTTAAGCGTCATCTGTCCACCATAAATAAGCGAGAAAAAAGGACCACACTCTATTAGCACGGAAATTGTTCTTTAAGGTTTTCAATGAAAAATTCAGACGCCAGGAAGAAAATTTGTTAAAATCGGTTGAGCGGTTCGGACTGTAGGTTTCATAGCGTGAACCTAGGTTGTGCTAGGTCATCCTACGTAATAGTTGGTGGTTTTTCATAAATATTTCCTTAATGATGCGTTTTTTTTTGCTATGTTGTAGAATCAATTGAGTGGATTTTCACAAATCACAAATCACAAATTCAATATTTTTACTGCCGTAGCTACTGTTATTTGCCTCTTACCACTAAAGCTAGGAACTCCGTTGTTGAAGCTAAAATTAAGTGTTTTGCTGAATAAATTAACACCCATAATAGACTAGATAGCGTAGTAGTTAGTCCCTTATTGCTTCTAAAACAATCGGAAGATGAACTTCACTTCATAGAGAGTTCAGTGCCACACAGCAGTCTAGTATCGGCAACATATGACCATCAATTTATATTACCCTTTTTCTAACAATGAAAATACCTTTGGAAAAAGATAAAGAAACAAAGAAAATGAACGATTTAAACAGAACCCATGGTCATTAATAATTAATTAATTTCAAAAATTTTTAAAATTAGAAATTATTCTACAACTTACTTTAATGCATTAATCCAGCGAATCGGTAAATATATTTCGATTGCAGAAAGTAACTATCGACATTGGATGCTGTATTTGCTTACAATATTAAAATTTTGTTCGTCTATCAACATATTTTATTGCAGCACATATTTTCATAAATCAACAAATTCATATTTATAAATTGAAACGAATTTTGTTGTCACAATATTTCACTTAAAATTTCAATTGCAACTCATAATTTTGTCCAATCTATGTGTTGTATATACAACATTTCCATTTGTCTGAAGTTATTGTAAGCGACAAATTTTATAAAAAAAATGTAAAATAAAACTTCTTTAAATAAAAGTTATCAACTCCAAACAAAAATCTGTTTTCTTTTCTTAAATTACCCATTCATTTTTTGGCTAAAAAATAATAGAAAATCTCGCTCAATGTTTATATCAATAGAAGGAAGAGCGAAATCTGACTCGAAATTTGTTAAATAACAGCCACTTGTCGTGTATATTCACTGGAGAAGTCGACGCTGAACTGAGCAGCGAAACTTTGTAACGTGGAATGTGTATAACATCCATTTGATAAAGTTAGCTTTAAAAGCTCCACAAAAGGAAATGGGTATATAGAGAGTTGTGATGAATGTGCGCAACTGAATTGAAACCATCTATTCGTAGGTATAGAACACGGGTATGTCACTTATCACGAATGAAAATGTGTTTTCATGCTTGCGATGAGAAAAGTAAAAGTCGTTTTTTGTTCCTTCAAAAGCAGTGTATACGATCCTTAGTATTTTTCACCCTAAATGGATCATTCATAAAGCATTTCACTCTTTCAGTGTTGTCACAAAAAGATTGAAGCTTGAGTATCTACTTATACATATAAAACCGCCATACATTTTTCCTTCAAATAGCATTATGAGAAAGTAAAAGCATTTGAAGCGTAAATATTTCATTCTACAGTAACAATTAAAATACTTTTTCACAGCGGCTGTTGCTGTTGAACTAAAGCAATAATGTATGTTTCGTTCGTTGCGGATACCATGGTGAAGGGGGTCAAGTAGACACAGTCTATACAGACTTTGCTAAAGCTTTTGATAAAGTTGATCATTGTAAACTGCTTTGCAAGTTAAGATCGTTAGGTCTCCCAGTAAATCTTGTACGATGGTTTTCAACATACTTATGTAATAGGACCCAGTTCATTGTCATTGATGGCTCGAAATCTAATCCTATTATATCTACGTCAGGAGTCCCACAAGGATCAATTCTCGGTCCTTTATTGTTCATTATCTTCATTAATGACTTACTTGAATCATTATCATCTTGCTCTGGTTTCGCTGACGAATAAAATTATACAGGTCAATCAGTAATATCTATGATTGTGAGCTGCTTCAGGATGATATAAGGAAGGTGGTGGACTGGTGCATAGAAAACAACATGTCACTGAATGTGAATAAGTGTGCAGTGATGTCATCCACCCATAGTCGAGACAAAGTATTATTCCCATATACTGTCGGAGAGGAGTTACTAAAAAGGGTTGCAGTCAAATCTGATCTTGGTGTAATAGTAGATGATAAACTGTCGTTCAATCAGGGCCGTAGCTAGCGACCATTGACAGGGGGGGCTCAAGCCCCGAACTTAAAAAAAATCATGTGTTTACGTGAAAACGCCGCGAGCGGAGCGAGCGACATTTTTTTTCGTTTGTTGCCTATTGTACTCGTGAAATGAAATGTTTAGAGGTTGTTGCATTACAGAAATGTTTACAACTTGACGCTACAGACTTCGTAAAACAGAAAATAAAACAATGAAGTTGGTAGTTCCTCTATCGTAATTTTGTACAGGTCCATTCACAGCGAATCCGAGCCCAAGGAATAATATAAGGCGATTATTTACGAAAGTGATGCAGATTATTTATCAAATAGTTCATTTCACTTTTTTTAAATATGGGGTTGGAAGAAATTCTTATCACAGCGCCGCAGGCAAATTTTTAGGTAGAATAGAGGTTTTACACTATGAATTCAAGTGAAACAAAACAGTTTCTTAGCTTTTTCTTAGATAATTCCTTGAAAAACTATTGTTTTGTAGCGCCGCAGGCGAAAATTTTGAGGTGAAAGGCTGTTCGAATGCAAGATTTTTCATAGAATAAGAAAACAGCCGGTGTTGACATTGAAAAGTAAAAGACACAAATCTAAAATTAGTACAACTTTCTGAGTGTCAGGGGGGGGCTCAGTAGTGGTCCAGGGCGGGCTCAGCCCCCCCTAGCCCCCCCGTAGCTACGGCCCTGCGTTCAATGAACATTTGGACTACATGACTCGTAAAGCTTATAGAATTCTTGGGTTCATTTTTCGTTGTGGAAGGTATTTTGGAAGGCAGTCTAGTATGCTCATGCTTTACCTGTCGCTGGTCAGGAGTAGGCTTGAATATTGCTCCACTGTACGGAATCCTCACTATGCAAATGCCATCGATCGAATTGAAAGAGTCCAAAAGAAATTTACCAGAATGTTATATTTTAAACTCCGTATCGCTCATCCGCGACCTCCGTATGATGAGTTGTTAAGGCATTTAAAAATGAAATCATTGGAAACCCGGCGTTGGGAAAATGATGAAATAGTGCTTTACAAACTGATTCATAACAAGATTGATTCGTCTCTTCGCCACAAAATCTGTTTTCACAAACCTATGAGAACCACAAGGCAAGGCACAAAAAAAAGGGAATCATCTCCAACTGATTTTTAGAGCCGCACGGATTAAAAAGTTGTATGACTCCAAAGCCTCCAACAATTTTTATTTATTTTTGAGTGAAAATTGGCAGATTTAAAAATAAGATTTTCCCGCCATTTTTCAAATTTGAAACTTCTGCAGCGCCATCGTATCGCCTGTTGTGTGAAAAATATATTTTCTGCAGGCGGGCTGCTTTATTATCTATCGAACGGCACATCTCCTGTTAAATTTGATCAACAAATGAATTTTCTAGAACGATTTTCGTAGACGCATGTTCTAATGAGTTTCATTGAGGAAATTAATTTTCCAAAAAAAAAATCCTAATGAAACTCATTAATGACAAGCGTACACAAAAATCGTTCTACAGAGTTAATTTGTTGATCAAATTTAACAGGCGAGGTACCGCTTGATAGGCAACAAAATAGGCCTCCTATAAAAACTAACATTACAATAACATAACGTTACGTAATATGCGTTACGATGGCGTAAATTTGAAAAATGGTGGAAAAATCACATTTTTCAAATTTAACTTGGCAAATTTTCACTCAAAACATAGAAGGGACCCGTACGTATCAGAATAGATGCGGCAAACAGAGTTGATGTTACGAAAAGACTGGAACGTGTTTAAGTAAATATTGCGTTCACATTAGACTGTATTGGAAATTGCCTGTAGGGCAATTTTGAAAAACCCGTACGAAGTAACGGTGTAAAAAAATTCTCCGAACGCACAAAATTGACCTCCAAGTAGAGAAAAATGTTCTCCTCAATTTTGTCTACAACATAGTAAAAAACTATTTTTTGGGTAGGGCCGACCTAGAGCCTTGAGTAGAGGCCTCGGATACATACTTCCATAGACAAAAATGTTTCCCTCAATTTGCTCTGCAACATAGCAAAAAACATTTTTTTATGTTAGGGCCGACCTTAGGACCGACATGAGGCCTACTTGAGCCCTAAGCACAGGCAAAAATTCTTCTATAAATTGTCGGCCGTGCCGAGATCTTTCAAACAAAAAAGTTTTTGAAAATCGGAAGAGATTTACTCGAGTTATGTACAAAAAACACGTAGG
>CM055406.1:58567108-58611708 GCA_029228625.1 Pseudolycoriella hygida
GACAGACCGACAGACGGACATTGTTTTTTTCGCTGATTTGTCATCTGGAGGCAACAAAAAAAGTTTCCCCCTTACTCCCGGGTTCGAATTCGCAATGTAACAAACGTGGTAGTAAACGCATCAGACCTACGTACTTCGTACGGGTCTAAAAATTAAAAGAAAGATGTTTTACCTTCCTACATTTTTCTTGGGTAACGAGATCGATCTGTGGCTTTGCATTTTCTTGTCTAAAGGGAGATCCATATGCTAAAATTTAAAATAAATGACAATATCCAAAATGAGATGAGCGAAATCGGTTTTCGGGGCAATGTATAATGAATGGTCATCAGGTATTGTCCGACGGTCCCTAGTCTGTACCAAGAATTAGTAAAAATAGAGAGACAAAAATGTCATCAACCTAGCAGATTGGCTAGTCAATCTCCGTAATAGAAGTGGAAAAAAATGGAAATAGTGTTAATAGTCTAGTGTACAATGGAGAAATTATAACCGAATTGTAGAATAAAGATGGAAAAAAGCCATACACTAAATAGAGTTGACGTTTAAAACGTCATTATGACAGTTGGAAAATATCGACTCGCCAGCGTGTCAATTGATAAGTATGAGTCTCAGAAAGTGGTTTTTCAAGTTACACAGTACGCTGGTGTAAATTTAAATTTTTTTATTGTTGAGGAGGTTGAGAAGATAAGTTTTGTCGATGGGTTCCAGAGCTCAGGTTTTAAAACATTATTTTGAAGAATGTGAAGGTGAGGAATGATGTGTGTAGTTTCGGAAAACAATTTTGCCACAGATTTCAAAAACCATTTCTCCTGTTCAAGAGCAGGAAAAAATTTGTAGTTTTCCTCTTCAGGTACATAAATTACACAATAAATTAAAGAACACTTATCCGAAACCTAATTTTTTCAATAAAATTCAAATAAATTTCTTTTTTTCACTCTTATCATGGAATATATCGTCTAATGTCTACATTATAATAGCTTTCAAATTGAAGATACCAACTCTCGAGAGCTTAAATGCGAACGACTTTTATCGAATCATGCGTGTTAGATTTTCAGAACTTTGAATCACGTTTTTAATAGAAACAGCCAATAAACATCATTAAAATAACCAGAAACTTGACAGGTAGTTATGCAATATCCATGCAATTTAAGCAGTTATTATTAGACGTATAGTGTGATGAGAACAATTTAAAGTTTTATTGTATACGTTATTGTGATATCAGAACGAAAACAATGAAATTTTTAAGGTGACGCAGATTTACTGTTTCTTCCGAATAAACAAGTTAAGCCTGTTATCACCACTAACGTTTTTTTGAAAATTAGGTGCAGTGGGTAGTGCGTCGGTATCGTTATCTACTGAATTGTTTTCTGCACCTTTCCGGAAATATCTGGAATTACTTATAGACTCTCAATATTGTAGTGCGCTTTGTCGACAAACAAGTTCATCAAAAGTTTCACTTTCAGAAACTTGGAATTCGTAAAACCTTTTCGCCATATTTCATAAAATATGCTGGAACTAATGTTCACTAATGTAATGCTTCAGTGCCGTAGCCCCGCTGAGTCTCACAAAGAAGCTGCTTTTTCTTCAATTTGCTTGCGTTTTTTACAGTCCGGTTCCCTCCTCCTGAAGTCCATGGGCGGGTGCGGGCTACGACACTGGTCATACCTTCCAATTCTTTTTTCAACACATTCCCACTTACACCCGAAAGTATCTCTAACTTAGTGAAATAGATACATTAACGATTGGTTCTTCATGCCCATCAGCATAGTAAGTTGAATGACTTGCCTGACGATTAGCACGATATGCCGAAATGTTGATCTCTTCTAATAATCTCCATAACGCAACTGTAGATGTGTTAATGTCTGAGCGTCATGCCAATGACAAAATAGTTCTAGAGCTTATCTTAACGTTCATATGTAAAGTAGTGGGAATGAGTTGAAAAAAGAAATGATTCCAAGTTTGCGGGCTTTAATCCGTAGAGATACGAGAAGCTCGCTCAACAAAAATTCTCTGTCTCAGTGGAGCACAAATGCTGAGCCAGTTCCCAGTTGTGATACGAGCGTAATATCTTTAGCAACGCTGGATCGCAACTTGGCCTGAGCCTACTTCCTATAAGTAATCCTTTTACAAATATATTCTGGTGTTATGTGCATGTGCTACAGTGCAATATATTTTAGATTGTGCGATGATACTAACGACATACTAAACATCGTCAGTATCGATAAATCTTTGTTTGAAATATACACTTATACACGACAATATCATCGGCTTTTTAACTGATTTTCGAGATTAGAAAAATGGCACACCGCTTTCAGTGTTTATCGTAAATGTTGGCTTATCATGCTGCCATTTTCGTTGCCAATTGACGAACAAACACTAGATAAAAGTTAAATGCAACGCTGAACGTTAATTAAAATGTAAATAAAATATGCAGCAACATTTATTCGCAAACTTGTGATCCACTTCTTGACATCTGTTTTCCTTATTTTCTTTTTAAAGTAAATTCGCTTCAAAAAGTTATAAATTGCAAAGTTTGTTGGGTAATGTTATAATGAAATTCACATTCAATAAGCGAAATGACTGTTCATTATATTAGTGGCAATCAGGGCCGTAAGTACGGGGAAGGTAGGGCCGGTTCAACTCCCGAACCACTACTGTGCCCCCCTGACTCTTACGAAGATGGCGTCATTTAATATTTGTGTCTTTAGTTTTTAATTTCTGTAGACTAGTAAGTAACGTTGCAAACATGTTGTTTTGAGGTTTTTGTATGAAAGCGAAGCCTTCTTTGTTCGATGTACAGCCTTAAATTTTAGGTTGACGATTAGAACCGGCTTCAAGTTTATGGCTGCTGTCATATCGAAATTGTACACCTTTTAAGCTAAAAATCATTTCGTTTTCACGTAGTGCTTCGAAAAGAGGTCTAATGCATTTACCAAGGCATTCGTAACTCCGGCCTCTGAGTCCTCTCTTAATGGCCCCACCTCGAACATATTTTTTTGCTATAAGATTTTTGCCGGGAGCTGCGGGAAACGATTGAAATTCTATACTATTTTTAAAATTATTAATAAAAGCACCTATACTCGGCTCATTTTGTTAATTGCAACTTTATTCTTCCAAGTTATAGAATTGGATTATTTGAGTCCATTCGACAACTCTTTTATATATTTGCCTTTTTCTTCGCATAAATCATACGGGAATATGCTTTTTTGGAGGGTTTTTGTGAAGCCAATTTCAATCAGCAGGTCCTGCAAAGCATCCTATAATCTTGACAAAGTTAATACCTTTCAAACGAGATCTTACTTGCTACATTTGGATGTCTGGATAGGAATATATTATGATGTGAAGTCGGGTGTAGGATGTTAGGTAGGCTTTTCAAGCATGCTTTCAAAGTACTTTCAAAGTATACTTTTTGATGATTTTTACATTCTCCGAAAAGTATCCTAGCTTTAACCGATTTTAGCGTGTGGGGGCTCGCTGGAAAGAGGGAGACGAACTCTAGGATGTGGGATATTTTGTGAAGGTTTTTGCTACAAAAAACGAATATGAAATGGCTAAAATACCCTCCAAAAGTGTCTAAAAAGTGTCCGAACTGTACGAAATTGGATTCATTAGAAAGGTTTCACTTAAGCCTATGTAATCCTACGAAATTCTAGGAAAGGTCTTGGGTGAAAATTTGGTCAAAACAGCGCTAAAAAGTAAATTTTTCATTAAACTATGCTTTTACACGCCTAGCTTTAGCCGATTTAGGCGTGTTATAGTTCATTGGAAACAAGAAGAGGAGCTCTAAGCGCTACAAATAACGCTAAAAATATCGAAATATCGAAAATATCTTCACATAATCGAACAAGTGTTGAAATGGTACGAAAGTGGGTTAGAAATCTCGTATACGCATATCAAATCGTATTCTAAACTTGAGGAACCTGCAAATTTAGGTGAAAATTTAGGCAAAATAGTGCTGCAAACTAGAGATGAGCGGGTCGACCATTTTTCGAAACCCGACCCAGACCAAACCCGACCCGATAAAATTTTTCGAAACCCGAAACCCGACCCGGACCGAGCCCGACCCGATTAAAATTTTCGAAACCCGAAACCCGAACTGTTTCAAAACCCGACCCGATAAAATTTTTCGAAACCCAAAACCCGAACTGTTTCAAAACCCGACCCGGACCGAACCAGACACTCAATTTTTCGAAACTCTCAACTTAAATTACTTCGAAACAAAAATTATTTCAAGGCCCGACGACGTCTGCATTCTTCACGGACCTTAGACTAAAACAAAATTCGTGTAATGTAAGATGATGAAATTTAGACGAGTTTTGTAAAATATAAAAAGTCAATAAAGGTTCGGGACCCGAATAAAATGATACAACAACCCGACCCGGACCGAACCCGACCCGATAAAATTTTTCGAAACCCGAAACCCGAACTGTTTCCAAACCCGGCCCGGACCGAACCCGACCCGATTAAAATTTTTGAAACCCGAAACCCATTAACCCGAAAAAAAACATTTCGGGTTCGGGTTCGGGTGGGGTTTTTCGAAGTTTCGGGCAACCCGCTCATCTCTACTGCAAACAGCCTTTTTGGTGTTTTTTGATGATTTTTCCTCGAAACTGCATCTGTAAGTGTCCGAGTCAGTATATGGTTGGGCATTTTCGGTTTGTTCGAACTCCACAAAATTTGAAAAATCTAGAAAACTAAAATAGGATAAATGCCGACTTTTCTGTCTTCTCCCATTTAGCATCATATAAAAATGGTTTTAACTCAATGAATTGACATTTTTTCATGTATTCGTACAAAATTTGAACATAATCCTGAAATTGTTCAGCCAAAGTATATATGTGTGACTCGCCGGAAAAAGATTTTTCAAAAATTGAAAGCTACTTATAAATATTTGAGCAAGTAGCGGTGTAAGTGACAATGAATAAAGTTAAAAAAAAAATCGGAGGAATGTTTCCAACCTAGCACTGAAAAAAAAAAAATTTATTTGTTTCAGAAAGTTTTACGGGAATCTGTATCTGTACAAATCTTATCTTAGTAATAATTCAATGTGTTATGACTAGAAAGTATTTCTAAAGGATTTTCTAAAGCGAAATTGGACCACAATATTAACGTTATTTGTGGGCGCGGAGAGAAGTAGCAAATTTTTGTAAGTTTAAAGAAAAAGGCAGGAATGGACTCAAATAATCCAATTCTATAACTTGGAAGAATAAAGTTGCAATTATCAAAATGAGCCGAGTATAGGTGCTTTTATTAATAATTTTAAAAATTAAGTATAGAATTTCAATCGTTTCTCGCAGCTCCCTTACAACCCATGAAGGGTTAGAGGCTAGATCATTATTTACTATTTTCGCTGTTTGTGGTTCTACTTTTTGAGATCCTTTCATTACCGGAAAGTTTTACTGTGCCAGTGGTAAGCTGTGCGACAAACCCAGTGCCCTCTATGAGATGTAACTAGGAGCGAAACTAGTAGGAGTAGAATACCGGTTCTCGCAACAATGCCTTTTCCGGTAAGCCGTACGATGGCACTACACTCAACTTCACTTGACTTGAACGATTCAATCAGTTTTGTTTTGTTTACAAATCTAACAATCCAACGCACTGGCAACTCAATCTCGTAGTAGCAAGCAGACGTGTTAACCACTGCGCTATGGAGTTGCATTTTTGGACCCGTACGAAGTACGAAGGTCCTATACGCTTACTACAAATTCAGGGCTCCCACACATCCAATATTTAAAAAATTGTCCGTCTCCACTTTTTTTTCGAAACGGCTGCACCGCTGCACCGATCACCCTGAACTTTTTTTTCGCTGAAAGGTACATATGTCCCATGGTTCAAGTTCAAAGATGAGCAAACTCGATCGGGTAGTTTCGGAAATATGATTTAAAAGGTGTCCAAAAACATGGTTTTTTGGGGGTAGGTGAGACTTTTTCTCAGATATCTCTAGAATTAAGGAAGTTAGAAAGCTACATTCTGGGACAAAGCTGTAGAGAACTAAATTTTAGCGAACACGTGTTTCAGGGTTTTCCCCAGAAACGTCCCAACCCCGAGATTTAGCCACTTCTAGAATTGGAAGGGATGATTTATATATCAAGAACTATGACATAGAAAGTTGCTTCCAAAGGCAAAGTTGTAAAGAATCAAATTTTAGCGAACACGTGCTTCAGGGGTTTCCCCAGAAACGTCCCGATCCTGAGACCTAGCCACTTCTAGAGTGGGGAGGGATGAGTCATATCTCAAGATCTATGACAGATGGAAAGTTGCTTGCAATAGCAAAGTTGTAGAGAATTAAATTTTAGCGAACAAGAGTTTCAGGGTTTTCCGTAGAAACGTCCCAATCCCGAGATTTAGCCACGTCTAGAAATGGTAGGGATGATTCATGTATCAAGAACTATGACAGATAGAAAGTTGCTTCGAAAGGCAAAGTTGTAGAGAAATAAATTTTAGCAAACACGTGTTTCAGGGTTTTCCCCATAAACCTCGCAATCCCGAGATTTAGCCATATTTAGAATTGGTAGAGATGAGTCATATCTCAAGATCTATGACAGATGGAAAGTTGCTTGCAATGGCAAAGTTGTAGATAATTAAATTTTAGCGAACACGCGTTTCAAGGTTTTCCCTAGAAACGTCCAAATCCCGAGGTTTAGCCACTTCAGGAATTGGTAGGGATGATTCATATATCAAGAACTATGACAGATAGAAAGTTGCTTCCAAAGGCAAAGTTGTAGAGAATTAAATGTTATCGAACACGTGTTTCAAGGTTTTCCCGAAAAATGTCCCAATCCTGAACGTTAGACAACGCGTGATTGGTGTCATAGTTCAGAAAATGTATTTCGGAAGGGCTTTCGAGATTACTTTGGGTAATTTCTGAGAGTCGTTTAAATTCTGATAGTTCTAAAAGAACTTGATGACTATGCATTCTGATGCTCATTATATTTATGATAATAGTAAGAGTTTGGTACATCGAGGCTTTTCGCACGTGAAGGCTTTACGTACGGGTCTTGGCATATGTTTTTGCCATGTTGTGGAGTAATTTTAGGGGAACTTTTTTTTGTCCATCGAATTATGGGTCAGAGACCTTTTCTAACTAATCAAGGTCGGTTCAAAGATTGGCCCTAGTAGAAGAAAAGAATTTTTCTAACTTTTCTAATTTAGTGTGAACTTAATTTCATACACTTATGAGTTATTCAATATTTACTTAAATACGTGCGAGTCTTTTCGTAACATCAACTCTGTTAGCCACGTTTATTCTGATGCGTACGGGTCCCTTGCATGTGTTTTTAAGGGGTATGTTGCTTGATTTTCGGATATGTGCTCTTCTAAAATCGCACAAAATTCGTAACTTTGTAGTACAATCTTATGTGGTTAGAGTAAGTGGGAAATCAAAAGTCTCATCAAAATAAGAAAAAAATTAAATTCATACGCTTCAAAATTCGATAACTAAACTTGTTTGCGAAAGGTCGCTAGTTCAAATCTTGGTCGGGACAGTTGAATTTTATTTCAAAATAATTTAAGTAAAGAGTCAAAATAAGGATATGAGCATGGAATCACATTCAAAATCAAAGAGTAAATGAACTTCAGGGATGAAAAATGTGGGAAGAAATATTTAAGTGGGCAAAAAGAAGTTTAGACTGAAATATTGACGTTTCGGTTATCCATCTGGTGAGGAAATTTCGCATGAACTTAATTTACCTTTTATGTCGGCTGTAACAAAGGTGAGAAGGCTCCGGTTCTATTAGTTTACTTAGAGCTCCTTTACAGCGCGCTTTGGTTCGTACAATCATGGACGCGCGGTAGCAATGCGCCCGTGACGCAGGTCTATATATTCTAATTCGATAATGGCGTCGTTTAAATCTTTAGTAAATCACAAAAAAAAAAATCTCTCAAAGAAAATCGCAGTTATAAGATCTTTAAAAAATCAAAAAAATCTTTATAATCGTTTACCCCTCGTGTAAGCGATACAACACTTCAACATAACAAACACAATAGAAATTGAAAACACGTTTTTCCGCAAATATACAAAATTAGCATAGCTGATTGATCACGACATTGCAGTTAACATTCCTTGTCAGCATATTACAAAATTCTTCTAAAAAAATCTCTAGGAAATTATTCCTCAACAAAATAAGGAATTTTCGCTGAATAACAACTTTTTCACGACTCATCGCAGTAAGTAGAGTGCTAACTGAAAATACATTTAGCATTCAAAAAAAATCATAAATCCATTCCATTTTCTGGATATTTTTTCAATTGAGCTGTGAACACTTCTTCGGTACGGTCATGAGTTTTTAATTTCAATTAAATTTTATGAAAGCATATCGATGAAGCAGAAATGCACAAATTATAAACACACACTCCAAAAGAAATGAGTTCATGATATTCATTACATCTGTGGAAAATCACGTGAAGTGGAGATGTGCCTACGTACAATAAATGAATTGATATCAGAAAATTTTTCCATCATGCCATGTCTTTTCTTTTTTCTTTTGTGAAACTCTATCGCTCAATACTTTAGATAGACCAGACAGGCAGCAAGCAGGTCGTTACGTTCGTAACGACGATGTCCGTTGGATTGATTGATATGTTGTGTAATTTAAGCACTTATGCTATGTAAACAGCACCTTTACGGTCAATAAATGTTTCTCCATGTCTCTCTACATTATAATGATAAGTAGAAACAAATGTTCAAAATTAACAGGAAATTTAATATCCTTAGAAAGTAATAATCTAAGTTAAAACTTCATCTAGAGAAAGGAGCATACATCGATGGTCAAATAATTCTAAAATGCAGGAAGTGTGGAAATTTTATTCTGAGTGCGAATATTGGACCGAGTCGAAAACAAGACCAGTATACAATAATTTCAACACAAAAATTTTCATGCATGAGATCTTGTATGCATGCGTCATGTAAGTAGGATTTAAAAGTCTGACAACTTTCAGTGAAAAAATTAAAATCAGCCAAGATTTGCTGGAGTTATCATGTTGAAGATGCACAATTTTTTTGCACATTTATTATATCCCTATCAAGCTCTTCTATCGAAATTCGATTGGTTCCGAACACCGTTTACTATGTCTGGGTCTACAAAATCACGTTGACTTTTACTATTATTGACCTCGATATCGCCTCGGATTATCAGACCCGTATCTAGGGGGGGCAGGGGGGGCTGAGCCCCCCATGAGTGTCTTTAGAGCCCCCCCCCCTGGCGAAACTGAAATGTTGCGAATTTTGCGAAAAAATATAAATTTTGACGTCATGATCGTTTTCAATACTTGAAATTTTCGCCTGGACGCAATCATTCTTTTCTTTTCCAATCTCATTTCAATGTTTCCATTTCGTTATTGAAATAGATTTTCGGTTCTACATTGCAAGAAAAAACTTTTGACACTCTTAACGACAGTGGCGTGTTATCGGTCACATATACTGAGCTGTTAGAATTTTTGCTATAAAATGGTAATCAGAACTGTATACTTTAATAGAAAACCAGCGCAACTTTTAAAAATAACATTCACCATCCACTCAAAATAAACTCTCTCGCATAAGAATTGTACTCAAAAAAATTTTTTCCTGCGGCGTTATAACAGAAGCTGTATGCTAGCTGCTAACAAAACCTGCGGCAAAAATTTAGGAAATTTTCTTATAAATAGTGTAAACGATTTCAGGAAAATATGGGAAGTGAAGGACAAATTCTATTGTCAAAATTTAGAGTAGCTAGGAAGCGTAGGAGGAAACCCCATGAATACCCGAGTGAAAATGGCAGTCTCAGTGAGTACTAAAATTGAGTGTACTCACAGCCTCAAATCAGTCTCAATTTTTGAAAAAAACTCAGAAGTACTCAATTTCGCTTTTTTTTATAAAACAATGGGACCAATGAGACCAGTGGGTTACATTTTACATTTTTTTAGATTTAGACTGACTGAGGTCATTGAGCACACTCACTATTTGAGATCGCTGAGTATGCTCATTTTGAGACTTTTTTAGGCTGTTGAGCATGAAAAATATTTTTTTTAGTCGATGAGACCGTTGAGTGTACTCATTTTCGACAAAAATGTTTTTTACAATTTTATTGAGGCTTTTGAGACTGTTGAGCATGCTCAATTGTGAAAAATATTTTTTTAGCCAATGAGACTGTAGAGTGTACTCATTTTCGACAAATTTTTTTTTCAATTTTATTGAGGCTTTTGAGACTGTTGAGCATGCTCAATTGTGGAAAATATTTTTTTGAGCCAATGAGACTGTAGAGTGCACTCATTTTCGACAAAAATATTTTTCACAATTTTATTGAGGTTTTGGAGACTGTTGAGCTCAAGTGTGAAAAATATTTTTGGCTAAGAAGAGTGGTGGGAGCGATAACCGGGCACTGTGGTCTAAACAGTCATTTGTCAAAAATGGGAATCGTTAGCGATCCCAAATGTACCTGTGGCTTTAGTAACGAAACTGGATATCACATAATTTGTGAATGTCCAAATTTTTCTCAACTGAGACTCGGGACTCTGGGTGGTCATGTGATTAGACCTCTGGATGTGCTAAAGCTGGGACCGCTTGTCCTTGACAAGTTTCTGGCTGGTACGGGCAGGTTCGAAAGATTTACATGATGAACGGGAGAGAAACAAAGGATCAATAGATCTGTGTTTCAAGACTCAACAAAGAGTCGTCCCAACCTGAATAATCTACAAAAAAATTCTCAACAGTCTCAAAAGCCTCAATAAAATTGTAAAAAATATTTTTGTCGAAAATGAGTATACTCAACAGTCTCATTGGCTAAAAAATATATTTTTCACAATTTAGCATGCTCAACAGTCTCAAAAGCCTCAATAAAATTGTGAAAAATATTTTTGTCGAAAATGAGTACACTCAACAGTCTCATATTCTTTCGTAACAACGATTCGAAATAAGACTACAAATACGCATGTGCAATTTAGCAACATGAGTTACGTCGTTGGCGGTCCACAAGCAAATTTAAAGCATCATTCGGCGCGGTTAGTACTTAGATGGGTGACCATAAAAAGTAAGTAAAAATAAAAAAATAACAACTTTCTAATATAATTTCAGATTATTCGCGAATTGTGAAGAAAATAGTACGTGGCGGCATCTACGAACAAAATGAAAAAGTTCAGTATCATTGGCGACAGAAAAGCGTGTCGAACTGCAATTCAAAATTAGCATACTCAAGAAGCTTAAATAGCATCAAAATGAACATACTCAACAGTCTGAAATAGTCTCAAAATGAGTATACTCAACAGTCTCAAAAAGTCTAAAAATGAGCATACTCAACAGTCTGAAAGAGTCTCAAAATGAGTATACTCGACAGTCTCAAATAGTCTCAAAATGAGTATACTCAAAAGTCTTTTTTTGTATATTTAGTAGAAGCTTCAATAAATATCATTTAATTTGAGCATACTCAACAGTCTCAAATAGTCTCAAAATAAGAATGCCCAACAGTCTCAAATAGTCTTAAAATGAGAATACTCAACAGTCTCAAATAGAAAAATGTCTATTAATTGAGGCAAAAATGAGCATACTCATCATTTTTAATGATGATGACGGTCTCAAAACAGTCTAAAACGTTCGAAAATACAGTACTCAGTGCCATACACAAGAACAGTCTCAATTTCAGTCTCAAATCGCATGGTTTTTTTTAATCGGGTAATACTAAATTTTTCAAAACTTTGTGAAAAATTTTTTTCGCTCGCTCCGCTCGCGATTTCTGCCGTCGGTTCTGTTTCAAAGACGAAGCAGAGTCGTGTGTGCGTCCTAAAAAGCTGGGAAATAAACAAAATTCGGTGTGTTAGGCACGGCAAATAATTTAGGTGGGGGCGGTCAAACACAAAACACCTTCTATCGGCGACCCTGTTTAACGAAAACCCTGTACCAAAAATACGACTGTATTAATGTTAAATGCGCGAAATGAAGAGAATTTTCTCAAAATTTCATATAATTTTATCAATTCGGTGGGGGGCTCGAGCCCCCCCCCCCCCTGGCAGTCGACCCTGGCTGCAGGCCTGCGGATTATCAAAATATACGCTCCAACCGGACTTTTCATTACTTGTTATGTAACTAGGGAGAAAACGAGAATTTTGAATTTTTCACTTAACTGAATTACGTATTATCCAGTTACGTACAGTTCATAAAAACCGCTGAAATCAATGATTTTTGGTCTGCTCGTAATTAACATTTTGTTGGAAGATGAATGCAATTCTTGCCGTCGGCTGGAGTGCAAGCTCAATAACTCTCAAATAGAGAAGTAAATAATTAGTTTCAATTCCGATAAAAGAAATGGGAGGGGCACAATTTATCTAATGAAAAATTAAAACAACTTGATTATTGAAGTTTTATATGTCTGAAGGACGACAGCTTACGCATAATAACGATAAACACTTCGTTATGTCTTGTAACGCTGTTCTACCTTCAATTGGCCTAGTTGTTTGTAGGTGTATTTCAATTTTTCCTTTTAAAGTTTAATTTTATCGAAAATCAATTCATTCAAATACATTGTTTTCTGATGTACATAATTAAACGATGTCCATTTTAGTTTATTTTTATCCTGTAACACGCTTTCAACAATCACTTTGATGTTTATGCCGACAACTTGTTTCACAATGGAAATTGCAACTAGAAGGTCAAACCAAACATCCATTTTCCACTTTTTGTGATGAAAAAATTTGTTTACTGAATTCAGGGTAAAATTGAAGTTTACTTGTAACATTCGAGAAGGGTTGAAAATGATCCAATGAAACAATTTTTTAGGTCAAGGAAGTCAAATTTATTTTTGAAATTTATATAACCTGAAAATGTAAGTAAAGTGGATACACTATGAAATTCTCCCCTCTAAAGACCAATTTCTCCTCTTTAAGACCACTTTAAAGGAGATTCCATGATCTAGAGCACAAAGCGCATTAGTTCCGTTCTGCTCGGGCTGTTGGGTTCATAGGGGGGACCTTACTCGCTCTACTCGACCGTACACGACAGTTCTGGTGGTTTATCATGAATTCGTTTATTATGGGGTTTTCTTTTGCTTGCAGTATATTTTATAAATTTATTTTTAAAGAAAAGGTAGCTAAAATTGTACAAATATGCTATTACACCCATCTGGAATTTGGGAAGAGTTCGGAGCGTAACGGTGATGGATTTCATTTTTGGGTCCGCTGTTGTTTGAGCGAAATTTGACCTTTTGTAATGCAGCGGACTCTCTGATTCGAGTTTTCACCGTTAATCTAGGAAAATGTTTCTAAAAATATGTATGAGAGTAATGTGATAAAGTTTGCCGATATTCTTTGGATATTAGTTTATCCTTTGTAGGGATTCGTAGGGTCCGCGAAGCATATTTTTATTTTGACGAGTTTTAAGTGTATTAAATTGAAATCTTTACTTACTTACATTGGAATATGCCGAAATGGCAATTGAAAAACTCTCCTGAAGTGACGTTGTAAAAAATGTATATCGGCCGACATTAAGATCGACATGTGGCCCTAAGTAGAGCTTCGGATCCATACTTCTTTCCCTCAATTTACTCCAATATTTTATTATTACTTGGTCGTGTTATTTGAATTGAAGGTGACATATTAGTTAGCTTCTCGATCAAAATAAAAGAACGGTTTTCTCTAAAAAGCATCATAATTAACGAAATATTCATGAAAAACCACCAACTATCGTGTACGGGTGAGTAGCTCTGTGCATCCTACAGCCCGGGAAACTCAACCTATTTTCACCAAATTTCGGTTAGTTTCCTGAAGTCTAAATCTTTTATTTAAAGCCTCAAAAAGCATATTCCGCGCTTATTTCGCACATATATATATACATAAGCGAAAAAATTTCACCGACCCTAAAAAAATCACGCTTTTAGCCACTAATTGTGACTCCGCCGACACAAATATGATGTTTTACACCAAAACCTATTAGTTACATGCAAAGTCAACTCAAAAATACTTTTGAAACATTCGCACATAGCCCCACCGACACGGCTTCAGGCTGAAAAGGTATGCATACAAAATGATCATTGTCGGACTCTACTTACTTACTTTATTTTACCGCCACTACAACCCAGTAAGGGTCTTGGCCTTCTCTAACATGCTTCTCCAACCGGGCCTATCTGCAGCTAACGTCTCCCAGCTGGTTACTCCCACAGTTCTTAAGTTGGCAAAAGCAGCGTCGCTCCACCTGGACTTGGGTCGCCCTGCACTCCTTTTGCCTTCAGGTTTGGACTTCAGAATTTTTTTTGGAATACGATGTTCATTCATTCGTTGTACGTGACCGAGCCAACGTAGTCTATTTATTTTTGTTGTTCTGACTATGTCGGGCCTCTCCAAAAAGCTCTATGAGCTCGTGATTATATCGTCTGCGCCATCGGTTCAGTTTTCGGTCAAATACTGGTCCAAATATTGTACGCAGTACCTTTCGCTCGAACGTATGCAGAGATTGTTCATCTTTCTGTGTCAAGCACCACGACTCCGAACCGTACGTAACTACCGGTCTGATCACAATTTTATAAAGTGCGCATTTTGAATTTCGGCTTACTGACTTGGACTTTAGAATTTTCAGCAGGCTGTAATAACTCCGGTTGCCCAAAGTTACTCGCCTTTTTATTTCGTCCGCAATGTCGTTGTTTATGTTCAGCTCTGATCCAAGGTATACGAACTTATTGACCATTTTGAATGTGTGTGTGTCGATCGTTACGTTATCTTCCCGATATCGATTCGTAGGTGGGATGATCATGTATTCCGTTTTTCCGTCATTGACCTTCAACCCAAGGTCGGTACCTTTCCTCTCCAAGGCCATAAACTTATCTTTAACAACATCCATAGTTCGGCCAATAATGTCCAGGTCATCTGCAAAACCAAGCAACTGACTGGACTTGGAGAAAATGGTGCCGCTGGAGTCTATGTCCATGGTTTGAACAGCTGCTTCGAGTGTTAAATTGAAAAGCAGCGTTGCAAGAGGATCTCCTTGACGTAGGCCTTCCTCAATGTCGAAAGTCTCTGACATTTGATTGCGGATCCTTACTCGGCTGTTAGCTCCGTTTAGTGTTAGCTTCGTTAGCGAGATCAGTTTGTTGGGAATTCCGAACTCCTCCATGACTCTCCATAGCTTACTTCTTCTAACACTGTCATAGGCTGCCTTGAAGTCAACGAACAAATGGTGTGTTTCAATGTTGTACTCCTTGCACTTCTCCAAGATCTGTCTGATATTAAACAGCTGGTCCGATGTTGAACGACCTACACGAAAACCACTTTGGTATTCACCTATCGTAGATTCCGTGTATGGATGAAGGCGCTGATATAGAATATTTGCAAATATCTTGTAAGCAATATTCAGCAGAGCGATTCCTCGAAAATTGCCACACTCCAATTTGTCACCTTTTTTGTATATGGGACAAAGTATGCTGGTCTTCCACTCTTCCGGTAACTCCTCGTCATTCCAGATGCGTATGATGAGCTCGTGCATCTCCATACATAGCGCGTTGCCGCCGTTCTTGAAAAGTTCACCGGGTAGGTTGTCAGTCCCCGGGGCTTTGAAATTTTTGAGCTTTAAAATTTCAGCTTCAACTTCTTGCATCGTTGGTTCTTCTATGTATGGTTGCGCAGTCTGAAATGGCAATTCGTCGTTTTCGTCGTCTCGGTTGAGCGGTCTGTTCGGGTTAAGCAGTTCCTTAAAGTACTCAGCCCATCTCGCAATGCACCTTTCCTCATCTGCTAAGACCAATCCATGCTTGTCCTTACACAGCAAAGGTTGTTGACTGTAACCGTTTCTGGATTCGTTCACTTTCCGGTAAAAGTTCCGAGTCTCCTTCCGATTGCCAAACTTCTCAATTTCGATCAAAACTTCCTTGTCACGCTGTCGCTTTTTCCGTCGGAAGAGTTTTCTCTCGAAATTTCTTTTAGAACGGTACTCTTCCTGGCCAGCTCGAGTGAATCTACTTAGAGTTTTCAGGCGAGCTGCGTTTTTGTCGTCCATGGCCTTCTGGCATTCATCGTCAAACCAGATATTTCTTTTATTTCCCGTTCTCGTTCCCACTGCCTCTGCTGCGGCGCTCTCTACATTCCGTTTAATTTGATTCCACGCATCGTCTACGCTTCGTTGTTCGCTGACCATTCCGCCAATAATATTCGTCTCCAGCCTGTCAACATATTGACGTTTAATGTCTTCGTTCTGTAGTTTTTCCACGTCCCACCGGTTGTCGGTTGTGTTGAACCGATATTCGAGACCTAACTGCCGCTCTCACCAGGTAGTGATCGGAATCTACATTCGGTCCTCTACAGCTTCTGACATTCAACATATTTGAACAGTGACGTGCATCTATCAAAATATGGTCAATCTGGTTTTTGGTTCGTTTATCCGGTGATACCCATGTCGCTTTGTGGATGTCTTTATGTTGGAAATAGGTACTGCTGACAACCATGTTTCTTGATGCTGCAAAATCAACCACCCGCGTTCCATTTTCGTTCGAGTTTTCGTGAAGGCTATGTTTACCGATTGTGGGACGATAAAATACTTCGCGGCCTATTTTAGCATTAAAATCTCCAAGCACAATTTTAATGTCTCGTTTCGGCGCTCCATCATATACATCCACCAGTTTCTCGTAGAATAGCTCCTTCACCTCGTTGTCGCTTTCCTCCGTAGGCGCATAAACGTTTATAAGAGTGTAATTGAAAAATTTTCCTCTTATCCGTAGAGAGCACAATCGCTCGTCAACAGGACTGAAACCAATCACCGCGTTTCTAGCTCTGCCGAGGACCATGAAGCCTGTTCCATACTCTCTTGGACTGTCGTTACTCTTCCCACTATAGTAGAACTTATAGTCGCTACTGGTCATGGTGTCCTTTCCAGGCCATCTCGTTTCTTGCACAGCTGTTATGTCAATTTTTGCCGCTCTTAGCGCACTTGTGAGAGATCTCAATCCTCCTGGCCGCAACAAAGATCTTACATTCCATGTTCCTAATTGTAAATCGTTGTCCTTTTTCCGATGCTTGAGTCGTTGCCGTTTATCCTGTCCGATCCGAGGCTGTGTTGGGGAATTCATAACAAGACTGTTTTTACGGTGTCTGGGAGTTAGCCACGCGCCCAACCTACTTTCCTTCTCCCGATGACCCGTAGGAAAGTCACCAGGTGGTGATGGTAGCCCATCTGACTAGGGCTGTGTATGCTGCCGTTGTCTCCTGCTGTTGAGATCATCCGCCACCATACTAAGTCGCCATCCCATCTTGATAGCGCCTAGCTGCCTTCGGCCCTCCCTATACGTGCCGTTTAGGTACTACCCTGTCGGACTCTAACGATTGGTAAAATGCCCAGATACACCTATAGACCAAATAATCGTTTTATTAGGACCATACTGAAGGGATTAAATCAAACTGGCCCTAACATGACTCTTCATCATACTTAAAATACGACCAACTTAATGAAATCTTACATTTACATCGATTTTCGTGATTTTTTGCACGTTTCGTCGTTGAGCTACCCCTAAATCACCTCGGATTCAATTGCGTCCATTGACACTTTTCTTCAGGGATACAAGTAGAGTAATGTTCCGCTTGGTGCACGAAACTTTTCAACATTTTAATTTTCCCATACAATTTTGAACACCTCTACTGTACAGTCATTCCATCTCAAATCGCACAAAAATCAAATATAGTTTCCCAGGATGAAACTTGGTGGCGTTTTATCAGCTGATACAAATATGCTAAATAGGAATTTTGAGCAAAATCGGACGATTAGATGAATTTGAATAGCTTAATTTTACGTTTTTTCTTAATCCCCATGGACAAGATCTTCAACAGCACATATGTCTTCTGAAGTGATGTTGGAGTGTCCTGAAAACGTTCAACTTTGAATTTTTTGAAAAATCTATTGTTTGGACCTTCAAACATACGCCATTGTGAAAGTTCTCAGTCCAAACACTGATACTTTTGAAAAGTTGTACTCCCAGTTAGGTGAATGATTTCCAACTATTTCATCAACATCAGAGATGCTCATTTTACATTTTGTGCGATTTGAAATGGAATCACTCGTAAGATTGTTTGGGAACGTTTAGCTTGTACCTCTGTACAAACGAGTCACTTTGCAGCTTTAATAAACTTGCTAGTGTTCTCGCAACATACTCAATTTTTTCTCAATGTACTTTAATACCATACTTCTTCCAGACAGTCAAACAATTTTATTTTTCATTGAGGAATATTAAATGGACTAATTACAACAATAAGTTCAAAGAAAATGTTTTAGAGTTTAAAAGATGCTAAGGATCCTATAATTACGCATTTTTTGTACACAAAGCGCTTAAAATATGTAGTTAATAATTGATGTCGCCAGTTTAGAAGTTTGACGTGCTTTTTGAACGGAATGAAAAATTTTCATCATTTTAACTTTACAAAAGATGGTACAACAAGTTAGGTAAGCACGCTAATAGGTGATTACTTAAAAGAGCTTTTAAATTTGAAATCTTTAATGGGGAGAGTTTTAAAGTTTTATTGTTAGCCATATTTAATTTCGAATGTTTTCGTTTCGATTACAGGTGGATATGACGAAACTTATTGGTTGCTGCAAAGTTGACGAGCCGCTGACTATTCAACCACCAAGTTTCAAATAGCAACTTTTTATTTATGTTAAAGTTCAACAGCGGAACTGAGTATGGGGTGTTGTAGTATACTACCCCTACTATAAGACCATGCAAAGACTTCCCCGGTTTAAGGCTGTTGCACCGGTCTGGATCAACTTTTGTAAGAAAGGTCAATTTTAGACACTTTTTCTTGACTTGAGAAGTTCGTATAACTGCCCTGAAACATGATCTGCAGCTGGATATGCAAAAAGGAGCTTTTCACAAGTGACGGTGTACTCTACGGAAGGGGGAGGGGGTGGTGGTTACCAAAGAAAGCGTGAAGATGTTGAGTTTTATATGGAAATTTAGAACGTTTTGAACACTTTTTCTATGTGAAAGTGGGAGGAAAGGTAAAAAATTCTGTAACACAGTGTGTGACGTCATTTGTGAATGATCCCCCACAAATATTTGATTTTGGTCTAAATCTGACGTTCATAAAGGTTCCAAAATTATCCAAAATAAAATTTAAAAGCGGCACCTCCGACTCATTTGCCATTTGAATTCATGTTCATTCTTTACATGTAGTTTTCGTGTAATTTGTTCCTTTGGTAGTTGTAGTGTTCATAGTTGGAGCTTTGAACAAAAGAATACTATTGTTCAGCACTATTGTCTACCCTACTCACACACTCCGAAAACAAATATGAACCAGTACTCACAATCGCTATTGCATTTCAATTTGTGTTGGAATGTTATTATTCCGCTGTTTCAAAAAAATTTGTATTTTTTATCAGGTAATTGCGTCCGAAAAATTAATTTTATTTCTCGAGTGGCGGGTCAGAAAAAAACAGTGTGTCCGTGTATGTACCTTGGTGCACATCACAGCACCTTGGTGCGCCTCACAACACCTTGGTGCACCTCACAGCACCTTGGTGCACCTCACTGCACCTTGGTGCACCTCACTGCACCTTGATGCACCTCACAGCACCTTGGTGCACCTCACTACACATTGATGCACCTCACAGCACCTTGGTGCACTTCACTGCACCTTGATGCACCTCACTGCACCTTGGTGCGCCTCACAACACCTCACTGCACCTTAGTGCACCTCACTGCACCTTGGTGCACCTCACTGCACCTCACAGCACCTTGGTGCACCTCACTACACATTGATGCACCTCACAGCACCTTGGTGCACTTCACTGCACCTTGATGCACCTCACTGCACCTTGATGCACCTCACAGCACCTTGGTGCGCCTCACTGCACCTTGATGCACCTCACTGCACCTTGTTGCATCTCACCTTGGTGCACCTCAATGCAATGTCACAATACCACAAAAACCACGTTTTCGGACACTTCTTCCACAATATCTACGGAATAACTTCACCGATTGGGCATTTCTTTGACCTTCCAAGGTCTCTAGCTCTGCCCTGGCACAATAATTTCTTTTGTTTCTATGTTGTAGAGAAATATGTGCTCATGGAAGTATAGGTGCGAGGCCTATTAGGGGTCATACGGTGGGGGGGGGGGGGTTTCGAGCACAATTGTACGTACGCAGAAAAAAAAATTCATTTTGATTACTTTTATCGAATTCGAATTCAAAAATCGTTCCGAAAGTGCGACCGAAACGTATCGCCGCTCTTCGAACCAACGAACTGTTGGCAATCATAGCTCGAGACGACATAGAGGAAGCCGACTGGTTGAATATAGATGCCGTGGAACATTCCAAGGAGTCAATTTCAGAAATTAAAAAGAAACAAAATGAAATGAAAAAAGTGCCTGTCATTTCTATAGAGAAACATATGACACAGGCATATGGACGAACGATTAAAGGGATTTTTCAAAATATATTCTTTTAATGACGGGGGGGGGGGGGGTATGGAAAATCGTACGTACACGACAGGGGGGTCTCAAAATTAGTACGGAAGCGTACGATGGGGGGAAGGGGAGGAGGGAGTCAAAAACATCAAAAAAACTGCGTACGTAAGTTGTGCATGACCCCTTAGATGGGCCGGCCAGCCCCAGTTCGAGGGATTTAGTGGGAGTTAGAAAGATTTTTCGCACCGTTGCTTCGTAGGGTTTTTTAAATATTGCCTTTTAGGCAATCTCCAATGCAATCAAGTAAGGACGTAATCACTATTTAATTTTAATATTTAATTAATATTTGATATTTAATCATTATGTTAAACTTCATCCCTTGCGACAGACGTAGGCTCTCGTACGGGTCCGCGTAGCATATGTTTATTGTTTTAGTATAAAAAAAAAATGAGTAACGGATGTGCCACGTTAGTGGCCTTGCTTGTGCCCTAATAAAATTTTCACTTACCTTTACCTTTATGAACGTCAGATTTAGAGCAAAATCAAATATTTTAGCCCCCCCCCCACTTTCACATAAAAAAAGTGTTCAAAACGTTCTACCCATATAAAATTCAACATCTTCACCTTTTTTTGGTAATCACGACCCTCCCCCCTTCCGAAGAGTATATCGTCACTTGTGAACAGCTCCTTTTCGCATATCCAGCTGCAGATCATGCTTCGAAGCAGTTATACAGACTTCTTCAGCTGAAAATAGTCAACTAAAAGTGTAAAAAATTGACCTTTCCTACAAAAGTTGTTCCAGACCGTTGCAACAGCCTTAAACGGGGGAAGTCTTTGCATGGTCTTATAGTAGGGGTAGTATACTAGATCACCCCATACTAAGTTTTTCGGTTCATCGCTGCTTCAAGCAGCAAAGCGTTCCCGAAATTTTCACCTAAAATTACTAATAACTCAGGAGTGGTGGAAGGCTCCAAGGAATCCAATGATGAAAAATCTTTGTATCATTGGGGCTTACCATCCCATAAAAGTTCATTTGATTTCATTTCGTTTTACACGAGTTATAGCCAAAAATCCATTTTTATCACCCCCTGACATGCGCTTACTTAGAGCATCATAACTCCTCCGAGATATCAAATTTTCCAAAAATGAGAAATTGCTTTTCTTACTATAGAACAAGGAATCGAATGACACATTCATCGGGAAAGAGTAGGACATATTGTCTCAAAAGTGTACGAAATCGTTCGAAGTTTTCGCAAAATCACTCTTAATACATTCAAAGTGTTCAACTGTCTGGGGCCGCGCTGATTCCAAATAATTTCTGAAAATGTCTAAGGAATGCAAGAAGCAAGTCCTAAAGAATCAAAACAGCGGTATCTTCGGAAACAGCGCGATCCAGATTTTTAAATTGACCTCGTCTTTCGGTCATTAATATTTTGAAATGCACTAAATACACTTCAATTCTGCAAAAAATATGGTGCAAGCTAATAACAAATTATCAAAAGGAATAAATTAATTTATTTACATTAAAAACAACATCTAGAATGACGTAGATTTTGTTTTCATTGGGAAAGGAAAACTTTTCGTCTTACATGGATTAACATGGATAAAAGATGCTTTCAAAACTTCCTCCAATTGAAACAAGCTTGTAATCTCGCTTAAAAATTGTTGATTGTTTGAACACGAACTAATCGAAGTTACTCATTTCGATAAAATTCATGTAAATATTCGAAGAAGTGTCTATGAATGTATCTCGGCAAGTACATCATGAAAATTACTCATTAGGGCAAAATGTGTGCCAATTAAAATTATCAGAAAAGTTTCAGTTTAGAAAATTTCGAATTTTTTACAAATTTCTGTCTCCGAAAAAAAAAAAATCGAATGACTACACTGAGATACAAAAAACGAGGTCTTTGAATGTATGTGATACAAAGAAACTGATTTTTCGGCCATATATCCGGAACACTCGATCAACTTTGCTCATTACAGTGAAATTTCGATTATCCTTCGACAGAGAACGAAAGAATTCCTTTGTCGGATAATCGAAGTTTCACTCAAAATTAGATTTTCTTACCAAAAATGGTTTTTCCGTCGATTGTTCTATTCGAGTTATCATGCTTGTAGATGGACAGGCGGACATCGTTATTGTAGTTTATTGGATAACAACGATAACACACAAAATAATGTGCCCTAACGCAAATCCAATAGACCAGCACTTCTTACGGCTGAGAAAGTAACCAATTATCCATATACAAATGTTTTCCGCAACGATTTACTAAAAATTCTTATCCCTCCTAGAGCGTGACATCATTTGTGAACATTCGTTTTTCGAAATTTTACATTTTAACTGAAATATGATGGAAACACGAAATTGTTCTAATAAATTGAAGAAAGAAATGGAAAATTCAGAGGTTCGTAACAATTTAATTTGCAAAAGTACTTTAGCAATGCGAAATTCATGTCTAACAAGGGCTTCATCTAATAATCAAATGAAAACAATTTAATCCAGCCATATCAAGTGTTCTGCAAGGTTAAACTTTTCAATCAACAAGTCGATCGTGAATAATTGCAACTTTTCTTTCGAAAACACGAACGAAACGATTTCGATGATTACTCTCAATAGACTTTGTAAATTGATACAACATATTCAACATAACACATCCTTAAAAACATATACCTATAAAGCTACTCTACATGAAAATCTTTAACATAAACATTGTTGTGATATACACGGAGCAGTTTATAACGCTGACGCTGTATACGTCTGATGGAGTTCAGGAAATTCTAAACGAATTATATTTTTGTATCTTTTCACATAGTGGTGAATTTAGATTTTATTCCATGAGATATATTTTATTGCCAAGGCTATCAACATCATGGAGTGGTGTGAATTTACCACGAGAAATCCATGTGAAAATTTGATATATGTTGCATTATGTGAACGGTGAATTCCCATTTAAATGTTTTCCAAAAAAAATTTACTCTGGAATTTGATGCAGTTGCATCGTAAAATCCTCTTGTGCTGCATTCATCACTTGTTGATTGTTGTAAATTGAACAAATTGAATCAACTGATTGTTCAGCTTTTTTATATATCATAAGGTTAACACTGAAGCCTCTTGACCTGTACATGACAGATAAATGTCAATCAATATTTAATATTTTCGATCGAATTTTTCATTCAAAGTCAAACGATTGAATAAAAAAAATAAAAATGTAGATGTACAGAGTTGAGTCTTGTAACCTTTCACTAGTCCACTGAAGTGACGAATTGAAAAGTTTAATTAAATAAATGGTCAAATGTTTGAAAGCTATAATTCTAGCATAATATAAGGGTGAGAGTTTAAAAAAATGTCTCTCTCTCTCTTCTGAAGTGATCGGAAATCTCGTGTTTTAATAGGTTCAGAGAGTACATTAAGGTTACTGTTTGGTACGCATCAAAATAATTAATACTAAATTAAGATAGTAGTTTTTGATACAAGTTATGAAGGTAGTTTAACGCAGTAGATGTGAGATTGCCGACGCGAGCCGAAGGCGAGTTCGGCAACACATCGTGTGCGTTAAACCACCAGCATACGTAACGTGTATCAAACAACGTTTTTTGAAATTCGCCGACAAAAAAAGAGCTTTTCCCTGAGTGTTTCCTTTGTCGAAATTTCAATTATTTTATATATCAATAGTGCGTAAAAACAACTTTTACGCACTAATGCTATTAAATTTTATTTAAATTATGAGTGAGAATAGCTTATCTATTACCCGGTTTTTCTTGATCGTGGAATTACAAATTGAAGCAAGTGGATTTTACTTGATTTTTCGATCAGAGAGAAGTAACAGGCAGAGGTAACAGGCTAGACAAGGAGCTGACATGGAAGGACCATAGAGCGGAGAGGGTCAGCAAAGCGGTCAGAGTTTTCTGGAGGTGTCGTAGTGCATTTGGTAAAAATTGGGGGCTGCGACCCTCAGTCTTATACTGGCTGTACAAAGCGATTGTGAGACCAACTCTGTGCTACGTTTGGTCCCATACAGCAGAAACTGTGAGTGTGGCGAAGGAGCTAACCAAGGTGCAAAGGCTCGCATGCCTAAGCATAACTGGAGCGATAACTTCGACCTCTACAGCGGCGCTGGAGGTCTTGGTTTCGTTAGAACCTATCAGCTTATTTTTGAAGCAAGAGGCTGAAAGGGCACTGACAAGGCTTTATCGAGGCGGCCAATGGCTCGCGTTGGGAAGGAATGTGGGCCATGCGGGTATTCTTAGTTCTTTAGTAAGAGATTTCGAAGAGATGTCAATACCTTCGGATGGAATGGAAACGCAGTTTTGGTTTGAGAAGAACTTTGAAACGGTCTTCTCAGGGAGGGAGGAATGGTGGGGCGAAAACCCCCCAGGGGCAGGAGACTTAACCGTTTTCACGGACGGGTCTAAAAAGGCGGAAGGAACGGGAGCGGGTATCTCGTACGATGATTTGAGCATTAGGATCTCAATACCTCTTGGGAAATACCCGACAGTGTTCCAAGCGGAAGCCCTAGCGGTCGGGAGGAGATGTGAAACTCAAGTTGCAAACAAACGAATCGCCATTTGCTCGGAGAGCGAGTCAGCGATAAAGGCGCTATCGTCTTGTAAGTTCGCGGCTAAATCGATACTGGAGAGCAGGGTGGCACTGGAGGTCTACTCAGGCGTTCCAGGCAACGAGACAGCCGACGAGCTGGCAAGGCTGGCTAGCGAAACCGCATTCGAAGGTCCTGAACCAGCCCTTGGGATTCACACCGAGCTGGTAATGGGACTCATTAAGAGGCGGACTCGCGATTCACACCAACTCTGTGCTACGTTTGGTCCCATACAGCAGAAACTGTGAGTGTGGCGAAGGAGCTAACCAAGGTGCAAAGGCTCGCATGCCTAAGCATAACTGGAGCGATAACTTCGACCTCTACAGCGGCGCTGGAGGTCTTGGTTTCGTTAGAACCTATCAGCTTATTTTTGAAGCAAGAGGCTGAAAGGGCACTGACAAGGCTTTATCGAGGCGGCCAATGGCTCGCGTTGGGAAGGAATGTGGGCCATGCGGGTATTCTTAGTTCTTTAGTAAGAGATTTCGAAGAGATGTCAATACCTTCGGATGGAATGGAAACGCAGTTTTGGTTTGAGAAGAACTTTGAAACGGTCTTCTCAGGGAGGGAGGAATGGTGGGGCGAAAACCCCCCAGGGGCAGGAGACTTAACCGTTTTCACGGACGGGTCTAAAAAGGCGGAAGGAACGGGAGCGGGTATCTCGTACGATGATTTGAGCATTAGGATCTCAATACCTCTTGGGAAATACCCGACAGTGTTCCAAGCGGAAGCCCTAGCGGTCGGGAGGAGATGTGAAACTCAAGTTGCAAACAAACGAATCGCCATTTGCTCGGAGAGCGAGTCAGCGATAAAGGCGCTATCGTCTTGTAAGTTCGCGGCTAAATCGATACTGGAGAGCAGGGTGGCACTGGAGGTCTACTCAGGCGTTCCAGGCAACGAGACAGCCGACGAGCTGGCAAGGCTGGCTAGCGAAACCGCATTCGAAGGTCCTGAACCAGCCCTTGGGATTCACACCGAGCTGGTAATGGGACTCATTAAGAGGCGGACTCGCGATTCACACCGAGCTGGTAATGGGACTCATTAAGAGGCGGACTCGCGAAAGGCATCAAAAGTCTTTTGAAAGACTGCGCTCCTGCAGGCAGGCCAAAGAGTTCTTGGAAGGATGCAACTTGCAGACTATTAAAGATATTCTAAGCCTTAACAGGAGAAACTTGAGGTGGACGGTGGGAATGCTGACGGGACACAACACGCTGAGATACCACCTGAACAAGATGGAAACACTTCCTGTTACCTTGTGGGCTTGAGGATTAAGTGGCTAGGAGACTTCTACCTCACCTTGGAAGAATTTCGAGAAATACCGGTAGCTAACGTTGTTTCTTACATTACAGGAAGCAAATGGCTTGACCAGCCCTCTGCTTGAGGGATTCAAAGTTTGCCTTCATCACCACATGTCACCACACAACCACACAATAGCCCACATCACTTCACCGCATCACCATACAACAATAGAATTAGCGAAAATTGGGTTTGGCACAATGGGCCCAATGAAGCTGGCCTAAGTGCTTCAAGCGAGCAATCATACAATGAGTAGTTTTTATTCATTGTTATTTTATGTAAGCTTGTGCCCTTAAATAAAATCAATCAATCAATCAACAGGCAATCATAGCTTGAGAATTTTAATGGAATTATTTTTTCATTGCAATGACGCTCAGGTTGAACTCAACTAGAACAATTGTGTTTTTGAACATATCTCAGAAGCATCACCATTTCGGCATATCGTGTCAATCGTCAGTCAAGTCATTCAACTTGATATGCTGATATGGGTGACTGTAACGTTCCCCAAATGAACAATCTTCGGTGAAACTGGGACTGAAGGTGGAGCTTTTTGGCTTTTGGCTCCATATAACGTCAGACTCCAAAGTTAATTCTGTCTCAAGCGTCATTACAATGACAAAATAATTTCATTAAAATTCTCAAGCTATGATTGCCTGTTACTTCTCTCTGATCGAAAAATCAAGTAAATCCTCTTGCTTCAATTAAATTTTATCACACTAGTGCGATTTTTACGCACCAGTGCAAAAAAAATTGTCGTACTAGTGCAAAAGTGACCTCATGCGACACCGAAATGACGCACGAAAAAGTGAGTTTTTTGTCAGTGATTTTCAAAATAGTAGATTATGCACCGCTGTCCATGGTGCTCTATTTTGACGATTTGGAGGTTATTTCCCGAGCCGAAGGCGTGGGAAATAATCCAAATCGTCAAATTAAACCATCATGGGCAGCGGTGCATATGCTATTTTATCTGCCGAGAAAAGATATAACGAGAAAAACTATTTTGCCCTAGGGAGAAAAATGTGAGATTATCGTTCTAGGCAGATAAAATATTTTATTTTTAAAAAAAATGTTGGAAAAAATTTGAAAAAAAGACCTGCAGCCGCCGTGAGTCGAACCCAGGACCCTGACACTTCGAAGCAGTGATAAATTCTCGCAGCTATCACATTCATGCGCTCGAATGAATAACGTACGATATTCTCTCGCCTGATGAAATAAAATATTGTATTGGTGGGCGTGAGAAATCTCGGATATCTTCTTATGTAAATATTGTACTCTCACTTGTTCGCTACGCTCACTCGTTATGTACAATATTTACATTAGAAGAAATTCTCGATTTTTTCTCGCCCACCAATAAAGTACTATTATCTTCTGCAGTGCGCTGGATTCAATGGATTTTAATACAAGACTGGCGCACTAGTGGTGTAAAATATGAAGATCACGCTGCAGTATATGAAATGTTATTTTTTTATCCTGCCTTAAGTAGAATTTTGCACATACGATATTTTGTCAACCTTGGTTGAGTCTCATGTTCATAATTCTACATTCTACATTCTTGTATAAAAATATATGTTAGATACAAAAATGGCATCTTTTTTCTTCACTAGATGACAAGACATCGTGTGCCATTCTATTCAAGCAAATGTCGGAGGTATTTGCAATAACTTTAAATCGGCTTTAAGCAATTACGTCAATTTTAATAGGATTGATTCGTGCATTGAAGGATATTTTTTGTACTTTGATGTCGAAATTGACGAATTCGTCAAAACTTCAATGGAAACATTCGAAAATTTACAATTAGTACTTCTTCTTCTTCTTTCAGTGAAGAAATAATTCATTTTTGAAATGTGAAAAAATGAATGTCATATTAATACCAAACTTGGCCAATTTGGCAATCGACTTAACGTCATTTTGATATCAATGTACAAAATAGTTATTTATACAATAGAAAGCAAAGCAACTTTATAAGGCACTAGATGTGTAACTACGACTCGAGTCCGCAGGATGTGTGTCATAATATTATATCGAACACAACGTCTAAAGATCTGCTCTATGACACTCAATAAATGACAATAAAAGGAGATCATTCAGAACGCACTGCGGTACACAGTTGCTCATCAGATTCAGATAGCTCAAATGAGAATGAATTTACGAAAGATGCTTATGTAAAGCCCTTATGGGTAAATAATATCTGAGACGTCACAAAACGCCAGTGGAAAAATTTTCTAATGACTTCACTGACATGGTAATATCTGATTTTTTGAACGACAATTAGGTCAATAATTCATAACAATAAAAAGTTATAATATGAAAAGAATTCGTCTACCCGGTTTTACGCCACGTAATTGTGAAAACGTTTAGATACACCATAAGCATATACGCACGAACAATATGTGTATGTTTTGCTACAAAATAGAGCGCTAGAGATGTGGAAATAAGAAACCAATAAAGGATATAGCAGTAACATGTTTATCTTGGTTAGAATTCCAATTACATTCAATATACCTACTAAAGTGTCTCTTGTGTTGATTATAGATCTCCCAAATGTACATGTACTGAACTCTATTTATAACCCACAAAACCAGCCATATTAGGTTCAATTCAATCTTTTGTCTGCATGAGCAACGACATCATGGCGCAGTTTATTTAATAAGATCATTATTATTATTGTGGTTGTACTCACAATATCACTATATATGTGGGGGACACAAGTCTCCATCCTTCCTAATTCAGTCTAAACTGTTCTTTTTCCACGTTTTCTGTAGAGATTTCACTTTTTAATTTCCACAATATCGATACAATTCTGTTGTATGGTGGAGTCAAGTGACAACCGATTGTTATTTTAATTAAACCATGATGTCCGTATGGATTGTTTAGATATGTGACATAATACGAATGAACATATAGAGTGAAATTATTCATTTGCGTGTCGCAAAATTTTGGGATTAATACGACAGTTAATTCATGCTGAAAATGTTCAAATCAATTAATAATGTCGTTGAGCTAACAGAGCATTAAGTAATTGGATATGAAATAGAAAGCGAATAATTTCGCATAGATATTTAATATAAAGCAGTGGTGCTTGGTGATGAGGTAGATCGATTAACAATACAATGAACATTAGACACGTGGCTGACGAGGTAACGGCAAGTGAAAGTAAAGTTTGAATTGACTTATTCCACAGTTCAGTATGGACCGTTCAGAAACGACGCGATGCTTAAGGGGTAGGCGTTTTGAAAACGTGAATGGCAGCTAGGATTATCCAAAATAGTAGGTAGGAGGTTGCCCGACACTATAAATAGTTAAATGTAGTGCCTTAATTAGGTGGGTTGAAGTTCATAATAAGTTAGTCAACAGCAAAAAGTATCGTGTGATCTTTGATTATCTGCATTGGAAATTGCTAAAAAAAACCCATTCCAACCCATACCTTCGTGGTATATTCTCCTCTCTTTTCTCTTCAACGCAGTAAACATTTTCTAAAAATCGGGTTACCTCAAATTCAAAACCTTGAAGAACGATTTTCGTGCTAATTTCGCAAAGATATAAGCAAAGAAGTTTCAGAGACCCCAAAAAACCACGTTTTCACCACTTTTTTGAATCTACAAGAGTTGCTGAAAAAAACGCCGAATTTTTCTTGTATAGTCATGTCATGAAAACATGTCATGTCATAAAACATTTGACTTGTGGTAAATCAAGTGCAGTCCTAAACCAAAATCATTAAATCAAAATCTGAATTCAAAAATCTTTGAGCATCTCTGGAACAATCTTGAAAATTAACCAAATTATATTAGAACAAGATAAATCAACTTTACTCTTTACTTTAAACTTACAACCATGATGAACTCATCTTCTAACATTTGTTTGATTTGTAAGCTCACAATCAATAGCCCATTGTGTGCATATCGTGCAAAAAATAAAGGCCTTAACAAGTTAAAAGTAAATGAAAATAGTTAAAAGTAAATGAAAATAAAGACTTATGGACATGCTCCATATCATGTAAACGTACAAGTGTTAACCGAGTCAAAGCAGTGAATTCGCCATTAAAAGTTCATAGTGAAACCATAAACAATAATGATCCGATTAATTCCATCACTGCCTCGATAATTGCAAAAGTATAGCTGCTCAAGAACATCTTGTCACCGAAATTAATAAATTTACTGAGCAAATCAACAATATTAAAGCTGAAAATCACCATTTTACTGCGGAATTAAATCATTATCGCTTTGAATTAGACAATGTTAACTCATCAATTCATGACATGCAGACTCATTTGCTAGTCATTGATCAACAGCAATTGGACTGTTTTATGAACATTACCGGAGTTCCACGCAATATAAACGTTAAAAGTGGATTTTGTGAAGTCGATTGGTCAGATTTTGGAACGATCAATTTCAATCAACGACATTGTTAATATACAAACCTCTCCTCAGCAGCAATCAGAAAATACTACAACATTTCTTGTAAAGTTCGTGAATTCTGCCATCAAGGAACAACTGCTATCTCGTAAAAAAGCATTTGGTGCGCTGAAGTCCAATTAGTTAATAAAAAATATTCCTGTGAAACAAAACTCAACAATACAGCTGCTGCATCATATGACAAAAGCTAATTTGTCTCTCTACAAGACGGCAAATCAGTATAAACATCAAATTGGCTACTACAAATTTGTCTGGTTTGAGAACAATTCGGTTCTTATGAAGAAAAATACCAAACATCCGATCATCAAAATCCAGTCAATTGCTGACTTAAATCATTTGGGTATTACCATCAATTAGCTGCCATCACCATCCCTTGCACCATCCACTAAATTAACCAACGGAGAAAAACGGTCGTTACAATGCATGAATATTTTGCTTTTGAAAAAAAATTTTTTATGCCACGCAATTTTGTGACAATTCTGATAATCCCAAAAAATTCTGGGAGATAATCAAGAACGAACAAGTCTTCTGAGCCCATGAAATGTCCAGAAATTGAGATTAATGGTGTACCAAGATTCAAGATCCGTTTGAAGTGGCAAATGAATTCAATAAATTTCTAGTGAATATAGGCAATTCTGTTCGGTCTGCTCGTCGTCGTAACGGCTCTTCGAACCGAAATTTTTTGCGAAACTTTAAATTTGAAAAGGTTAGCCCAGAAACGGTCTCATGGTATATTAGCAGAATGCGTTCAGGCGCTGCCTCGGGATATGACGGGATTAGTGTGAAATTTTTGATAAGATACTGTCAGTTAGATTTTATTGTATTATATTAAGCGAAAAAAAAGACTGCTCACATTGGCGCAGCCAGTAAAAAAACGATCTTACTGTGAGTTACTATCGGACTGCCTATCTGGTCTGATCAATCACTCTATTGAGACGTCTCACTTTGAAGACATATTGAAATGTGCTAAAGTTGTTGTTCTACCAAAAAATGATGACCTTACAGATGTTGCCAACTACAGACCTATATCGCTCTTGCCCTCACTGTCGAAACTTCTAGAAAAGATCTTATATGATCAATTATATGAGAAACTGGACGCTATGAAATTTTTCAAAATGAAGCAATTTGGCTTCCTGAGAAAATCTAACACATTGTCATGTTGTTTAGATTTATGCACTGAAATCAGAAATAAAATTGATCAGAAGCTAATGGTTGCCTGTTTATTTGTTGATTTCAAAAAAGCATTCGATTCAGTTAGTCATGAAATTCTTTTAGAAAAGTTACATGAGATAGGCTTAAGTGGATCAGCACTTAACCTCTTAAAAAGTTACTTGACGAATAGGAAACAATTTGTCAGCGTGGGAGGAGTTGACGGCTCGACTTTGAGGGTGGGGTGTGGTGTACCTCAAGGCTTGACACTGTCATCTTTGATGTTCGTGATATTCCTGCACGATTTATTTGATAGCGGTTTTGAGGGAAATGTCTTCCTCTATGCGGACGACACCACATTTCAGTATTCTGCTGTTTCGGTTGATGAATGGCGACGCATGATGCGACATGATCTTGACACCTTGCTCAGTTGGTCATTACAAAATGATTTGCATGTTAACGGTTTGAAGACGAACTACGTCATTTTTAAATATGACTTGCCGATAGATATCGAACTATTCTATGACGATACATCTCTTGAAAGAAAATGTACTGTGAAGTATCTCGGTATAATGATGAATGATCAGTTCAAGTGGGGTGATCATGCCAATAAAATTGTGAAAAAAATTTCTCCAATCGTATGTGTATTTAGGCGTCTTAGATGGATACTTCCCAGACCTGTTCTGTTCAACCTCTGTTTTTCCTACGTACACTCTCATCTCAGTTATTTGAACCCAATATGGAATCATGCACCACGTTATGTTCTTGACAATCTGCTCCTATTACAAAAGAATGCCCTGCGCAATATATACGGCTTAAAACAAAGAGATTCGGTCAAAAAGTATTTCACTTCCTCCATTCTACCTATCGACTACCTCAGCTTGTATCAAACAATAACGTTAATATTTTCGCTCAAAAACAACTTAATTAAACATGATATGTTCATTCAATTTAACTCAGATCTACGTGAGCATTATACGAGAAATAGGGATCTTCTTCACCCTTCCCTCTCGCGTACTCAATATGGTCAACACGCGATGAATAACCACGGATTCTTTAACAGTTTACCAGAAATTTTTCATTCCATTACCAATTTAGCTACCTTCAAAAAACGATTGAAGGAATACTTGCTGGAATGTTTTCGGGAATCGTCAGATTACGACACCACATGGTAACGTCATCGCTTCCTCTGTTTATAGTTAAACCGAATCAATACAAGTTAGACAATGTATGTGATGATTTGGCGAACTGTAATTGAGTGTACTTCAGAATTATAATTTTCAAAATGACAATTTTGATGTAAGTTTAATGAAAATTTGATGTATATTCAATGTATTTTCGATGTAAATTCAATGTATTTTTGATGTATTTCTGATGTATTTTTTATGTATTTCTGATGTATTTTTGATTGATGAGTGTTGTAACTGCTGTATTAGTGATATATTGTTGTTGCTTTGGTATCGTATATTTGATGTGTTCATGATGTATGAATTGCATGTGCGATTCAACTACATCTACATCCTTTATACAACACTAACACATCCCTATACAACAACAACACATCACTAATGCATCACCAGTACATCTATACATGATAAATTTGATGTATTTTTGATGGATTAGTGTTGTTTTGGTGATGGATTAGTGATGTATTAGTAACCCAGATCTTCAGAACTATGAGAGTTAGAAAGTTGATTCCAAAGGCGAAGTTGTAGAGAATTAAATTTGAGCGAACACGTGTCAAATGGTGTGGTATGCGTAAAATAGTACTCCTTATGTACCTTAGCCTCTATCCACCTACTCCTACATCCTATCCTACCCGTGGTGACACCTGTCATAGTGAGCAACCCACATGAACGATCAGGTAACCAACCCTGGTGTATTAGTGTGGGTCACTTAGCAGAAGGATGAGGGGGGGGCTGTCTTCGGGTAGTACCTCAACGTCACGTAGAGCGAGGGCCGAAGGCAGTTAGGCGCTATCAAGATGGGATAGTACCTCAGCATGGTGGCGGATGATCTCAACAGCAAGGGACAACGGCAGCATGCAAAGTCCGAGTCAGCAGGACTACCATCACTCACCAACCCGCACCGGCCAGCGTGGTGTTTTAACGGCTAAAACCCCCCCGAAGATGAAGAGCACAACCAGGAAAAATCGGCCCTCAGTTCCCAGCCGCTCGTTGATCCCTGACTCCGACAACGGTCAGACCAGACGACGAGCAGAGGGTGCTAAGAATCCCTGGGTTACAATAGGTTGTCACACCGGACTATACATTGCCACGTATAACACTCGAACGCTATCATCGAACGAAAAACTTCTCGAATTGGAGTCGGCACTGGAAAAGATCAAATGGGACATTGTCGGATTGAGCGAAGTCAGGCGACGTGGTGAAGAATGCTTGAAGTTGAAATCAGGAAGCACTTTGTACTACCGTGGAAGCGATAGCCAAACAGCGATGCATGGTGTAGGACTGCTCATCAGCAAACGCTGGTCGAACCGTATAATCCAAATCAACAGCATCTCCGACAGAGTCATCTATGTGCGGCTGAAGATAAATGCGATGTACAGTTTGAAAGTCATCCAAGCGTACGCACCGACGACGGATCACGACGACGAAGAAATTGAAAGCTTCTATGAAGATGTCTCCAAAGCGATTGAAGAAAACAGAGCTCAATATCAGTTGCTAGTCGGCGATTTCAATGCCAAATTGGGAAAAAGAGAAGACGTTGCAGAAACTTCGATTGGAACGTTTGGTTACGATCAGAGGAACGAACGAGGAGATACTTTGCTGAATTTTCTCCAACAACAAGGAATTTTCGCAATGAACTCATTTTTCTCCGGTAAGGTTCAGAGGAAGTGGACTTGGGCCAGTGCAGACGGCAGAACAAAGAACGAGATCGATTACATCATATCGAACCGCAAATCGATTGTCAAGGATGTTACTGTGCTTAACCGTTTCACAACAGGCAGCGATCATCGAATGGTGCGAGCCAAAGTCGTCTTGAACACACGGACAGAGAGAGAAAAGTTGGTCAAGAAAAAAGTCGTTTTAGACATGGAACGCCTGAAAGAACAAAGCGACGCATTTAAGGAAGCTATGGACAACGAACTGAACGGAACGAATTCACAAACTGCAACGATTGATGAGCTGACAGAAAGAATAGTGACCTCAGTGAGAAGCTTCCTGGAAACCAGATGCCGATCTACATGCACTAAAGAGTCGAAGCTCAGCAAGGAAACGCTAGACCTAATAGCAGAAAGACTGGATTTGGTGAAAGGTGGAAAGCGAGACACTGTTGAATACAGAGACAAAACGAAAGCCATCAACAAGAAAATGAAAACCGATCTGCGACAATACAACGTGAAACTGGCCATGAACGCTATCGAAGCAAATGGGAATATGAAAGTATTACGAGCGAAACGGGCGAACGGGTACAGACAAATTTTTAAATTGCGCGATAAGGCGGGCGTCATACAAACAGATCAGGACAAGGTATTGGACATCGCGCGAGAGTTCTATGAGGACCTTTTTACGTCGGTTCGAGCCAAACTACCGGCAGAAAGAGCAAAAGCGAGACCGGTGATAATGAACGTTGGTTCCGAAGATTTGCCGGACATAACGATTAACGAAGTACAGGCTTCGTTAGACGAAATGAAGAACAGAAAAGCTCCAGGTGACGACGACATTCCGATCGAAGCAATCAAAGAAGGCGGACCCACACTGCTCAAAATGACAACGGATCTGTTCAACAAGTGTCTCGAACAAGAGAAAATACCAGAATCATGGGAAAACGCAGTCATCACTTTGCTGCACAAGAAAGGAGACATCACGAAACTGGAAAACTACAGGCCCATCAGTTTGATCTCGCACCTCTACAAACTGTTTATGAAGGTGATAACGAAACGGATCACAAAGAAGCTAGACTTCTACCAGCCGATCGAACAAGCAGGGTTTCGTTCCGGATTCAGCACAAATGACCACTTGCAAGTGATGAGAAGTCTAATAGAAAAATGCAACGAATACAAAATCATCATCGCGATATGCTTCATAGACTTCGAAAAAGCGTTCGATTCGGTCGAATTATGGTCGATTTTAGACTCCTTGGACGATTGTCGGATTGACTCGAGATATACCCGGATGATAAAACATATCTACGAGCACGCAACGTCGTGCGTCAAACTGCATAAAACCACCGATAAATTTCGAATTGGAAGAGGAGTCCGTCAAGGAGATACCATTTCACCGAAATTGTTCACGTCAGCTCTGGAAACGGTTTTTAAAAAGCTTGATTGGAGTGAACTGGGAATCAACATAAATGGGAAGTTTCTGAACAACCTTCGATTCGCCGACGACATTGCCCTGACATCAACGACTCTGGAACAGATTGAAGCGATGCTGTTGCAGCTCAACGAGGAAGCCCAAGAAATCGGTTTGAAGATGAACATGTCGAAAACGAAAGTGATGACAAACATCGATGGTGCTACACCAATCAAGATCGGAGACGAGGAAATTGAAATCGTGAATTCGTACAAGTATCTCGGCCACGTCATGAAGCTCGGTCTCGACAACCAAAGTTGCACAGAGGGCAATGGAAAGGGCAATGCTAGGAATCACACTCAGGGACAAAATGACAAATGAGTGGATCCGGCGACAGACAAGAGTCATCGATGTCATGACACGAATAGCGTCGCTGAAGTGGAATTGGGCTGGTCATATTGCCAGAATGACCGACGATCGATGGACGAAAACTATAATGCAATGGCGGCCACCAACGAAACGACCGATGGGACGTCCACCGGAAAGATGGACCAACGATATCAAAAGAACGGCAGGCACGACGTGGCAGCAAGTGGCAATGGACCGAAAAAAGTGGCGATCTATGGGGGAGGCCTACATCCAGCAGTGGATATAAAAGGCTAAGGAAGAAGAAGAAGAAGAAGAACACGTGTTTCAGAGTTTTGGGAAAATATGGCCCAATTTTAGCATATGGCCACTTCCATAATTGGGAAGGATGCCCCGAATCTCAAGAACTATGAGGTAGAAAGTTGTTTCCAAAGGCAAAGTTGTAGAGAATAAAATTTTAGATAACACGCGTTTCAGGGTTTTAGTGGAAAATGACTTAGTCCTTGGATATAAGCTTTTTTAGATTTGAATGGTCTGAGACGTACTTCGGTAAGGCCTTTGACATTACCTAGGGTAATTTCTATGGATCTTTGAAATTCTTACAGCTATAAACGAACAGAAAACGTTGGATTGTTTGCTTATTTGTATATTTAGATACGTTCGAGTCTCTTTGCCACATGTATTCTGTTTGCCACATCTATTCTGATACGTACGAGTCTTTGGTTATGTTTACTTTTTCAATTGTCTTTCATGGAAAACTTTTGAAACTCGTTCGAATTTTGTCACAGAGACGAAAAAAAGTTTTTGTACATTTCTTGTAATTAGGCCGCAAAACGAAAAAAAAGCAAACCAACTTCCGGGTTCATATTCGACTGGTTTTACAAAGGTGGTGATAAAGGCATGAGAAGGATACTTCGCATGGGTCTAAAAATTTCCACAGATTTCCATTACTCCAACTTCTACGTAAATGTACCTTTTGCAGTTCACTTGGTCAAGTGGCCTTTCTTAGTAAAATATTGCCGCGCCTTGTTAAGCCGAAATAATGTATCGCATTTTTTGTTTTGTTAGCTTTATGCAGACTTCTCGAACTTTGAATTTATTTTATTGACCCTTCGGGATAGGTCCGTAAAGCTTACAATAAATTGAGATACGTTATTGAGATGATTTTGTCGGTTTTCTAGTTAATTTAAGGTTTCTGCAGGCTATGTGTAATTAATTTAAGCTGATAAACACCACAATTTGATAAAATCAATAATAAAAGCAATTAAACCGTAAGTTGCGATTGAAGATCTTTTTTTGTAATATGTTCATTCTCATTCTTCCAGTTTGGGTGCCACTTGAGTTTGCAACGTTACTATGAACACATTGTATAGTAAGAATCCCATGTAAAGGCACAGGCTTCCAAGATATTAAAGAGAAAATAAAAACGAAATCTTTTATTCGTTTATGCGCTTAACATTATCCAAGGGACGCAAGATTTTCCGTATGCTCAGATTATTCAAAACAGCTTTCTGTGAAATTTCCTCACACACAATGTTTGGTGTCTAAAATAATATGTGGTAACCAAACCCAAATTTTACATTTTGTTTTTCTTAGAAAGTCATTCGTTGGCTATATACACTACAAGCACTACTTTTAGATTTATGCGGAAAATACTCGAGAAAATATTTAATGGATGAGAAACAAATATTGCGTCTTAAGTCTATTTTTCGAGGTTGAAATAGGGGAGACCACGACTTCCTGCATCGAACAAACGCAAAGAAATGGTAACAGTCATGCCGTGATGTCTCTGCGTATCAGTGGTGACCTGATCATCCTTGCGGTACTATCGGTAGCAAGAGCTCAGTGGCACTTAAGTACTAGCATTATACCAAAAACATAACCAAAGACACGTACGTATCAGAATAGATGTGGCAAAGTGACTCGAACGTACCTTAATATACAAATAAGCAAACAATCCAACGTTTTCTGTTCTTTTATAACTGTAAGAATTTCAAAGATCCATAGAAATTACCCAAGGTAATGTCAAAGGCCCTACCGAAGTACGTCTCAAACCATTCAAATCTAGAAAAGGTTATATCCAAGGACTAAGTCGTTTTTCCCTCAAATCCAGAGACTAAAATTTTATTGTCTACAACTTTGTCCTTGGAAGCAACTTTCTACCTCTCATAGTTCTGGAGATCTGGGTCATCCTGCCCAATTATTGAAGTGGCCATATACCAGGATTGGGACATTTTCCCAAAACCCTGAAACACGTGTTCGCTTATTTTTAATTCTCTACACCTTCGCCTTTGGAACGAACTTTCTAACTCTCATAGTTCTGGAGATCTGGGTCATCCTGCCCAATTATGGAAGTGGCAATATACCAGGATTGGACCATATCTCCCCAAAACCCTGAAACACGTGTTCGCTTAAATTTAATTCTTTACAACTTTACCCTTGACAGTAAATCTCCATATTGCATAGTCAAGGAAATATAGACGAAAGACTGTATATAGCCAAGAATCTCAATTTCGTCCATTCCATTGGTCCCAGTGCCCAGACCCCTGGCCCGATTCCAACAAAAAAAAAATTCCCCAGTTTTTTTGTATCAAATGCTTTCATTTGACACCAAATTGAGCAGTTTCCGTGCTTTACTCGCTGAGATATTTGCGAAAAAGTTTCATCGACCCTCGAAAAACCATGTTTTTGGTCACTTCCTCAACCATATCTCCGGAACCACTTGATCAATTTTGCTCATCTTCGAACTTGAATCATGGGAGGCATGTACCTTTCAGGGAAAAAAGTTTAGGCTGATCGGTTGAGCCGTTTGGAAAAAAAAGTGGAGACGGACAGACGGACAGACGGACGGACATTTTTTTTATTGCTGATTCGTCATATTTAGACGATAATAGATGAATCTCCCCAACTTCCACGTCGACCTACCCCATGTTACAATAAAATTGTTTGTAGTAAACGTATAGGACCTTCGTACTTCGTACGGGTCCAAATATCTAGGTTTTGACACATTCCTGTGAAGTAACGCCAAAGTCAAATCGGCAAAAAAACGCAAAAAAAAAATCGACAAGGTGTGAAGAAACGCCAAATTAATTTTTTTCAGTCTTTCGCGTTTCTTCACACTTTGGCGATTTTTTTTGGCGTTTCTTCACACTTTGGCGATTTTTCTTTGCGTTTCTTCACATTTTGGCGTTTTTTTCTGATGATTTATCATTTTGTAATTATTTCTTAGATCATCAGAAAAAATCGCCAAAATGTGAAGAAACGCCAAAATTATTTTTCTGTCAGCTCTCGCCGTTTTTTCACATTTTGGCGATTTTTTCTGATGATTTAACAAATAATTACAAAACTATACCGCCAAACCACGCAATTTTTCTTTTTTGTTTGAATGAAAACATTTTTAATTCTGAATTTCTGTTTCTTAGTTAGTTAGATACGTTCATGGATAGTTGTTAGTGCGCCTGCTCAGCATTTATTTTCTTCCTTCACGTGTTGCGAGCTCGAGACTTAGTTCAGCCAGGGACGACCGAGTAACGAGGTGTAAGATCGCTAGAATGAGAAGCTATTGATCGGCCTTGATTCTCCCTGGGGCAAAGAAATTTTTATACAAAATCGTTGCGAAACTTGAAGATCATTCAGGTGGAATCAATTGGACATCGTCTCACTGCAAGAGTTCTCACGTTCAAGACCGATGACATTGTGCACAGGCACTAACTCGTATGTGGAAGGCCAAGGTAAAAATAGGGCCTGCCATCAAAGGCTATTCTGTTGGTTGTAGGTTGTATGAGGCAGTAATTAGACATAGATCGAATCACACCGGCGATTTAACACTGTATCTTTAAGTAGGGAAGACTGACTAGATAGCTTTCCAGCTGATCTACCAGGGAATAGCATAGTCATATACACGGACGGCTCCACAACCTCCAATGGAGCAGGGGCTGGAGGGTATGCTTCCAACACAGAAGAAGGTGAGAGCTTTCATCTGGGTAACCTCGCCAGTGTCTTTCAAGCAGAAGTCTTCGCGTGGAGAACTTTAAGGGGAACACATGGGAAAAATACTGTCATTTGCTCAGACAATGCGGAGATGATTAGGGCGCTTGTATCGCCTGTCGCGACTTCCAAGTTGGTGAGAGATTGCAACTTGACCCTAAACTTGATAACTCTCGTCTGGGTACCTGGGCATTCGGGCATGGAAGGAAATTAGAAGGCAGATAAGTTAGTTAAGGCGGGCTCTGCTGCCCCAACAGTCTGTGCGAAAGCATTTTAGGATTGGGTGGCGTTAAGGCATGGAGAATGCTGGGAAGCGTACGATGGAGGTGCTCATACGAAGCGCTTTCTACCTAAACCAGTCTCCAAAAGGGATAAAAGTTTGCTAGCAATGGACCGTAAAAGCATAAGAATGGTAGTGGATGCGATTACCGGACATAGTGGGCTGAACATGAAAAAGTTGAGGTTATCGGTCACTCCCAGATGTCCATTCGGATCAGAAGAAGAAACAGGAGTTCACGTCATATGTGAATGCCCCAATTTCTATCAACTGAGACGAAGCCTGCTGGAAGATTTTGTTGTGCGGCCTGGAGGCGACTAGAAGACTCACATCATTTAAATTATGCATAGGAAAGGAACAAATTATCGCAAGATATATGTTTCAAGATCACTAACCTGATCATTCCAACTGATAAATCTATAAGAAAAGGCTATTTTCCAAATAATAAATATCAAGGAACGAAATTCGAACAAAAATTTAGATTTCATTTAGTACTTGAAATATGCGAGTTTCCCGCATCTTCCTGGTTATCTGAATTTAAATTTTGTTTGTTCAAATTTACTGTTCAATAAATAAACAGCTGAACAAAGAGAAACAGCAATTGTTAAATAGCGATCTGAACTGAAAAAATCATCAAATCATCTTGGCGTTTCTTCTTTTTTTTTGTCGATCTTTTTGGCGTTTCTTCACATTTTGGCGATTTTTTCTGGTGATTCAAGAAGTAACTACAAAATAATAAATCGCGAAAGTGTGAAGAAGCGCCAAAAAAATACGACAAAAAAGAGAAGAAACGCCAAATTCATTTTTTTTCAGGTTTTTATTTCACACTTTGGCGATTTTTTTGTCGATTCTTCACACTTTGGCGTTTTTTCTTGGCGTTTCTTCACATTATGGCGATTTTTTCTGACGCCAAGAGCTGAAAAAAATTAATTTGGCTTTTCTTCTCTTTTTTGTCGATTTTTTGGCGCTTCTTCACACTTTGGCGATTTATTATTTTGTAGTTATTTCTTGAATCACCAGAAAAAATCGTCAAAATGTGAAGAAACGCCAAAAAAAAATCGCCAAAGTGTGAAGAATCGCCAAAATGCATTTTGGCGATTTGACTTTGGCGTTACTTCACGGGAATTTTTGACACAGTGAAAACACGTCACAAAGAAGACGAAGAAGAAACTAGTAATGATCTAGCCCCTAACCCACCAAGTTCTGTTTAGGCCGATTACTTCATTATTATAACCTAATCGAATTTAGCATAAATGTGACGTGAACCGTCCACTCGACAGCACGCCTCGCAGCACAACGTTGGCAATTACGAAATTAACAGGCGGATATAGCTATTATATGCTGAAAATTCTAGAGTGCAAATCAATTAACCGAAATTGAAAATCCGTACCAATGAATCTGTTATTTGTTCCAAAATGAACACAGCCACATACACATAAACAATACACAATTTCCGTGGTGGAATTGTTTGGAATTGCGAATATTTTGCCATCACATTATTCAGGATGTTAATAAAATATGTAAAGACTCCTTGTAGCCTAATTGACTTCGTAACGACGCATAATTTGAAAGAAGGTTATCTTAATCAAATATTTCAAATAACACGTCAGCAAAATGTCCTCAAACATGTCAACCCTTCGAAAAGTTAGCGCATAATTTATCAAAACACTGTAACAATCGAATGATTCTCGTGCAAGGATATGTCAGCGATTGTGACGCAAGTCCAGCTGTTACTTTCCATCATTTTTTAAAACTATTTAACGCATTTCGCTAATTCCTCGTGGCTTTAAAATTCGCTCGGTAACGACAATAGTCGAGGGGTAAACAATCTTTTTCACGATTTACCCATAATAATAATAATAATTCGCCGTTACAGCCCATTCGGGTCAGAGGCTAGATCATTTTTATTTGCTAGTTCCGCAATTTTTTGTGAGCTTTTTGCTCACATGGATAATCTCAGAGATCCTTTCGTCACCGACGTTTTTACTGTGTCAATGGTAAATTGCACACAGACCTAACGGTAGCTAGCATTTTACCATTAGTATTTCTTCTGGTGCTAACTATATCTCCGTCTAAAGTTCGCCTCGATAGCACAGTGGTTAACACGTCTGCTTGCTACTACGAGATTGAGTTGCCAGTGTGTTGGTTCGAAACTCAGCCGCAGACGGATTTGTACCTATTGTTAGATTTGTTAGATTAGAAACTGATTGATCGTTCAAGTCAATTGAAGTTGAGTGCAGTGCCATCGTACGGCTTACCGGAAAAAGGCATTGTTGGGAGAAGCGGTATTCTACTCTTACTAGTTTCGACCGCCGTCAAGTAAACATCAAACGTCTTGAGCTAAGCTCTATCACTACGAGAAAGGCGAAAAACTAGCCGAAATATTTAATTGTGTGCTGAAGCCGGAGTGTTAATTTTTGTGCTTTGCCTATATTTTTTTTGTTTTGTGCCGTTAGTTTTGTCTTATTCTAGTGAGATTGAAGTGAAATGTTTGGATCGCATTAAAAAGAACGCATGGCAAATGTGTTGTCTTTGTTGCAAAATGTAACAAGGTAACATTGCTTGCCGTGAAGGTGGTAGAATGGGTGAACTTTTACTTTGTGCCTGAACTCAGTTTCAGGAAAAAAAACTGCCAGTTTTCAGTGTGCTTTTGTATACGAGTACAATAGTGGTGGTGTGATGTTCGTCAACGAAATTCCGAGGTAAACCAATCAATTATGAGCTGGACCGCAATTGTACGTGGTAAGACGGTCGTATTTGTATTTGAGTCGGAGTTAGTTTGGATAGTTACGCTGTGTGGAACGGCAACATGAATTCCTCGTCGGGTTGTCACGTGTTTCGTCGGCGTGTCATTGTACGGACACTCCGTTGCTTCATTTGTGGAACGAAAGGCCTTCTCCCGATTGGGGCTAGTTTGCCACCACACTCTCGCAGCGGACGGGACAAATCTGGGAGTTTAAGCTTTTAGGGCTGCGGGCTGTCGGCGGGTGTTTATGCGGTGGCACGCCGTTGAGCATTGTTTCTGCGTGGCGTGGATTCTGTGTGTTGGCTTACTGCAGAGATAACCGGCGCTGGTTGGATCTCATTTTGATGACGGGACCAAAAGCCTTGGATGAGTACCGGCTAACGCTGACATTGGTCCCAGGGAAGCTAAATCAACTTGGCTTAACCGAAAGAATCAATTTTGAGACGTTAGCCTGGTGTAAAAATTGCAAATTTTCAAGCCGTATGAACTACACATGGCTAACACTGATTGTTGCCGTCAATTTGGTGAGATGGCTAAACTTGCACTTTGTTTTTCGCCTGCAAGGTAATTCTCGCAGGTTTTATCTGTGAAGAGGCTGTGGAAGAGCAATGCCAGATTGCCACCTGACTTAGCGCTGTGTCGTAGTCATGATGTATTTGGGCTTTGCCTTTCTGTCTGGTGCTTGTGGTACTGAGGCTTGCTTTCGGACAAGGCCGGCTCGTCACTTATCAATTTTAATAAGAGTATTGGCAGGCTGGTCTGAAGGCGAGATCATCCAGGGCTACCAAGGCAGGCGAAGTCAAGGTGTGCCGTGGCAGTTGTGCAGTGCTGAGCTGGGGGCGGTCTGACTTGACCTTTACGCGGTCTTATCACAGATATGTTATCTACATTGGTTGAGGTGGAGTGGAGGTCTTATCGAAGGCTTGGGGTGGAACAAAGGGTCACATACTAGACCTGTGTTCCAGGATCAGAAATGATCACCCAATCTTATAAATCTCTCTACTCCTACTAGTTTAGCTCCTAGTTACATCTCATAGATGGCACTGGGTTTGTCGCATAGGTTACCACTGGCACAGTAAAACTTTCCGGTAATGAAAGCATCTCAAAAAAAGTAGAACCACAAACAGCGAAAACTAGTAAATAATGATCTAGCCTCTAACCCTTCATGGGTTGTAAGGCAG
>CM055406.1:58612208-58624620 GCA_029228625.1 Pseudolycoriella hygida
AAAAAATGAGATTTGCTTAAGAACTTACCGAAAAGTCATTTCAAATTTATTCATATCGTCAATTTAAGGAATTTGTTCTCAATCCCGAGTCAATCCCCGCTGACTCCTCCCACTGACTGAATCCTTTGTATTTCTACAATTTTTCTTTTTTAGTACACATGCGATAATTAAAAACTGCACTTTTTACAGAATAGCCAGTTTCATTGTTTGCAAAACAGGTTTTGTATGTGAATTTCATCAAACATGCTTAATGTTTGAAATGAAAGAATGTGCATTTTTAAAATAGCGCATGTGTATGTTGGTAATCGTTAAATTTAGTACATTTTCTGGTACATTTCTTCGAGCGCTAAAGTTTTCGAAAATTTTTTGGTCGTTTCGTGTGAAGTTCAAAAATATAAAAAACGAATTTTTGACTGTTTCATTGCGTAGACGTTAATTTTTAAGCGTCATCTGACCACAGAAAATAAACGAGAAAAAAGGACCACACTCTATTCATCGAATATGGGTGACGTCATATTTGTCATTTTTCTATGTACGATTCGTTGTGGCACCAAAGGATCGTTACTTTCATGCTATACATTGAAGAAAAATCCTATGCAGAATTTGTCCCCACCAGGATTGAACCCGGATATTCTTGGTGGAAAGCCAGTACTTTACCACTGAGTTAACCCGTTCCTACCACCATTTACCCATAATTTTGCAATTTTCGACCCAATATTTCTCCGTATATAATTGAAGGCGTCCCACCATTTATCCAAATTGTTTACCCCTCGTCAACAATTATGACGCTGACTAGGGTGGAAAAGTTGAAAATGAGACATTTCAATTCTCCAAATAACTTAACTTAAGTAGATATAATAACTTACAGGTTAAAAATCGCGCCATAGATAAAAGTCGATTAAATGATTACACCACTATTCTAGGGAATTCAACCGGTAAATTTTACCGGTAAAGGTAATTACCGTTTACCGGTAAATGGAAATTTTTTACCGGTTGATGCAACGGTAAAAGATTTTAAATTTACAGCACATAAAAATGAGAAAAATGACATCAAGACAATATACCTTTCTCTTTTCTTCGATAATGATTATTGCCCTGAAAATTCTTGAAAATCCGACTCGAAATGTCACATTTCTTCTTATTTTTTACTATCGATGGCTAATGTACCTGGTTCCTGGATGAATAAATTTTAGTGATGTATCAGTGTAGTGATTTTTGTGGTGTATCAAAATAAAATATTTGTTGAAGTACTCTTTTACACTAAAAGAATATGAGAAAACATGAGAATTCTGAAGACATTTCATTTCTTCAAACAGTAGAGTAGAGCGATACCGAATTAATTTTCTTTGACATGTTTCGACTTTTTGGTAAGATATAAGCTTGTTCGCATGTTCGGCGACGATATACACGTCTGCGGAGAGAGTGACGGTCACCCCACTAGACATTTCAAATACGAATAAAATTTACCGGTTTTTACCGGTAATTTTTGTCAAATTTACCGCCTTTACCGTTTACCGGTAAATGAAAAAACGTCGGTAAATTAATTCCCTACACTATTCATAAAATTGAACTTAGATGTTTTTTTTAATGTTTTCCGTCGTCGGTCCTTGTTTTACATGCTTGTACTTAGTGGATAGATAGTTTGGGTATGATAATCTATTGGGCAGGTTTGAGAGCCAAAGGTAGTATTCCAGAATACTTACTTCTGTCAAATGTATTTTACATTCATTTCACTTTGTCGAACTCATTTTCCTGTATTGACGTCACTTTCTAATTCTTAGTCTTTCTGCATTTCACGCCGTTTAGAAGTTCAACGACTTTTTCCATCAAGATATCTTCTACAAGCTCAATACAGGCATGTGCTATAGAAGAAGAAACTGCAGAGCGCATAATATTCGATTAGGTAGTATGGGTAGTATTAGGCAGCGGTAGCTTCTTTATGTTTTCACGCTTCCTGTCCGTCCGTGTATGCACCCTTCATCGATGATTTGTCATCGGCGATTCGTCATCAATGATTTGTACATCGGACTTGAAAATGCCAAAATTTCGAAATATCAGTTCTAAGCAGAGGTGTTCGGGCCGCCAAAAATGTTAAGACGGAATATTTATTTATGCACCACGTACTACATGTCGGTCATATTGTGCGGCAGCCCGTGGACTTTTCACCAATAGAGCACATATATGAACGTACATGTTGGATATATAATTTTATGTATCTTTCGCACAAAAAGCCATTTTGTGCGCAAAACACGACTTACAAAACTTATGAATGAAAGTCGACTAATAAAATCATATTAGTTTCGAATTTTGACCGAAAAACGTCAAATTAAGTCTAGTTTTCAGTGCGAAAAATGGCATATTTTGCGCGAAAGATACATAAAAGCTTTTTTATCATTCTCGACTAATAATGGAAGATGTAAATTTAAAAAACAGAGTAATAACATGACACTTATTGATAAACTCGACTATTATGGGCTTATTAGTCGAGACTCTTGTGAATGCTCGAAAACTCGAATAATATGAATTTAAAGGTAGAGGCTATTGTGAATAATTGTTTTGATTAGAATTAATGGTCACACATTTAGTTGAGAATGACCTCAAAATGTTGACTGACAACAATGCATGGATAAAATGAAGTTTTTTACAATTTATCCCCATTTTTAATGTTTGTATTTGCCCATTAAAACTCAAAATATTTTGAATCAAAATTAATAATTCACATGAAGAGTATATTTTACTTAAATTGTTTTGTTTTTCCATTATTAGTCGAGAACGATAAAAAATTAGAACTCCATCTTGTACCACATATGTCTATCATAGTGCTTGGTTAGAGACAAGTCCACGGGCTGCCGCCTTGAGACTTTTCTCTAACCTCGCACTATAATATGCATATGTTGTACGACTTGCATTAAGAGTGAATTTGCCAATACTTCGATCAATCGAAATACATCACATCTCCGATCCCCCCATATTGGGTCTATCGATTCCTTGGACTGTCCTGAGAAAATCGTAGAAATTTTTTTTATGAAAAAACGTTTTGGGCTGTGGAGATCAAAGAAAATAGCTCTGCACCAAAGTTCGCCGAAAACATTTTTCTGCAATATCCCATCAAACAAATTATCGGATATAAGTGAAATTAGTCTCATTTGTTTAGATTTTGAAGACTATTTTTTTAAAATTCCAAACGCGCTGAAAAACCACCTATTGTTTTTCAAAGTGGTCTGGAGATCGGAAACAGCAGGGATTCAAAAAACCAAATGTAGGAGAAGAAGTGCAAAGGTCCCAAGTTCCTACTAAGCAGTAACTTCCTTTGGACCCGTTCTGTTTTTGGTTTTGATTGCTATTTCTGTGAAAGACGTGAAATTCGGGAACATTTCTCTAACTCTACCTTTCACATAACCACCTAGATTTTTCTAAAATTATTTTTTTGGAAAGGCAATCAAAATACCTTTCCAACGGTACTCTACTCGACAGAATTGGTTCAAAACTGAATTTTTGGTGACAATTGTGAATGAGAGAATTACAGGAGCTCAACCGCTCAGAGTAGCCGAAATTACATTGAAATTTAAAATGGACCCGAAAATCCAATTTTTAACCAATTTTTGCGACCGAGGTACCGTTGGAAATGTGGCTTTTCAGAAAAAATATTTTCAAATACAATTTTTTTTTTACGAAGTGACTATTCGCCGGCGCCGGCGAATAGCGAAAATATATGAAAATGACTATTCGCCGGCGCCGGCGAATAGCCAAAATATATGAAAATGACTATTCACCGGCGCCGGCGAATAGCCAAAATATATGAAAATGACTATTCGCCGGCACCGGCGAATAGCCAAAATATATGGAAACGACTATTCGCAGGCACATTTGACGAAAAGGTTGCAAAATTATCGAACTAAGCAATTTGTTCTTTAATGAAACGTCAGTAAAATGTAGACAATAATTAATAACTAGATAATAGTTAACTTATATATTAAAGTTATTGTTACGGCTAAAATGCAGTATACGGAAACAGCTGGGATTGGGGTGCTTGAGGGTGGGATCGATAGAGGGAGGTCTCCTGATGACAAAACAACAAGAATTGGGGCGCGGAAGCCCCTCCCTGGGCGCCCAGGGTCATCCAAACTCTCGTGGTATTTTGTAAAACGAAAATTCATTTGCTCTCGTGGCATTTCGTAAAAGGAAAATTCATTCGGCAATTCCTAAGTATCACTCTCTTCAGCAAAGGCTATTTGAACGGCTGTCTCCTCTCACAGTCTACAAGCTTCAAGTTTAAACAATGTGTCCCCTTTGTATATTTAACTATCCCATGATAAAGTTGATAAATTCAAATTGAATAAAAAAGACATTAACCTCGAAATTAAGCCAAAATATTTCAATATTTATTTTCCTGTATTTAATAGTAGCTTAACCGTAGCAGCCAAAAGCTCCAATAACTTTTCATATCTTTTTAAATAATCATGAAAGTATTATATGCTAGGAAACCTATATACAATATTAAATTATCACCGACAATTTTATGATGAACACCTTACCACATTATCGTGTAAAATGTTTCAGCACTTTATTTAATTAGAAACCACATTTGGTTATATGGTGTATTACGTTGAAAATTATGTTTACCAACTCTTTGGGTGTGAGTGAAACATTAAGTATCATATATACACGGTAAATTAAGTTTACATATAAAATTTATTATGACTGTCTATACTATACTATATAGACATCAACTAAACAAAAATCGATCAATTTTGATATTGTGGAGATGTTTTCGTTTAATGAGCATCAACATCAAAGCACAATACCATTGTCTCATTTTACTTTCTTCATTTATGCTGTTGTTCAAAACTTTAGCAACATTAATTGGAAGAAGTTATTGTTTAACATTTTAGGTAAGGGTCACATGAACGGCGGCTTTTGAGCTGGATAACTTTGGACAAAGTAATCTCCCAGATTAATGGCCCCGGACAAAATTTATTCATAATATTTATTAAAAGAAAAAACAATCCCGACAAAATCAATAATTTATTATGTAAATGGATATTCGATCGCGAACGCGGTTAGAAGTATAAAATAGGAGTTTGTACACCAAGTGGGAATTATACTTCGAATGTGAATTGTGCACAAAGCCGAAGGCAATGACCGCAATAAAACACGAGATATAGAATGTACCGCACGAGATTCTCAATATACTCTTTATAGCAGGAAAAAAGTATATGAATTTTAATTTACGCCAAGATCATCGTACTGTTGTGCGTTGAATTCCATCAAGAGTTCTAGCCGCAATTTGCTTGAGTTTCGTACCTTCCCTGAGGGTAACACAACGCTTTTCATGTGTGCGCGGTGTGAATAACCATTTTACCCCATGAAACAAAAACCTGTCACGTTTTTTACTATTTGAGGAAATTTCAACAAGAACAAATAGCACATTCCAGTTCCACAGGTCAAATTTCTTAGAATTTAATTGTTCAGAACAAAAAAAAAAAATTCAGAAATTTGAACTGAGGAACTGGAATGTGCCAAATATAAATTTTCTCGCCCGAATTGCCATCAGATGAAATGTATAACAAAATGCTATCTTCTTACCACATTTGAGTGGAGACAAGAAGGTTTATTCACACCTTACACATGAAAAGATACTTCGTCTGCTTGGCCGGTAAATTGCAATCACAGACATTGTATAATAATAATATGGGTAGAAAATAACATTAAACTTTTTATAATACATGTGAATAAAAAACGTTGGATTTACTCAACAAAAAGGGCTACGAAATTAGAGCCGTATTTATCTACCCATTATTACAAACTTCTCTTCTCAGAATGGTTTAGTAAAATCTCTTGCCAAAGATACACACTGTGCCATCGGCACAATAAAACTACCGACAGGAGAATATACTGACGACGCCGAATCCACCCTCAAGCACCTCTTAGACGCCCATTTCCCAGGCTCTTTTTCAATCAATCAATCTGTCCCGCCACCAATTCCCGACAATATTCTATCAGTAGGTAACCCCGAAGTCGCTCTCAAAATTAAGGATAAAATTAAGTGGGCTATTGAGTCATTTACGCCCATCAAATCTGCCGGAGAAGATAATATTCTTCCTATCATGCTTCAAAAAAGCATTCATCTAATCTTGGATATACTCCGTGACCTGTTCATAGCCAGCATTCACCTCACATATGTTCCACTAGCATGGAAGAGTAGTAGAGTAGCGTAAGAGTAGTATTTATACCGAAATTAGGGCAACTGGTCTACACGCTAGCGAAATCCTTTCGACCAATACGTCTGACTTCTTCCATACTAAAAACTTTGGAAAAGCTTGTTGATAGGTATTTAAGAGACGGAACACTTCAGGAACATCCCATTCACCAAATGCAGCACGATTACCAGCAAGGAAAATCAGCAGAAAGTGCTCTACACCACCTCGTTAATAGAATTGAAAAGGCATTTGAACATGATAATTTCGCCCTACGCGGATTCATCGATTTCTCAAACGCGTTCAGTAATATGTCATTTGAATCCATAAAACTTGCCTGCTCTGAACATTACGTGGATAATACCACTTCCAGCTGGATTTACGCTATGTTGAGTAGCAGAATAGTTTCTGCCAAATTAAACTCAATAAGAGTCACAGTTACAATCCGGAAAGGATGTCCGCAAGGCGGGGTGCTCCCACCACTTCTTCACATTCTTGTCAAAGATAGCCTGCTGAAGAAGCTAAACGACTCCGGATACTTCTCCTTAAGTTTCGCTGACGACCTAACGGTGCTCATAACCGGGTTATTCGTGAGGACCCTCTGTGAAGTAATGCAAGCAGCATTCAAAATAATAGAAAACTGGTGCCTCAAGCACGAAAAAGAAATAAATACGGATAAAACCAAGCTTGTCCTATTAACCAAAAAAGAAAAAATTGAGGGCTTCAAGGCGCCAAAAATTTTTGGGAAAGAAATCCACCTATCAGACTTGGCCAAAGCATTAGGGGTAGATCTAGACAGAAAATCAAACTTCAATACTCACCTGAATAATCGCTGTCGGAAAGCCATATCAACGCTATGGATGTGCCTTGGTTCGTTCGGCAGAAACTCAGCCCAAAAGTTCTCACCTGGATTTACACAGCAATAGTCAGACCACAAATTTCCTATGCAGCATTTATCTGGTGGCCTCGCTGCCACATAGGTCTAGTTCAGAAACAATTGGAGAAAATTCAAAGACTAGCTCTAATAAGCATAACTGGAGCAATGAAAACGACACCGACATCAGCCATGGAAGCACTGTTGAATATTGAACCACTACATATTTATGTAGAATCTATCGCTAGGGCCACCTGTGTGAGACTGCGACGATCCAACCTCCTAGTCAAAGCAAACTATGGTCACGCTAGGTTGTGGAATATAATGGTTAAAGAAGCGCCTTGCATCGAAATGCCCTGCGACTTTATCACCCCCACGTACCGCTTTGATAATAAATTTAAAGTTTCTATCCCCACTAGAGAAGACTGGTCTAGGGACTCGATCATTCCGGCTCAAGCCGATCACATATGGTTTTCAGATGAATCAAAATCGGTTAAAGCAGCCGGTGCGGGCATATACAACCCCACGGCGCATATTTCTATACCTCTTACTCTTACTCATCGCGCGATGTTGTAAAGAAATGCTTGATAACAAAATAACAAATTCCAACATCTTTATTTGCTCAGACAGTCAAAGAGCGCTAGAAAGTATTAAGTCATACAAAATCTACTCGTCACTAGTTCTTCGTTGCAGAGAGAAAGCAGAATTATTGGCTCAAAACAATTCCTTCACTTTAACCTGGGTTCCAGGCCACAGTAGCATCGAGGGTAATAAAGCTGCTGATGACTTAGCGAAAGGATTTATAGGCCCCGAACCATTCATCAAAACCCCTCCATCAATTGCACAAAGCTATATCTCAAGTTGGAAAAGCGAAACGTTCAAAAAACACTGGAAATCTATTGACCATGCAAGACAGTCTAAAAATAGAAGTAACCTTAGAAGAATGACAGGAATCCTGACAGGGCACTCTTTCAACAAGCATCTTCACACCATCGGTGTCATCAATAGCCCCTTGCCCCTACTGTTCCCAGTGTGGTGAAATAGAATCGGCGGAGCACTTCCTCTGCAAATGCCCTGCATATATAACAGCCGCAGTGGCTATTGGCCCGCGAGGGCCAATAGCCAGTCCACATAGGAGTAGACTAATGGCCCGCGCGTGCCAATAGCCAGTCCATGTAGGAGAAGACTAATGGCCCGCGCGGGCCAATAGCCAGTCCGCGTAGGAGAAGACTAATGGCCCGCGCGGGCCAATAGCCAGTCCACGTAGGAGAAGACTAATGGCCCGCGATTTTTGTGGTTAGAACAAGGTGTTCACTGTTATCTTCTAGTAAATTTATTCTTAACAAACTTAGCCACTCCTAAGCCAGTTCTTAATTCGTGTATGTCTTACTAATTTATAAAACACATATTGTATACTTGAGGGGGGGGGGGAAGGTATGACATGTATATATATATTCTTCAATGTAAGGGATGAGAATAAATTTTGTCATAAATTTTCAAAAAATTATTTTTCAACAAATTATGGGAAATGGTTTCTACAATACTAAAAAGATGCTTACACTTGCCGAAAGTTGGAGATTTTATGTTTTGACAATTTTCGTAGAACAAAAGGTTGAAAAAGGCAGCAGCCCCCTGGTAAATGAAAAATACTATCATATAACACATAATTCTGATAAGCACACGAAGTACTATCGGGGTTGTCCGTGTGGAGTGGCACGCTGCAGGCGGAGGTTGTCCGTATGTGGCGGCAGCACCTTGGTAAATAAAAAATATTCTCTTATAACACACAATTCTGATAAGCACACAACGTAGTATCGGGGTTGTCCGTGTGGAGCGGCACGCTGCAGGCGGGAAAAAAGCGGGGGTCCAGGGGGCGGCAGCCCCTTGGTAAATAAAAAATACTCTCTTCATCACACAATTCTGATAAGCATAACATATCATAATTTACACTGAACTTATTGGTAACAAAAACTAGGATAATCTATGCAGCCTTGGCTGCTTAACTGCCCTATGCCATAAAAAGTTCTGACAACGGGCGCGCGAAAATCATATTATTTTTCTCCTGTTGTGCCATTTTCGCGTGTCAATAGCCAGTCCACATAGGAGTGGCTATTTGCCCGCGCGGGCCATTAGTCTTTCCCTACGTGGGCTGGCTATTGACACGCGCGGGCAATTAGTCTTCTCCTACGTGGACTGGCTATTGGCCCGCGCGGACCATTAGTCTTCTCCTACGTGGACTGGCTATTGGCCCGCGCGGGCCATTAGTCTTCTCCTACGTGGACTGGCTATTGGCCCGCGCGGGCCATTAGTCTTCTCCTACATGGACTGGCTATCACAGCCAGGGTCAAATCCATCGGACCATATAACATCATATGGAGCATTCCGCCGAAGTACATTTTGGATTACCTTAATCGTACCAACCGAATTTAGGTAATCGGTTGTGGGTTTGCAAAACAGGCCCACTGGAGGCTTAGGTGCGGGACTTCAATCCACCCACTCTAATCTAATCTAATCTACTGTTTGTGACGTTTATAGACTCAGGTGGAGTGACAAACGATCATTGTTAGTAACTATTGCCTGAAAAACCTCAACATAGGCAGTACAGTGAAAGATCATAAGATTATGCAACTTTGTTGTTCCGTACGATCTATGAAGTGCTATTCGTCTTGTAGGTAAACGAATTTTGTCTACGTACGTAGAGAAGATTAAGACGAATTCTACGTGTATTCATGTATTTGACCAGCTGATAATGCTAACAATAAAGTTGCATAATCTTTTGATTCTTTAACTGTAATTCCTATCTACTTTCAAATTATGTTTTCCACTTATTAATTCTCACCTCGGAAAAGACTCCAGAGAAAATCATAATGGTTCAGTATCGTTCGTTTTTCACCCCTGTGATGCAAAGTACTATTATGCAATACCAACACAACTCATTCCAAATTCGTTATCAAAACACAAACAGAACAACATTAAAGTACTGACTGTATGCAATAAAAATAAATAAATAAAAGTTTTATTAGGTGAGTTTTCTTTCACACATTTGAAGGGTTTGAATTGCTGTTGAGTGGAGTATTGGTGTTAATGAAAAAAGATAAATTGAATGCTATCGCTTTTTGCGTTCTGCCGCGGGGGAAATTAAAGTATTGTAAGAGACTGAACAAAGTCAAAGAGACTGAAATAAGTTAATTCGAAAGTTACATTCTTTTAAGATTTAATTTTTAATTTAAACCTTCATTGATTGATTTGTCGATTCTTCGTAATTTAAAAAAAATAACTTACACATAATGGTCTCATCAGAATGGTTTATGGGACTCATTTCAATATAAATCAATGAAAATGTTAGTAGGGGTCATTCAAACAGTATGTAATCCGAAAAAGACGGATTTTGATCCCTTGCCAAGATTAAAAATATTGTGTATGAAAGTATTGGCAACTGCCTCGACAAACCAATATTCAGTTGATAATACAAGACGCCTAATTGGACGCTTCCAGTTTCACAACAATGGGACTTAACATACACATGACTTACTCGGCTTACAACTAATTTATGCGATTAAAGGAATCATTTTTATTTCTTCTCGAAAAAACATTGTTCATTGAAATAAATGTGTGGAGAATGTCCTTTTGTTTTTAATATCCTTTTCACTCAGGCTCACAATGACTCACATAATTAACCTGCACAACGTGATTTATCTTTGTGTTTTCAGTGAATTTATTGTATTTCTTTTCCCTTTATGATAGTTGAATATAAAAGCATCAAAAGGGCAAGCAAAAGTGCTTGTGGCCGGCCGGTCTAACGGATAACACAAGTGTACAAAACGATTAGGTAAAATACGACACTGAAAAAGCTTCGTTTTTTATTTTTTTTTTGATTTTCACTAAATTATCGTTAGAATCGCATAAAGAAATGATGAGGAAAAATTTGGCGGGATACGAAAAGTTTGAGGAAACTTCTTACCTTTTATTGTACTTTTTTATCACGATTCTACAGTCACAAATGAGCTATTTTTCCGAAACATAAACTCTGTTTAGCGTATAACAGTTATTATAGTAACTCTCACAAATTGAAAATTGGTCCGCGAAGTTTTCCATGCATATGGGATACTTTGAAAAGCGAAAATGTCGAAGGAAAAATGAATGAAGCATTCTCATCGACGAAAATATTTAAACTAAAGTCTTGTTTGTTGCTGCTATAAGCTTTCGTTGATATAACATTTAAAGTCATGGATTTCAGCAAAAGAGATGCGCAGCACAATAAGCTTTTTATAAAAGTGAAGGTCAGGTGCGGTGTTAGTATACATTACGTTTGAACAATAAAAAAATGATATTTCATTAAAAACAGCTGGTACTTTTGCTTTTTATTTAATTGTCTAATGTAGTCGAAACTTTTAACTGCAAGCAACTGTTGTGAAAGTAATCCAGTTACTGTGAATCTCAATGGATTTCAGATTCTTTTATTTATAAAAAAAAATGTTATTCAAAATGAGACATAAACATTTTTTTATATTAGTAGGAAAATATTGAAGATTAGGAAACTTGAGTTCAAGTCAAGATGGCGGCAGATATGGACGTGTTGGTTTTGCTCTGAGTAAGTTTCGTTTATTTTTTGCCCTCTTCGCGTTTTAAATCACAGTTTCTCGTAAATAAGTTAAGTTAAATTAGTGTGTGTTTTTGTAACTTTTTTAGATATCAATTAAAATCTGCATTTTCTTTTCAAGCAACGTAGTGCTCACATAACCTCAAAGTTACAGCGTTTTTCGGGTGTTTGTTTTGTTTTCTTCATGCAAAACAATCGGCGTTTTGTGTTTGTGATTTTGGTATAGAATTTCAAGTAGGTGTTTGTCTACGGTTACGGTTAACTTCTTCGCTATTCATATAGCAATTCTTTTTTGGCAAAAATAAATGAGCTTGCGCTTAGCATCTCAGGCACGTGTGTGATGTCCCCATTGAGGCTTGAACTTCCAGTGCGGTTCGGCTTACCAGGCCGTCCCACTGTATTCATTATTGGTAAAAACGGTCATAGGCAGCCTCGGACGAGTGTTGGTCACGGGGTACGACCAATGCGGGACTCGAACGGTACCCCATCGTTGACGATCAGGCAATGTAAAAAGGTTGATGGTTTGTTTATTGGAAGTCTAAACGTTAATGGGGGTTTTAGGGGTCGCCAGGGTGAGTTGGTGGACTTGGCAATGGATTATGGTGTAGATATATTAGCGTTGAGCGACATTAGGACGAAAGGGCAGCGCGAAGAACTGGTGGGCGGTTATAAAGTGTTTTCGTCTGGTGTTCAGTCTGGTAGGGCGAACTGGGGAGTTGGAATGGCTATCAAACGGGAATT
>CM055406.1:58625120-58639901 GCA_029228625.1 Pseudolycoriella hygida
ACAAGCGGTCTATAAAGTGTGATGATGATGATGATGATGATGATAGGAAACTTTTGGTTTAAAGTGATTGTGAAAACTTATATTTTTCAGAATTACAGTCAACCTACCCATACCCACGCGGAATGACTTCTGCGACATCGTGGATTATGACCATGATGGTTCCAATGAACTGTGTTGTGTAGTTAATTTATAGCGCTGATGCATTCATTAGAACAATTGAATTACTTTCGCACATGCAGACAAACAAGACCAACTAGACGCTAACGCTAAAATTGAAAAATGTTAGTGACGCTGGTCGCTAATAGCGAGCCCTTTTTGAAAGTAGCAAGAACTAACGGTCGCTAAGAGCTGAGAGCGAAAAAAATGGTAAAGAATTCTCACGAAACAAAGAAATATTGAGGCTCTGAAACTTGCGTGCCAGATTGTGATGGAAGGAAAAGAGCTAGGGGAATGTTTCGTGACGCTAGGTTTTTGTGAACATTTGCAATAATTTAAAATTTTCTTGCAACTTTCTAAAACAAAAATCAGCTTAAGGGAATTCGTTTATTTACAGTAAGAAACTCAAAACCTCACGTTACATGAAACATATAGATTTAAATATGTAGTATACCGCGTCTAATTTTTCGTCACTATCTGGTATGGTGCCTAGGATGGACGCTGCGTTTCCGCGTTGTAATGCTATGCTGATTCTCTGGATGAAAAACGATTTGGCTCGCTTGTCCCCAGTTCCCCAGCATAAACTGTAACCAACGCGGCTTTGTAAATGGTATCCCGGGGTGCCACGTTAACGCAAGGCTGATCAACGCATGCTTAGCGGGAGCAAAGAAACACCGGAAAAATTGCGTAGTAGCGTTTTTTGATATATCAAAAGCTTTTGACAAGATCGGCCATCACCACATTTCCGAATCCCTGAAGTCGAAAGGCGTATCAGAAAACTTACGCAATTTAATTATGACTTTGCTCACCCAGAACTCAGTCGTAATATCAATGGGTTAGGACACGTCGAAGAAAATCCCGATCAACTGTGGAGTCCCGCAGGGAGGTCCACTGTCTCCGATCCTATTTAACATTGCTGTTGACTACATTTATCAAGAAATATCAGACAGCCAATTCGCTACAAACAACGGCTACAGCCTTACCGAAGGATACGACCCTCTCTGTTTATCCGGATTTACTGACGACGTGGCAGTGACCGCCAATACAGAAACAGCAGCAATTCGAACCATCGAGCTTTTGGAAAGTTTGTTCCACAAAATCGGCCTAGCTATCAACACCGACAAAAGCAACGTCATAAATATTCAAAAAGGAAAATTGATGGAGGATCCTTTTATCTTGTCTAACGGCAGCAAATTGACGAGCCTCAAACAGAACGAGAGGATCAAATATCTGGGCTGTTCTTTCAACTCTGAATTGGTATTCGACGAAACCTGCATAGCTCACTTGAACAAAAATTTGGACACACTGTCAACATCACCATTGCTGAAGCCTGACCAAACGTTAAATGTGATAAATCAGTATGTATTTCCAACGCTAGTATACCCAATGCAGGCGGCACCCCTTAATAAAATCCCGGCTTACGTAACGGACGGTTTAGACGTCATGATTCGTAGAACAGTGAAAAGCATTATTGGATTACCTCAACGAACTAATGATAACCTGTTCTACGCATCAAGGAAGCTCAGAGGCCTCGGCCTTTTCCGAGCTGCATGGGAAGTTCACTTACAACATTTCGCTTTATCATCCAAACTGTCAAGGATCGAAGACGATCTGTTCCAATCCGTATCGAACTGCACGCAAGAAATGACCTCATGCACCAAAGCACTTAACGTGTCCGGCAACTCATCGAAAGCTCTCAGAGCAATACTTCGCCGTGAAGCATTCGTTAAGTGGAGTAATACCAGGGTATTGGCGTCAAGCGTCATACACTTCGAATCTCACACAGCAAGCAACGACTTTGTGTATAACAAAAATTCTCTTTCGTCTTCAGAATGGGTAGCAGCCATCAAATTGAGTACCAACTACGCTAATTTGAACGGAGTTCCCGGTGTTGATACAACTTCCAACCTCTGTCGTAAATGCGGCAGGGAGAAAGCAACTATTCCACATGTAACTGGAAGTTGTTCATCAAATAATGCCTTGATCACCGGTCGCCACCACAGCGTTAAAAATTTCATCACAGAACTGCTACGCGAAAAAGGATATGTTTGCTTCGAGGAAACCTATGCAGTTGACACTGACGGCAGAGCTCGCTTCAGCGACATTATTGCATTCGACCCGATACGAAACAAACAACAGGGACCAGGACGAAGAAATCCGACTAGAAAAATCATTGAAATACGACAAATGCATACCTTTCTACGAAGAAAAATACTCACAATCATTCGGTAAAAGGGAGTGGTCAGTTTTGGGGTTATTTTTCGGTAGCAGAGGCACCTGCGGAATAAGTGTAATCGATTTTTTTAAGTCATTCAAGCTAGAAGTCTCTAAACTCAAGGAACTTTCCGAATTAGTGTTAGTAAAAACAATTCATATTATAAATCAACATACTTACGATTAACATTTGTTATGACAAATTATAAACTTAAATATTCGAACCGACTGTGATATCAGAATGACGATTGTCTTAAATGATAGATGGATACGTTGTGTTTTCTTAAACAACCTTTGTTACAAGGGCAGCTCCTTTTATTTGTATTTTTATATGTAAATAAATGTTTTCTTCACCAACTTTCTTCCTATTTCGTCGACTAATTTCTTCCCTTTGTCACCCCAGGTACCGAAAGTCTCAATAGCTACCGGAACGATGTAAAAATGATGTGCTAACGATGAGTACTTCGTCGTCTTGACAATTTCTCTACATTTTGCTGCACCGCCAGGACGTTTACATGTTGCTTTCAGGTATGTTTTACAGACTGTGTCACCACATGTGAAGTCCCAGATCAACGGCTTACCGTACTTCCAAGGTATGATTGTTAAGCCGTCTGGTCTCTTGCCGTCGCTTCTGTTGCAACCCGTTGGCTCTCTAATTGATGGGATGTCGCTCGTCGTCAAGGCACGTTTTATGAGGTCGTTGATGACTTCATGTCTTGCTTTTCTGCCAGCACTTCGTTTACAGGCCAAACCGTGGAGTCCAAACTTGTCTACCGCTTCCCCACATCTGCATCTATGAGGATGACATAAAGTGGTTCCCAGTCTAAGGCCCATAGCAATTCTGAAAGTTTGGTCATCCATTAGATTTCCTAACGACGCTATCGGAAATGCGTTCAACCAGGCCCCAGAATTTTTTGCTCCTGCCGCCAGGATTCTAGCTTTTTCTATATCTGACGTTGCAGTCTCTATCAGTAGTTGAAATGTTATAGAGCTGATGCTGTTGTCCCCGTTTTTTTGGAATTTACTCGCTGGAAAAGGTGGAGGATCCGTACGCGACAGTTCTTGCCATAACATTGTTGCTTCCGTGACGAATGAATCTGCTGTTGTGTTCACGTATGACGGTAAGATAGCGCTCAATAAATCCTTAACCGAGTGTACTGATCCCAAAAAACTGGAGTAACAGAGGTTTGTGACGTCTCTGAGACCAATGCCACCATAATTAACTGGAAGTGTTGATTGCCTCCACGCCTCATCGTTAAGACTACAATTCATTATACGTTCAATTGCGGATTTTAATATGTTATTGTATATCTGAAGATCTTGCATCGAAAGCCAACAAGGGGTTGAGCGGAGCAAGAAATTGGGCTTGGGGATAGAAAGCGAATTACGTAGCAGAAAAAAAGCTTGATGGGAGTTCAGCTCCTTTAACCGCTCGACCACAAGGTTTAACTTGGTGATCTTAAGGGAATAATAGAGTTATAAAACGTTAGGGGTCCTCCATAAAGACGTACGCTTTGTAGTTCCCCTCAACTCTGCAACATAGCAAAAAAAATTTCGATGTGGGTCCGACCTTAGGCCTTAAACAAAATAGACAAAAAAACTCGCCCCTTTTTTGTCTACAACACTGCACAAAAAACCTCATCGTTAGAGTAATAAAGAGCGATCGAGTCAAAATTGTTACAACCAAAAATTTAAATTATAAAAGAAGTATGCGAGTAATCAACAAATCTGTTTTTGTTTTGTCAACTTTATTCACTGTACTTTTGCAAAATTAGATAGAAACCATTAGAATTCATGTTGGCGCAAAAATGTCCGTACTCGACTATTCACAGTAGCCATTAGAGTCCGCACAATCGTTTCCCCGATCTTACCAGCAGCATTATTCCATCTCTTACGGAAATTTTCAATTGTCAGAGCTGTTGCTTTTGTTTTCTTTAGCTTCCGTTTGATTATAGTCCAATATTTTTCGATTGGTCGAAATTCTGGGCAGTTTGGTGGGTTGGCCTCCTTCGGTACAATATTGATGATATGTGTACGGTACCATGCCTGAGTCTTTTTTGAGTAGTGACACGATGCTAAATCGGGCCAAAAGACGGGAATACCATTGTGGTTCCTCAAAAATGACAAAAGACGTTTTTTTAAACACTCTTCGACGTACACATCTGAGTTTATGGAGCCAGTGGTAATGAAAGCCTTACTTCTCTGACCACAAGTACAAATTGCCTGCCAAACCAGGAATTTTTTCGGATACTTGGTGACTTTTCGTGTCTTAAACTGTTCGGCTACTTTTCCTCGTTCAGTTGCACAATAATGCTCTTGTCCCGGAAGTTGTTTGAAGCTTGCCTTAACGTAAGTCTCATCATCAATAACCAAACAACTGTCATTTTTGGTTAAAAACTGATCATAGAGCTTTCGGGCTCGTTTTTTGACGACTAAAAGCTTTTCTGGAGTCCGATCAGGCACCTTTTGGACTTTGAAGGACTTAATACCATTATCTTGTTTGATTTTGTTGACGGTTGATTGACCAATACTAAATTTTTTTGATAAATCTCTCTCAGAAGTACCAGGATTGCGTTTAATGGCCGCCAGCACCTTTTTTACGATTTTTGGATCAGTTCCGTGAGTTCGGCCGCCTGAACCTGGTTTCCGATCAGCACACACGAATAATAACCCTCCTTACTGTATTTCGATGTTCGTTTGAAAGTCGGGCGATATCAGAATAAGAAAAAGTTGGATTTTGCAAATAATTGTGCAAAATTTTTTTGCGAACAATCAATTGTTTAGATTCCATTTGTAATTGAACAAGAACTGACCATAAAACAATTGTGTCACAAGAGCAAGTTGATATCATAAAATAACGGTGCATATCTGTTTTTACGTGTACCCACACACCCAAACAGTTTTTAGTGAATATCCCGTGTAACAATTTTGACTCGATCGCTCTTTATTCACGAAAAACATCCAAACATCGTCTAGGGTCGCGTAGCTTGAGTTGGGCCCACACTAATGATGCTACAGCCCGAACCACTGAACCGATTTCCGCTAATCTTCCGTGCTTATGTCGCAGAGATATAAGCCAAAACGTCTCACCGACCTTCAACAAACCTCGTTTTTTACCACTTTTTAGACCGTACCTTCGAAAGTTTTCAACCGATTTTGCCCAAATTTAATCCCGTAATCAATTTTTAGACCCGTACGAAGAACGAAGTCGAATTTCGACCCGGGAGTAGGGGGGGGAGCATCGTTCATGGTCCTTAGATGACGAATCAGCAATAAAAAAAATGTCCGTCCGTCCGTTTGTCAACACGATAACTCGAGAAAAACTGAATCGATTTTCAAAAACTTTCGAAAAACTAATCGAAAAATCTTTTATGGGATTGAATCTGGGCACTGTCGGCCCAAGGGCCGCAGAGCTAGGGCCGTTTAAGTGGTTTTTGGTCTTTTGCACATAACTCGAGTAAATCTTTTCTGATTTTCATAAATTTTTTTTTGTTTGAAAGATCTGGGCATGACCGACAATTTGTGGAAAAAACATTTTTCGATTTGAGTCTTTGGCCTTAGCTAGGGCACTAAAAAAGAGTCTTTATTAGGGCCCTACGTGTTTTTTGTACATAACTCGAGTAAATCTCTTCCGACTTTCCAAAACTTTTTTTTGTTTGAAAGATCTCGGCACGGCCGACAATTTATAGAAGAATTTTTGCCTGTGCTTAGGGCTCAAGTGGGCCTCATGTCGGTCCTAAGGTCAGCCCTAACATAAAAAAATGTTTTTTGCTATGCTGCAGAGCAAATTGAGGGAAACATTTTTGTCTATGAAAGTATGTATCCGAGGCCTCTATTTAAGGCCCTAGGTCAGTACTAAGGTCGGCCCTAGCCCAAAAATGGTTTTTGCTATGTTGTAGACAAAATTGAGGAGAACATTTTTCTCTATTTGGAAGTCAATTTTGTGTGTTCGGAGAATTTTTTTACACCGTTTCTTCGGACGGGTTTTTCCATATTTCCAGTCTTTTCGTAACATCAACTCTGTTTGCCGCATCTATTCTGATACGTACGGGTCCCTTTATATGTTTTTATTATTTTTCAGAGAAAAAGTATTTGAAAATCGGATAATATTTACCCGATTTATGTAGAAAAAACACGTTGGACCCTAGTAGAGACTCAGTTTTAATGCACTCAATCAAAATCAAAGCTATGTACAAAAGACCAAAAACCACTTAAACGGCCCTAGCTCGGCGGCCCCTGAGTCGACAATGCCCAGATTCAATCCCAAAAAAGATATTTCGATTATATTTCAGGGAAATTTTTTTTTTTAAAGTTGGTTGAGTTTTACTCGAGTTATCGTGTTGATGGACAGGCAAGCCGACGGACATTTTTTTGTCGATTCGGCACCAAAGATCATGATCGATGCTCCACCCTACGCCCCACCCCCATTCCCCTGATCGACTGGTTACAAACTTCGTGACTAAGCCAATAAACCCATTTTCTAAGCACTTCGTTCTTCGTACGGGTTTGAGCACCTTAATCGTAGTAGATCTTCCTAATGGACCCTTGAAATTGCGCCAAGTTGCTTTTGTTGCATAAATACATTGACTGGGTGGAACTATAGTTCTTTTTGCGTTTTTTACTTGACGCGCAAATAGAGAGAGGGTTTCAAAATTTCTTATTTCTGTATGGCAAATGAATGAACCTTTATCAAGTAGCGATAGCTACTTTATGTTTGCGCCCTTCCTTTCCGTCCGTCCGTTTTTGGCGCGACCCTCAGAAGGTCTCCCCATCGAGATCTCTAGAATGTCTCCTCAATGAAACCTTTGGGAGGTCCCTCCAGCGAAACCTCTGAGAGGTCACTCCAGCGAAATCCGTGGAAAGTTTCCCCAAAGATACCTCTGTATGATCTCCTCAACGAGATTACTGGGAGGTTTCCCCAGCGAAACCTCTGGGATGTCCCTCAAACGAAACGTTCATATAGTTATGACTTGATGTTTTGTCGATAACCTATCGTTACTGTCTGTACCTATCGTTACCTATTTCAATGCTTTATTCGAAATATGAATTTTTCAGGATTCTAAGAAAAGTTTTTGCTGATAGAGTAATTACAGGGTGTAGCGACTAGCGAAATTGGGTTCGCTAGAGTCACGATTAATTATGCTACTAGCGACGGACGCCAACCCAACCTTGCCAATAAGTCCCAACTTCTCGAAACAGAATACATTTTTGAGACGAAAATAAGCGCTTCTGCTTCATTCATCATTCTAATTTTATAACATTCGGCCAAGGCTGCAAAATGATTATGTGTCAGTTAAACACCTTCATTTTTGTTTGAATTCGATTTTCGAAATTTCTGACTTTTTCCAGTGTTTTTACGAAAAAATTTTCTGTGTATAATTAATAAATTTCGCTATATGTTGCTTTGCCTAAACTCAGTAAAAATGGTTATGTCTTGGTAAACTAGAGTGCTCACTATACGTTATTCTATGTTCTCTCATGCCAATTCGCATATAAAACATCTAACGCAAGATAAGGAAAAACTTTCTTCAAAGAAAATTTATCGAGATGTCTTACCAGACATCTCGATAAATTTCACTTTCACAAAGGCAATATGAAGTCCGTGATAAGCTGTCGATATATTCGATTTTGGAGTGGGAGGTGCCGTATGTAATAAAAATGTAAAATAATCCCACCGAATCAATAATACCATGTGAAATTGTAAGTCAATTTATGCATTTACAGATTTTACTGAATCGCTTCTCTTTAAGATTAAAATTTGTTTTTATATTAGAAATTATTATCATTTATGAAATCCATTTATAAGCTTTTCGAACAATATAAAGTGAGATGAAATTAAATTTTTTGGATACTCGTTCTACTTATGTAACGAAAATACGGAAGAAGAAAATTTTATTCAAATTAATATAACAAAAGACAGGTTCGTTTAACCATCTACTTAAATCTGTCTACTGTTGATGAGGGTGGGTTGATTTGAAATTTTTATTGTGAGACTTAAAACGCCCAAAAAAAAATTTTTGTATAAAAAAATCCCGGTTAACCGGTTAACACCGAGATTTTCACATAAAAAATTAATCGATCGTTTAACTCATATGGAAATATTCTGCTTAGCCTAATAAAAAATGACTTTCAAACTCTCACAGACTCTGTTGAAAACAAAAACAGTTAGGAAATATTTTAAAAAAGTTTTACTGGGTCTAAAAGTTCGTTACATTTACGGAAATATATTTTTGCATCAAATAGAATTTTGTACTTCTGCGCAAGTTTTGCAGTGCTAAAAAGCTGCGCAGAAGTACAAAATTCTATTTGATGCAAAAATATATTTCCGTAAGTGTAAAATCCAAAAAGTCAGAATTTTCTACGGCGCAAGCTTTCATAATTTATATTGAAAGCTCTAGTACAATGCTAGAAAATGTTCATTTGAGTTTAGGAATAGTAGTGGGACTGTTCCAGATTTGAAATATAAAAATTTAAGATCTACAAGATCCTCAGTAATAAAATTTAATTGACTTGAATTGTATTCCATGGGAAAAACGAACTTTACATCAAAACATATGCAAAGACCCGTACGTAAAACCTTCACGTGCGAAAAGCCTCGATGTAGCAATACAAATTCTTACTATTATCATAAATATAATGCGCATCAGAATGTATAGTCAAGTTCTTTTATAACTATCAGAATTTAAACGACTCTCAGAAATTACACAAATGTCGAAAGCCCTCCCGAAGTACATTTTCTGAACTCTGACACCAATCACGCGTTATCTAATGTTCTTATCCCTCTGAGTTCTAGAAGCTTCTGAATCTCAGCATTTAATTGGGACATTTTTCGGGAAAACCCTGAAACACGTGTTCGATAACATTTAATTCTCTACAACTTTGCCTTTGGAAGCAACTTTCTATCCTGTCATTGTTCTTGATATATGAATCATCTCTTCCAATTCTAGAAGTGGCTAAATCTCGGGATTTGGACGTTTCTGGGGAAAACCCTGAAAAACGTGTTCGCTAAAATTTAACTCTCAACAACTTTGCTATTGGAAGCAACTTTCCATCTGTCATAGTTCTTGAGATATGACTCATCCCTACCAGTTCTAGAAGTGGCTGTATCTCGGGATTGGAACGTTTCTGGGGAAAACCTTGAAACGCGTGTTCGCTAAAATTTAATTCTCTACGAATTTGTCATTGAAAGCAACTTTCCATCTGTCATAGTTCTTGAGATGTAACTCATCCCTACCAATTCTAGAAATGGCTAGATCTCAGGATTGAGAGATTTCTGGGGAAAACCCTGAAACACGTGTTTGCTAAAATTTATTTCTCTACAACTTTGCCTTTCGGAGGAACTTTCTATCTGTCATAGTTCTTGATACATGAATCATCCCTACCATTTCTAGAAGTAGCTAAATCTCGGGATTGGGACGTTTCTGGGGAAAACCCTGAAACTCGTGTTCGCTAAAATGTAATTCTCTACAACTTTGCTATTGGAAGCAACTTTCCATCTGTCATAGTTCTTGAGATATGACTCATCCCTCCCAACTCTAGAAGTGGCTAGATCTCAGGATCGGCACGTTTCTGGGGAAAACCCTGAAACACGTGTTCGCTAAAATTTGATTCTTCACAATTTTGCCTTTGAAAGCAACTTTCTATCTATCATAATTCTTGATATATGAATCATCCCTTCCAATTCCAGAAGCGGCTAAATCTCGGGATTGGGATGTTTCTGGTGAAAACCCTGAAACACGTGTTCGCTAAAATTTAGTTCTCTACAGCTTTGTCCTATAAAGTAGCTTTCTAACTGCTTTAATTCCAGAGATATCTGAGAAAAAGTCTCACCTACCCTCAAAAAAACATGTTTTTAGACACTTTTTCGACCATATTTCCGAAACTACCCGATTGAGTTTGCTCATCTTTGAACTTGAACCATGGAAACGATAAAAAACGTCAGATTTCCTCACTCGATTGGGACGAGGTGGATACATTTGTGATCAGTTAGGGAAAATCAAAGAAATATGCAACTTTCCTCCACAAGCGAGAAACAATTTTGTAGCTTATGAAAATTCGAAAAATGTTTGATTAACAATGGTATTTGGGCTCCAAATATGTTTGTTTTTTATTTATCCTAAGAGAAGTACCGTAACTCATGAAATTATTGGCATTAAATAAAAATCTAATTACAATCGAGCTTCATCTAGTATTTCTTATAAAGAAAACAAAACAAATCGTTGAAATTATTGGCGTAACTCGCCCGAAATACGTGCGTCACTCGGAAAAGTTGTTTCGGCTTGTGACGTTAATAACTATTTCAGCTTAGGGCCCTAAACTCGCGGCCGGTTTTAATCGTCAGCCCTAAACAACCCCCAAATTTCAGATTACTCTTTGAACTAAAACAAATTCTACCATCACTGAAACAGCTAAAACGACATGCTTATTTAATGAAAAATTGAACATCTTTGCCCGCACACCAGCTCTAAACTCGGTTCCGGTTTCATTCGTCAGCCCTAAACTGGTCCTAAATCATAGATTCTGTTTTTACTCACATACATTTTTAGTTTCACTGGAACATGCAAAATGACATGCTTTTCCAAGAAAAATTGAATATCTTTGTCCCTCGACCAGCCCTTAGCTCGAGACCGGTTTTATTCGTCAGCCCTAAATGAGCCACAAATGTTGTATTAATGGAGAATCTAAAAATGATTCGATATGGTGTAGAAACACTAAAACGACATGTCCGACCACTTCAATCGTTTAGGTCTCGAATACTATGGCAGCCCCAAACTTAAGAATTGCAGGTGGGGGGTGCCAGCGACATGTACCTCAATTTGATCATTTGTTTCTTGAAAATAAGAATAAATAAGAATAATAAAGTTTTAAAAATTAAATTAGACAATTTATTACCTGTAGATTGATTACGGAAGTATTATGTTTTCGAAAGATTCGGTTGGATTAAGTATACGAACAATATGCCAGACCGATTTCCTCAAAGATATTTGCCAGCATCCGGTATATGTGGACCAAATCCCGTTTTATGATTCACCAGACGTTTTATTTATTTATTTGGTTTTTTTTTACTTCGTCAACAACCAAAGCTACACCCTGTCTATTATAACAATATGTAGAAAAATTTTTGAAATTCAATTCCACCACCCACTCACTATTATTAATGAACTCTCTGCTTGTGCTAAAATCTTTGAGAACCTACTTCTCCCGAGCGTCAAACCTGATTATACCACTGCAGAAGACTATTAAATCTAAACTTTCGTTGACTAACTTTAAGCTTTAAGCGTAGACTACTACGACCACCCCTTCTTTAATTAACAATTCCACCTCCTTTGTAGACGACACTTCGCCCTCATTAATTGCCTTCCGCATTTCCTTCAGTTTCATTCCTCATGTTTCAGATGAGATGATCAGCTTGACGTGTGCTACGATTATTGGGAACTGCATTGAACATTTATTGGTTTGTCTGCACCTGTGGCCTCGGAGAGGAGACGGGCGTTCACGTATTATGTTGGTGAAAATTTTCGACTTATATCCCTGCGAAATTAGAACGGAAATCGCTCTTGAAGGTTTTTGACATCAGAAAATCACGGAAATTAAATTAGTGAACATCTGTATAGTGGTTCGGGCTGTAGAGTCCTTAGTGTCGGTCCAACTCACGCTACGCGACCCTAAACAATGTTTTCGTGAATATTTCTTTCACGAGGAAGTTTTTTATTCAGTGTCGTAGAGATAAAAGTAGCGAGCATTTTTGTCCATGGAAGTATGGGTCAGAGGCCTCTCCTAAGTGCTCTAGGTCGATTCAAAGTCCGGCCCTACTACAAAAAAAAAATTTTTTATTTTTTTTTTTTTCGAACATTAGGCTTTTTTATGGATATGGAGAGGTCTTTCGCCGTTGCTTCGGGCGGGTTTTTCCATATTGCCCTTTCAGCAATTTCCAATCCAATTTGTGGATGTAATTTCATACATTTAAGAGTTAAGGCAATATTTACTTAGATACGTTTGAGTCTTTTTGCAAAATCTATTCTGTTTGCCATCTATATTCTGATGCGTATGGGTCCCTTGCATATATGTTTTATCAATGATAATCATACGGTCGCCTAAATATTTGAACGAAATCAGTCGATTGGTTACCAAGATAACAATCGTCTTTAAAGTCGTATCGTTTGCTTTATGTGATTTGTATCTTGTATTTGATTCACTCATGAGAACTTTTCTCAGTAACCTTAATGAGATCTTTTAGACTGCAAACGTCATTTCGGGCCGCGGGAAAATCGAAAAGACTATTACTAATGAAGTCTTTGTCATGCCTAGTGACCGAATGAAAACGGAAAGATTGGTTTGAAACGGGTGTACCGAATAGGTTGAAATGGCTACCTTTGGCCACTAGCCAAATTCTTGTCAGACCAACTTGTCTTTTTCTTCTTGGGGACTAGTTCTTCTAGCAGAAACTTTGACGTAGTTCAACGTTTTTGAAGAACTTTTTCCGAAAAAATTAGGTCTTCTTCTATTCTAAAGGGACAATTCCAGCAAGGGCATGTGAAGAAAATACCACAGTCTGTTCTTTATTTATTTATTTATTTATTTCTGGCCAACAACTCTAAAAGCTTACTGGCCTTTATCAATGTGAATAAGTACAACTTAAAATATTAGGCAGCCCGGAAGTATGTTTTCCGCCCAGTCGACCCGTCGGAGCGTCAAACAACTTTGCCTCGTCATCACTGAATCATTTCTGCAGACCAGCAGCGTTCGGTAAAAGTAACGTCGTCATGATCACAGTGTCATTAGTCGTGATAGATGATAATTTGAAAAGGAAACAAATGAAAATATTTGATTAGCAATTAGCATTAGTTGGACACAAGATAATAAACAGATAGTTAAATGACAGATAGGAGAAATCCGTTCCTTCTCAGAGTAGTTCTATTCAATTCCATCGATTTGACAGCCGAGCGAAAAGCGCTCCGTGTAATTGACTCACTAAAAAAATGGGCAAACATGTTGAACACCCTGGAGATGTGGTTAACTGATTCGAACATAACGTAGTTCACTTGATGTCTTTCAAGTATCAGATAATTCACGTTGCGCAAAACCCTAATTGGACGATTTATCGTTAATTTCGAACGTAAATTTGGTGAGTCCACGCGAGAACATCAAAAACGAACATTGTAGCCAAATTGATTCGTCTACGTGATAATGACTCAATTTGCGTATCGTTGCATCTACTGAAGTACGATGGTAGGCGAAAATTCTCGTCCCGGCGGATAGTTCTTCTCAACGCATACATCAAAATTTTTTTTTGAATTGACTCTATCTTATCACTTTGGTCTTGGTAGTAAGGTGACCATACAACCGAAGCGTACTCGAGGTGTGACCTAATAAGTGCAAAATAGATGCTCTTAAGCGCGGCCACATTGCGAAAGTCCTTACAAATACTCGGTAGCTCTTTTGAGTATTGTTCCAGCCACGCCGTATGCGAAACGTTTTCTGTAAAACGACATTGCGACACACTTGTCAATATTGAGTTCTAACGCATTCAATTTAAACCACCGATTCAAAGAGAGCAAGTCCTGCAAAGCAATGCAATCGCGCCATGTCCTAACTTCACGATAGATCTTAAGGTCGTCCGCGAATAGTGAGCATTTCGAAAACTTCAATACTATCATGGCGTCATTTATGAAAATAAGGAACAATAACGGGCCTAGGTGGCTCCCTTGTGGAACCCCGGAAGTTACTGGAAACGGATTTCCTTCCCATCATTTCAACATATTGTGTGCGGCCGTGCAGATATGATCGCGTCAAAGTGCAGCTCTCTGTCGCCTGTCGTATCATCCAAGCTAGTGAAAGAGCTGGAGGAAGCCCTGAACCGATCGGTACTAAGAAATTAGGTAACGGCAGTCTGGGTTCCTGGAGACTCGGGCGTTGTCTGGCAAGGAAAGACTCAGCAACACCTAGTTGCGCCTCAAAACTTTTTATACCCATCCATACCACATTCGGCATGCGTAAAAGCAATGAACAGTTCGGTGCGGACGGAATTTGCCAAATACTGGAAGAGTAATGCTCACGAAGCGTGACCGGTGACCGATAGAATGTGGGCTAGAGAATTGCTAAACATGGACATGTGTCGCATTAGGAGGATGGTGGGTGCGATCACTGTCCCAACTGTCCCAACTGTACCTGTAGCCTTGGAGGGGAGACGGGCGTTCACGTATTATGTGAATGCCCAAAGTTTTCCTCACTGAGGCGTAGGAATCTAGGAAGTCATTTGGTTCAACCCACAACAGTGCCGCCGCTTTGGACAGATTCCTGATAGACTCTAGGGAACCATCCATAAATTACGTACGCTTTTTTCAGTGCTGTCAGCAGATTTAAATCAACAATAACTTGAAAAATATTCACTTTTAAGACGTCAAATGTATG
>CM055406.1:58640401-58680608 GCA_029228625.1 Pseudolycoriella hygida
GGGGGGGGTCGGCCATACATTTGACGTCTTAAAAGTGAATATTTTTCAAGTTATTGTTGATTTAAATCTGCTGACAGCACTGAAAAAAGCGTACGTAATTTATGGATGGTCCCTAAGAGCTTTTCGAGATTTAAATGATGAACGGTTGAAGAAACAAAGGATCATCAGATCTGTGTTTTATGGACCAGTCCAACTTGATAAATCTAAAAAAAGCATTTGAAAAGCTGCAAACGCGTAACAAAACCTTCAGTCACATGTCCCCAACTTGAATTTCCCGTGAAACTTGTTCGTCTATCTATGTTCTCTGAGCTGCTTCCTTCAATTCGCACAATGAGAACTTTTGCGCAAATAACTTCCCTCTACCAAAAATATTTCTAGAGTTTTTCTGTCGACTCAGTTCAAGTGGCACGCCAAGCGATGTTCAAAATTATTTTTGAAAACAAAAGAATTCTTTTGTCTTTTGGAATAACTCATCGTGTGAATAGTTTTTACATAGTGTGGGCGCTTGCTGATTTTTAAATCGATAGCGAAAGCCGGATAAAAATACAAAATTTATCTTTAAAAAAAAAACAATAATTTATTCCAAATTAAAGTTAATTTAGTGACTATTGCACAGTGGTAAGAATGAGTATTAAAATTAATAGAGTTACACATTTAAGTTTGCACACATTGCGAATTTTCAAGTAGATTTTTCAAGTAAGAGGCAAAACTTAAAGAATTGCATATCAATTGGCTTCATATTTTCAAAAAAAAACTCTAAAAACAACTTCTAAAAGTATTGACTCACATAAAAAGTTATCAAGTGTGTTGATTTCTATAAATTTTAAAACTATTTTTCGCAATCCATGCCATGTTTCTGTTTCTGCTTTTATTTACTTTTCATCGTTATAAATATAGTTAAGTTTTAGTTTTCAAATTGTTTCAAATATCATTAGTGTTTTTAATGTGCAATTGGTATCATTGTTTCGCCAGCGGTCAGTTGGAGTGGCAATGGAGCGTCAACGGTAAGTACACCATCTTTGCTGAGTGATGATTTAATCGATTCTGGATTGACACCCTTCGGTAGTAAGAACTCTCGGTTATATTCTCGGTATACACTCTTGGTGTCTGACTTTTCTTCGTGTTTAGCATGGACCTGAGTAACGGAATAATCGAATGTATGAAAAAATTGATCTTTCATAAAAAAAAAAACGAAAAATAAACTACCAATAGCTTTTGATCCACTGTTTTAACAACGATTTCTTCGGGGGCGTATTGGCTGACATCGAATCTCAATTTCAATACTTTGTTGTCGCCATCCTCCTACACAGCCATATCATAAAATAGATTTTTGATTATTTATAAGTCATTTGGGTAAAATTACACATTGCAATGTTTTCACATTATTTTATGTGCTTGGGGAATGTTTCGGTGCGAAAATTGTACAAAATTTTAAAATTTATATTTATAGTTGGCAGCATGACAAGGTCTATGGATGCTCAAATTGTCTGAAGTCTGTTTAGTGTTTTTGTAATTTTGGTTTCTTACCACGTCAAACAATTTCGTGATTGACATATTTAATCGGAATACGTCTCTGGTAAATAGGAACATTATTTTATGTTCTTTGCAACAAAAAATAAAAATTATTTGACCGGCGCGCACCTTGCAACAATTTTCCGAAAAGAAAAACGAGCGCCGCCATCAAAAACTTAGAGCGCGTACAGCTTTGGTTCGATAAGTTTCACTGGTGAAAATTTTGACACTTCTTCCATATAAAATCTGTCAAAATCGTCACCAGTGAATCTTATCGAACTAAAGCTGTATGCGCTCTTAAAATACCTGGCTACGGCGCTGCCGCTGATAGCTTATCATCGGAAAAGTGACCGAATCGAATTATATTTTTTGGTAAGGTTGAAAGGAGACGAAATTTTTGAATTGCGGTACCACCGATTCTCATACAAAGCTGACTTTAGCACGATTCTCATTTTGCTTTAGAGGTCGTGCACATATGACGTCACGTGTGCTATAAAAAATGAGTATCCATAAAACGGTCATAACTTAGTCAAGACAGCAAATTCTGTTTATAGGACTCTGGCTACCCCCCCAGGGGGGGGGGGGCAGCCGGAGTACTATAAGCAAAATCTCTTACCAGTTTGGAGTTATAGACTTTGTGGATTTTATAGCAAGCGTGACGTCATATGTGTACGACCCCTTACTAAGTAATTCATAAACGTCAATACGAATACCGGTATAGAAGTTGCTGCGATCAAGAATTCAATTCAAGTCTCGTTTGTTTTTAGCTTGAACGTCGTCGCCTTAACGCCACCGCTACCAGAAAAGAATGGATGGTTATAAACGACCTATAAAATAATTCAACTTTACCGATAAAAAATGATAAATGACCGATAATTATTTATCGATAAATTTTTAAACTCATTTTTAAAGTAGGAAAATTTTGTAAAAGGAAAAATTACCTAGATAAATGGGTGAAATGAAGATATCGGTCATTTATTACTTTTTATCAGTAGTATTGATTTAATTTATCGGTTGAATATATTTTCCCGAAAAGAATTCGCTGTGAGCGTAAATTATTCAATTGGTGTGCAATTCACATATCATAATGAACAAATTTCAAACGCGGGGTTCTTCGTTCTGACCGTTAGGTCTAGAAAAACATTTCGTTTCGACCGTTAGGTCAAGAAAAGCTTTACAAACTCGAGGCACATCAGAGATGAAAGCCACGTGGAAAATTGTCTAGAGATAATACGCACGAGACCAAGTTTTTGTATGCAACATCCGACAAAGAGCCAGGTGTAACGTTTTTTTAGCTTACATCGTAGTACATCACATTGTGGGTGGATGCAATCCACTTTAAAACACAACTTATACGATGCACAGTATCTGAGGTTTAAATAATTTAGTCTAAGAGGCAGGCCTCTGAATTGGGCACGAAAAACGAAAATTGCTTAGGTAATTTTGAAGTGATTTGTCAATAAAATTCCACCTTGAAACCTATGCACACACCTCAAAACACTTGTCCAGCTCCTTTCTTTTTTTTGCACTCTTTTTTCTAACACATTGCAATTTAAAACAGATTCATGCTTTCATTTACCTGAATCAATGGTGAGTTCAAATCGGACATGTAGTTTTGCCTTGACGATTTATGCGGTGATAATGCTGATGATTGCTGGTTCGATTGTTGGTTGCTTGTGCTAAAAGATAAACAAACAAATATTATTTTTTTTGCAATCTCCAATCTAGTCTACAGTTTCCTCAGTTGCTTTTCGCTTTAAAAATTTATAATTCTAAACAATAGCAAAAAGAACAACAAATTTTTATTTACAAACTCATTTTTTGCAGATGTGAATTTGTGTTATAACTTGAGCATTGAGCAAATAAGCAACTAACTAACGTTTATTTTGCATAGACATTGATCATGACCATTTATTTTATTGCGAGCTTACAACCATAAAAATACATACGAATAATAACTTTTATTGCTACTTGATCACGTAGGTGGAAAATTAACAAAAATTTTTGTTATGAATAATGTTTGAAGTATTTCAATTTCCATATTTTAGTAGTGGGCAGTGGAACTAAATTGCTAACGAACAGAAAAAAAAACAGTTGAAATTATTTCCCGTTAAGGACAGGTGCTTTAGTGCTCTATGGATTGCTAACAATTATCAAGTCGTAATATTTGTTTATTTGTTATTCATGATTAACAGTCGTTCCTTTGACTCAGTCATTTTAAATTTTAGTTTTTTTATGTCAAAATGCAGGCACTGGTTGAAATGATTGATTCAAAACTCACAATTGAATGCTTTTCAAGTCCATCACACCAGTAGTCTTCCTCAAGCACATAACTTTTTACAACTCACCGACAAAAAACTCGCTTTTTCGTGCGCAATTTCGGTGTCGCATGAGGTCACTTTTCGGACTAGTGCGTAAAGGCTGTTTTTGCGCACTAGTGCGAAAAAATAATTGAAATTTCGACAAATTTTCGCTAGTGGAAACACGCAGTGAAAAGCTCACTTTTTGTCGGTGAATTGCAAAAAACGTTGTTTGATGCACGTTACGTGTGTTGTTAATTTTGCGCACACGATGTGTTGCCGTACTCGTCTTCGGCTCGTGTCGGCATCCTCACATCTAGTGCGTTAAACAACCTTCGTAAATAAGTACCCAAAGACACTATATCAAAGTGATTCCGTTTCTACTGTTAATTAAAAACGATGTTTTCAACGGTTTTACGCATAACTATGCGTAAAAGTCCTCCGCGGCTGCCTAAATCCCATTTTTTCGAGAAATGATCTTCGTAAACGTATCTAGGCTCGATTATCTACCAGAAAAACAACTCCACAAAGAAGTCAGTCTGAAAAGAATATGTCTAGTGAATATGCGCTATACAGCACATAATTGGTATTATATACAACTAAATATCAATAATGATCCTCCCGCAGGTTCACCTACGGAAACCTTGTTACGACTTTTACTTCCTCTAAATAACCAAGTTCGGTCAACTTCTGTGAAGCAACTGCTACACAACGAGGCCCAGGGTATCACAGACCTGTCACAAGTTGTCCATTTAAGAAGCTAAGTGTCTATTTGAGTTTAGACAAACAAACAGATATGACTCCACCTACACAACCACATTCTGCCAATGAGAACCGAAGCTTCCAAAAACAAACGGGTGTGACAAGCTTCAATGTCATAATCCTGTCTGCATCTATTTAATATATTTGAGTCTCGTTCGTTATCGGAATTAACCAGACAAATCACTCCACGAACTAAGAACGGCCATGCACCACCACCCATAGATTCGAGAAAGAGCTATCAATCTGTCTTACTCATTTATGTTCGGACCTGGTAGGTTTTCTCGTGTTGAGTCAAATTAAGCTGCAGGCTCCACTCCTGGTGGTGCCATTCCGTCAATTCCTTTAAGTTTCAGCTTTGCAACCATACTTCCCCCGGAGCCCAAAAGCTTTAGTTTTCCGAGAAGAGACTGAATGAGCCATAGAAGTAGCTTCATCCAGTTGCTAGCTGTCATCGTTTATGGTTAGAACTAGGGCGGTATCTGATTAAATGAAAACATCTTTGGGAAATGCTTTTACTTTAGTTAGTCTTACAACGGTCTAAGAATTTCACCTCTCGCGTTGTAATACTAATGCCCCCAACTGCTTCCATTAATCATTACATCTTGGTCTAAAAAACCGATGAAAGTAGAACAGATGTCCTATTCCATTATTCCATGCACAAAATATTCAGGCATTACAAGCCTGCTTTAAGCACTCTAATTTGTTCAAAGTAACTTGTATCAAAAACTACTATTTCACAACCAGTCAAAGCCAAATACTTGCAATCAATTTCATGTCAGCACTAGTGCGCATATATGGAAATTCATTCAACACGAAGTAATCGACCGCAGGATGTAAACCCACATTGCTTTTTTGTTGTTTTGCATTTTAATAATAATATTTAGGTAGATTTAAGGCCCGTTAAGGGTTTGGAGCTAGATCAATATTCACTAATCAATTTTTGAAACTGCAGCTAACTTCATTTTTATAAAACTAGAAAGCAATGACATGGTTTAGCGTGAATTTGGCGTCGATTCGTAAATCGTATGTTGAATTTTATCTGTTCGAATCAAGAACGCGGCGTTCAGGAACTAAAAATGCTTCACTGAGTCGCTCAGTTAAGGGTGGTAATAAACTGATAGAACAATAATTCCTTTTTACCGAACCGAAAAAAAATTACCGGAATTAAATTAAATTTTACCGGAAAAAAGTGATCGAAATAAAATTCGAAACTACCTGCAGCTAAACTAAATGATCGACCAAAAATTAATTTGACAGACTAAAAATGATAAATTAGCGACTACTAAATGTTTTTGATCGACCAAAATTGATCGGAAAATAATATTGTTTTGACCGAACGAAAGTGAAAGAACAATTTTTGTTATCCACCTAGATTTTCACGACATTTTGTAAAAGGGAATACCCCAAAGTTTTGCTTTCCAGCTAGGTTTTCGTGAAATTTCGTAAAAAGGGGAATTTCCTAGTTTCGTTATCCACCTAGGTTTACGTAACACTTCGTAAAAGGGAAAATTCCCTAGTTTTGTTATCCACCTAGATTTTCGTGACATTTCGAAAGAGAAAAGTTCCCTAGTTTTGTTATCCACCTAGGTTTACGTAACATTTCGTATAAGGAGAATTCCCTAGTTTCGTTATCTACCTAGGTTTTCGTGACATTTCGTAAAGAGGAAAATTACCTAGTTTTGTTATCCACCTAGGCTTACGTGACATTTCGTAAAAGGGAGAATTCCCTAGTTTCGTTATCCATCTAGGTTTTCGTGACATTTCGTAAAGGGGAAAATTCCCAAGTTTTGTTATCCAGCTAGGTTTACGTTACATTTCGTAAAAGGGAAAATTCCTTAGTTTCGTTATCTACCTAGGTTTTCGTGACATTTCGTAAAGAGGAAAATTCCCTAGTTTTATTATCCACCTAGGCTTACGTGACATTTCGTAAAAGGAAGAATTCCTTAGTTTCGTTAACCATCTAGGTTTTCGTGACACTTCGTAAAGGGGAAAATTCCCTAGTTTTGTTATCCAACTAGGTAAAAGGGAGAATTCCTTAGTTTCGTTATCCACCTAGGTTTTCGTGACACTTCGTAAAAGGGAAAATTCCCTAGTTTTGTTATCTACCTAGGTTTTCGTGACATTTCGTAAAGAGGAAAATTCCCTAGTTTTGTTATCCACCTAGGCTTACGTGACATTTCGTAAAGAGGAAAATTCCCTAGTTTTGTTATCCACCTAGGCTTACGTGACATTTCGTAAAGACGAAAATTCCCTAGTTTTGTTATCCACCTAGGTTTTCGTGAAATTTCGTAAAAGGGAGAATTTCCTAGTTTCGTTATCCACTTAGGTTTTCGTGACATTTCGTAAAGAGGAAAATTCCCTAGTTTTGTTATCCACCTAGGTTAAAGTGACATTTTGGAAAAGGGAGAATTCCTTAGTTTCGACATCCACCTCGGTTTCCGGGACATTTTGTAAAAGGAAAAATTTAATTTAATTTCGGTAATTTTTTTTCTGGTCGATCAATTACATTTACTGTCTGTAAAAGTCATTTTATTTTCGGTATTTCCTATTTGTTGTACTTGCAGAATAATTGATCTCCTCAGTTAATACTGTCAAGTTTAACTTTGAGGTTAGATTCTTCACGATGTATTTTAGGTCGTGAAGATAGTGAGAAATTAACAATTTCCTGCGAAATTTATTGTCATTGCTGTATAACGTGACGAATAATTGAAAACAAGGAAACTTAATCGATTTTGTTACCGAAATATGTAAAAAATAATTTTACATGTTTCTGCTCGGTACATGCGTTATTACCTCGTCGGAAAACGCATTTAACGAGCATCAACATGTAAAATATTGTACGTAAGTGCTTCCAAATAGTTGTTTTGACTCGTAGGATTACAGCATTCGCCTTCGGCTCATGCAGCAACCTTCCTACGAGTCAAAATAACCAATTTGGAAGCACATACGTAATGTACTATTGTTTTGCGTTTGTTTGTTCGGGTAATTTTTCATGTGGAAGTGAATCGTTTCTGAACGACAAACGTCAGCACCCTGTCATGAAATTCACTGAGCGATAAGTTTAACTGAACTTTTAGTTCCTGAACGCTCTCCTGCTTAAAATGTCAGGTGTACAGAATGTGCTGCCATCTATTTTCGCTAAGAATTTCCTTAAGAAATTTCATGATGAATTGCATAATCTGAAAAGTATACACCATTTTTCGTCGCTTGACAGATTATGAAATTGTTATTACTTTGACGTTAGCCGCGGCCGGAGAATCTACATACCACCGCCCACGAAAGACATAAAGCATCAACATCAGTGTATGAGTTATATTGCAGATTTCGTCAACTGAAGAACGGTGGGAGTAACCACATGAGTAAGGCATAAGTTGCGGAGTCATTAGTTAGAGAAAGAAGGATATACGGAGTTGAGTTGAGTAGGCATCAGCTATAGTGGCTGAAATTCGTATTAAAATGGAATAATTCTTGTTTTGCTTTTTTTATACTTTTAATTAATATCCTTATATGACCGTAATCCGAATGCATCATGCCATATTCATGAATTGATCAAGCAGTTAAGTGTATAGCGTCATTTAATAATAAATCTCAAAATGAGTAAATATTTGAAAAATGCGATTAATTTGACAAGCGGACTGCCATGTATCTACTAACAATGTCATTTAAAAACAAAATCATCAAATAAATTAATTATGGAAATTAGTTTATTTCTAAAAGTCATTACAAATCGAATGAAAAAAAAAACGAGGAGTTAAAATCTTTATCGAACATTTACCAATAAATAATGTTTGTGCATGCATGATATAAGACTAGGTAGAATTAAACCAAACAGTTTAATGTTCAAATATACGATTTACTGTGAAAAAAAATCAACAATGTAAATATTATCTAATAATCCATTGGTAAATCGGACTTATTTATAGTGAATGATCTCAACACCATCATCGGTACGTATGTAAGAGTAGTTCATTATTTAAAAAAATATTGTTGGCGTTTTCAATAAAAACTATTTTATAACAACAGTGGTCGCGTTTGAGGAATGTATTTAGTGATAATTTGTTCTATCCGAGAATGGAAACCCTCCTGATATTTGCCACCCCTAAATGGAATAAAATATGGCGCATAAATGACTCATGATTTGATATAGCAGAATGAATGTATGCGTCTTATCACGGTTCTCGTGGGCGACAAAACACTCATATGACACTCTACACTCTACACCCACATGTATCAATGTGCCGTTCACACGGTGTATGTTGTAAGAGACTGTTATTTAATATGAATTACTTTATCAGACATGACGGTAACCGTTAAACGAGTCATTTAATGCAAAAACCATCATATGTTTTGTCGTGGAACCTACTTTTTTCAATTTTTTTTTTTTTTAAATGGGAAATCGTTGATCAATTTATGTCAATAAAGTCACGCATATCACATTAACATTTTTCCAATCACTTCAAATTCAGTGCGTGTGAATAAAATCGTTTTCAGGTGCTGATGAGAAATGGAATGCTTGAATTTTCCTTTTAAGATGAAGAAGAAACGTCGCTTTCTGGTCAAAAAACTAGTATATTTTAGTAAGCAACCTTTATTGTAGCCATCAGAATTTTTGCCTTACAAACTGGTCTATTTTCGTTTTAGTGCTAGAAAGTGCTACATTCATTGTTAAGTAAGCGATCGAACATCTGTGGGGCTTTGGGCTATAATTAGAAAATTCTAACGTGTCATATTACACCTGTTTCGTGAGTTTGGAATAAAAAACCTTTCAGATTGTACCAAATTTATTTTTATTCGAGACTAGTTTCAGTTGCACCTGCAGAGTATTCGACTTGAAGATGGTCTGAACGAAACAAGTCTATACCTGATTTTTTCAGCAATCTGAACAGATCTGACCTGAATTATCGGTATTATTATTTCAAACATTGTGGTTTTATTGAAATACTATTTATTGACCGATTTTCTAAACATCTGAAGTAACAGAGCAGAGCTTTTCAGTTCCATTCTCCCAGCACAATATAGACACTTGGTTGGTTGGTTTTATTTAGGAAACATAATTCAGTTCGCTACACAGTTTACAAAATACACTTAAATACTATGAAGCTAAATTAATTGTATCTCCGTCTGTTTAACGTCCTGAATTAAAGCACTGAGGCCATCTTTGTTGGGCCTATTGTGCTGCATCTTCTTCTCTATTAACTTTAAACTCCCCTTTCGGGTTCCATCAGTCTCCTGCTCCTTGTGATAAAGGAGAGCACGTCGACTAATTTCAGTTTTAGCTGCTCTTCGGGGGTCAGATAGAAGTCTCCTAAGAGCTTCGTTCTGAGACCTTTTAAAGCCGGACAAGTGCAAATGAAATGCCTCGCCGTTTCTGGTTCTAGTCCGCAGCCACTGCATGTCGGATCTGCAATGATTCCCATCTTGCTGAGATGGTAATTCAAACTGTTGTGACCTGTTAAGATTCCTACAAGTTTGCTTAATTCACTCCTGTTGAGTCTCAACAGAAATTTTGTGTTTTCGGCATTACATCCGATCAAAAACTCTTTAGATTGCCTACAGGTTGGGAGTGTTTCCCATCTATCCTGGTGGCACCGATTCATTTTCGCCTTCACTAAGGACTTAATTAAGCCTGCATGTCTGCTGACAGCAGCTTCTGGCCCAATGAATATGGAACTGCTTCCCTCTCTGGCCAACTGATCAGCTTTTTCGTTCCCCTGCACTCCTGAGTGACTTGGTACCCATGTCAATGTGACTTTATTGTCTCTTGACAGAGTTTCCAGAGTCTCGAAGCACTGATGAACCAGTTTCGACGAAATCTTAACCGATGACAGCGCCTCTATGGACGATTCACTGTCTGAACCGATCAAAATTTTCTTATTTCTGATGCCATCTCGCTGCATCATATCTGAACTTTCACAGATGGCCACTATCTCTGACTGAAAAACGGTGGTGTATGAACCCACAGCCATGGATACATCGTATTCCAAGTCCACTGAGTGCACACCTGCGCCCGTTCCTTCATCTGTCGTCAATCCATCTGTGTAAATCGCGACATCCGCCTACGCTGGAGGTGTCCTTAAATCCCATTCAGACCTCTTTGGCAGGTGCGTTTCGAAACTTCTTTCGAAGCAGAAACGCGCTCTCATAGAGTCTTCTGGCATATCTACCTCGCTGAACTCCTCTTTGAGTTGCGAGAGAATACTTGCATGACCAAAATTTCGATCATGTGCAATCCAATTTCCACCTTTGTACAGTCTATACTCTATCATCTCGGCTTCCTGTTTTAAGAACAGGTCCAGCGGCGGTAGTGACAGTAGTATCTCCATCGCCGCTGTCGGCGTCGATGTCATAGCTCCAGTTATGCTCAAGCATGCTAGCCTCTGTATGCTATCGACTTTCTTTTTCGTAGCGCCTAATTCAGCACGTGGTGCCCATACCATACATCCGTAAGTTAGTATATAGCTTACTATGGCTTTATACATCCAATACAGAACGGATGGCCTGAGACCCCACTTTTTGCCAAAAGTGGCGCGACACGTACAGAAAATTCTCAGCGCTTTCCTGACTCTCTCTTTCACATGCTCTTTCCAATCCAGTTCACTGTCTAGAACGACTCCAAGGTACTTGAACTTGTCTGTGAGCTTGAGAACAGTTCCGAAAAGTATTGACATTCGCATTGGAACTAACTTCCGTTTCCTAGTAAAGAGAATAAGTCCGGTCTTGTCTGGGTTTACCGACAGCCCTGACGTTTTACACCACTCTTCTACAACCCGAAACGCTTTATTCATCAGTGAACACAAAACTTCATCGAAAGCACCCGATATTAGGATAGCGATATCGTCGGCAAAGCCAACTGCTAAATGTCCTAATTCGTTCAGCTTCGTCAGCAGGTTGTCCACCGTCATGTTCCAGAGAATTGGTGGTAAGACTCCGCCCTGCGGACTTCCTCTGTCAACTAAACCGGTCCTATGCGCCCCAAATAAGTCTATCGACAATATTCGGTTGCTCAACATAGCCATAATCCACCTTCAGTGTCCTTTCTACTCCGAATTTTCTCATAGCAGCGTTAATGGCGCCAAAAGCAACTTTGTTAAAAGCTCCTTTTAGGTCCAAAAAGGTTGCCAAAGTTTTTACACCGAATTCCATTGATTTTTCTATATTGAAAACCACCTGATGTAGAGCTGAGTTTACTGATTTACCTGATTGATAGGCATGCTGGTTCTTGTGTAACGGCTTTGACTTCAAAATGACGTCTCGCACGTATCTATCGTACATTCTTTCGAGAGTTTTCATCACGAAAGACGTGATCATTTCAGCTGGCTTAACTCCTGGAAAATGAGTTTGTAAGAGGACTTCCACCACTTCATCGTTAGACACTTACAAAAACAATGAAATCATTGAGCTACATGTGAGCGAATTGTGCTCGATCTGGATCGACAGTTTGCCGCCCTTTAAGAATGAACCCATTACTTCGCCAAAGAATCGGACAATTATTGTAATCAGATCAATTAAAGTCAAATTCAGGTTTTCTAATTTCAGGTAAAGGACACACCAGGCTATTTTTGGAATCGTAGCAGCTTTAGGCGGATAGGTCTTTCTACTTTCTTCTCGAATCAACTTCATACTTAATTTCCAAAAAAAAATATTTGTATGTGCAATTTCAAAGTTGTGTTGCTAACAATTCCACTGGTTATTATTTCCCCTTCATTGAGTACAGAAGTTTTCTACAACTTATAAATGCAGAAGCCTATTGAATTGCTGGAGTGGAGTTTCAAATTTTTGTTCAAGTATCGAATAACCTAATGCGAATATCGTTCTAAGGCTTACTTATTCGATATCTACTAATATAAAGTTCACTTATCCGTAGAGTTTTCGTTATTGATAAGTGCATTTTCATTAGTTTATTAGTAGAGTAATTTAAAATGCAATTATCGAACAAAAGAACAGGTCGAATAACAAGCGACATTAACGTTCTTTAATGCCTGAGGCGAAACTCAATCTGTTAAAATGTTTTATGTAAATTTGCTTGATTAAAAAAACATCGTTTATTACTTGTAAACTTCTTGATGCAATTACAAGTGCAGAATGCACACACGAAATTGCTATTCTAAGATGTTTATCAACAGGTCATATTTGAATTTTGAAATTGTGGAATGAATTAAGGGGGAAGATGCCTTAACTTTCAGAACATATGACATTTTCTGAATTATTTCAATATGTCGAGAAGTTAATTGCGAACACAATACGTCATGTCGTACAAAATAGTACAATGAAGAACAAAAATGCTTTAGTATCCGGTGTATATGTCTATATTTTTGAGCACGCAACGGAAGTATTGGCTTCGTTTATTTAATTTCTGAATCGTGTTACCTGACTCTACACCTTCTCGTTTTCTACTAACAAATCTAAATAAATCAATCACTGCAGAACATCCATTGACACAATAGGCGATCTAAAAGTTTCCTACAAATTGCGCTAGAAACTTATCGTTGATAGAAGTAACAATTAAAAAGTTGCGTAATGAGTGTCATGTTTGTTGCTATGGTGTTAAACTTTTAAATGAGTAGGGCGAGTTTGAAAATTACATCGTGTGACAAAAACACCAAATTTCGCAACGGGTTAAATACGAAGCTTGATGCAATCTCGTTGCGAAACTAGTGACGAAAACTAGAGATGTGCGGGCCGGACTTTTTAAGAAACCCAACAAGCTGAACCCGACCCAACTCGAACCTGATGTTTTATTGAAAATGAAAACCCGACCCAATCCGACCCGATTTGGCAAAACTGAACCCAACCCGACCTAACCCGACCCAACCCGAAGCTTCAAAATATCGAAAGTTCCTTCATCTGTCTTCAATCCATCTGTGTAAATCACGACATCCGCCTCCGCTGGAGGTGTCCCTAAATCCCATTCAGACCTCTTTGGCAGGTGCGTTTCGAAACTTCTTTCGGAGCAGAAACGCGCTCTCATAGAGTCTTCTGGCATATCTACCTTGCTGAACTCCTCTTTGAGTTGCGAGAGAATACTTGCATGACCAAAATGTCGATCATGTGCAATCCAATTTCCACCTTTGTACAGTCTATACACTATCATCTCGGCTTCCTGTTTAAAGAACAGGTCCAGCGGCGGTAGAGACAGTAATATCTCCATCGCCGCTGTCGGCGTCGATGTCATAACTCCAGTTATGCTCAGGCATGCTAGCCTCTGTATGCTATCGACTTTCTTTTTCGTAGCGCCTTATTTAGCACGTGGTACACATACCATACATCCGTAAGTTAGTATAGGCCTTTCTATACAGAACGGATGGCCTGAGACCCCACTTTTTGCCAGGCCGGACTTTTTAAGAAACCCAACCCGTGCGGGTTGGTAACAAGCTGAACCCGACCCAACTCGAACCTGATGTTTTATTGAAAATGAAAACCCGACCCAACCCGACCCGATTTGGCAAAACTGAACCCAACCCGACCTAACCCGACTCAACCCGAACATGGAAAGTTGAATATATCATTTTTAAAAGTTTTTTCTAACGTTTTATTTGGAGCCAAACAAATTATAACTTAACGGTTTTGCTTAAGAAAACTAAATCTGACAACGTCTCTCCGTCTAATTGCGAAATGCGGTGACATAACAAAACCGGCATCAGAAAAGACTCTTTCATCGCTCGCCTCTGCTGCAGGTATAGCTAGGAGCCATCGAGCCACTTTCTCAATTAGATGGAATTGATTAGCATCGCGCCAAAATCCAAGCAAGTCAAACTTTTCTGAGAATTTTCAAGTTTGCCATATCACATAGCGGAGATTTTATTCATATAAGTCATATAATCATCTCGTTCACTCCTGAATCTATTTCAGAATAGGCATCACATCACAACAACACCACGACGACACTTACGTAACATCAAAGCTCGAATAAAAATAAGGACAATTAATCTTCTCTCTTGTAAAATTATGTTAATTATGGCTTCGTTGATTGTTGTGGCGCGAGAAATCGGGTTGGTCGGGTTTTTCGGGTTTCACGAAAAAAAACCCGCCCGACCCGCAAAATTAAATGTGATGACCCGCCCGACCCGAACCCGCAACGAATAAAAAATTTTGAAACCGGCCCGACCCAAACCCGCGGGTTCGTGTCGGGTTACGGGCTGCCCGCATTTTTCGGTCTATCGAAAACACTGAGAAGTAGTGGTGAAAAGAGATGTCTTCGTCACTGCTTTTCTAGTTATATAAAGAATTCCTTTTCGCAGCCAAAAAAAGCTCAACAAATTTCAATTACTGCAATAGTAATTTTCCTACCTAGTTTTGTAACTAAGGTTTTTCAGCATTAGTCCTAAATAGTGTTCGCACGAGCCAGAGGCGAGTGTGGACACTATTTAGGACGTGTGCTGAAAAAATCTAGTTACAAAACCAGGTAGGAACAACGTTTTCTGCAATTCAATGTCGAAATAGACAAAACCAAACAATAAAATTTCTATTTCGATCACAATTTCCTTTTCATTGCATTTTTAATGTCAATTAAAATTGAGTGCTGAAAAACTTTTCCGCACTCAAATTTGAATGCTGAAAAACTTTTCCGCACTCAAATTTGAGTGCTGAAAAACTTTTCCGCACCCAAATTTGAGTGCTGAAAAACTTTTCCATACTCACTCAAATCTGAGTGCGGAAAAGTTGACCTTTTCCACACTCAAAGCAGTATTGAAAACTGTCGTATTTCGGCATTGAATTGCAGAAAGTGCATTACGTCCTTGCTTCCGAATTTTTCTTTTGACGAGTTCACCCGGGTGTTTATGGCTAATTCCATCGGTACCGTCACCTGGGTAACGAATTTCATCTCTTTCATCCTTTCAATGTGATTTATATTAACGTGAGACAAAACACATTCGTTCCCCAGATGACATGGTAGCGACAATGTATGGGTTACCGATGGAATTAGCCTTATGTACTTTTCAAGTATACGCTAACTTCACTGGTAAACGATTTATCGTTTTCAAAAGAAATGAATAGAAATAGTTAACTTCAGCGTGAATAGCAACTTATCAACATGAAGTTTTCTGCATTTGTGATATTTCTATTCAATGTTTTCGTCTTGCGTATGTGATAGTTTACAAGTGAAGTTAGGGTCGATTTCAAAAGTTATTCCTGACATTTCGACAGTAAATTGTCAACCGATTTTTTCCGTCTCGAAGGGCTACGTTCTTACTATTTAAAATACAAATTTGAAGTACCCTTTTCATGTAACATTGTTTCAACACCCAAAAATGTTGGACAAAATGAAAAGTTTCTGTTTTCGATAAAAATAAATTTGCAAACAGAATTTTATACGAAAAACCTGCTGGCAAATTCACCGGAACACGAATTTCAATGAATAATTGCAATAAAATTATTAAAATGGTTGCTATTGACGTGGAGTCTTTGAAAAAGACGAATTCTAATGCGGTTTTAAAAGGTAACATTTTTATTCTAATTATCTAAAAAAAAAAAATGTGACAAAAAGTGGCATGCTATTCGATTGTTTAACAACTACACAATGTCATGCCTCGCATTATGCAATACACTACCCAGAATGCTGATTATACCTGGTTTTTGTTGTTTTTTTAGTTGTTGAACTGAGAGCGTTAAAATACGTTATATTTTTGCGTTAAAGTTGTCATCCAGTAGGTTCAAACCGTTGGTAGTTTTATTAGAGCGATTACACAGTTGATACGAAGGTTTTAAGTTTGCGTAGCATGCAACAAATGCGGTTTTTTAATCGTTAAAGCAGTTTAGATAATAGAGAGAGAGAGAGAGAGAGAAACAGAGTTATTCATTAGTACAACAATATGATAATTTATTCAAAGAAAATATAGAAAGAATGAAAAATGAAAAAAAAACTAAATAAAACACAAGCGAAAATGATAATTCTTGAAATTTAGAGTTCGTTACAATTTTATACACCAAAAAACACGATACGATTATGTGTTTCGCAACAGTGTCTGTTGCGATGTTTATGAACAACGTTTGTTAGCCCGATCTTTATAGAACTGCAGATTATCATGATTTATTGAATGTAAAAGGAAATGTAAATTACTGGCGACGTAAGATAAATGGGAAAGTTGTTAATAAGGCTCAGCATGGGCGATTTGAAGAAATCACCATGAATAAAGAAAATTGTTTTATGCATCAAATGAGCTGTTGCTAATATCCAATAACACCAGTTTCCTTCATTCATTTCTATATGCAAATATTTTCAGTGAAACAATCAAAAAACACTGTGGCATTGTTTTTTCGAGTCTGACTCCAGAATATGTCTCTCGGATTATGCTGGAACCAGGGCCGTGTATACTGTTTATGAAAAAAATCCCCATCCCCCTTCGTCTTTTCAAGATTGTGTATAGTTTGACATAAGCCGACGCCACACTTAAAACGTGGCACTAATTAGGAATGGCAGTTTTCCGAAAGGTATTTACATAATCTTACGACATGATTCGAAAATGTACCGTTTTACGTAGGTTTTCGCTTAAAAAAATAAAAACCAATCTTGTTGTCATAACAACGAACGGTATCTTCAAGTTATTCCATCGAACACCTCAAAAATATTGTATGTTTATCCCTGGTGTTGATATTTTTGTTGTGCACATAATATAATCGACAAACATAGGAAAATATTGTCAACTGGCTTCCTTACTTTTCAAGGTATGTTTTGAAAAGACAAACACCCACACAATAAAATCTGTGTTCGCTTCAACAATATTAACAAATGAGTCGTAAATTACAACGCAATATGCTTACAAAATAGCAAATTAAGTTATTTTCGTAAAAGTGGAGATATTTTTAAGGGCATCCAATTAAACCTTGAGCTCATCGACGGATCACATAAATTCTGTTTACAGAACATAATGGCAGGTCGTTCTATTGCTTATGACTCATTGTATTTTACTTTATTGATCAGAAATGATCTAAAGTGTTCCATACTTAACATAAGTATTGGAAAAGTTTGAAACGAAGTTGAACAAATATTTCGTTAAAAATAAACGCAAAGTGAGTCATCGTATTTTTAACACACAATTGACCATGAAAATGTAATATTTGACGAAATTCGTTTTTCATTCGGTTCTATTGTCATCACCCCTAACAATTTATATTTACTTCAATATGATAAATGATGAAATTATAAAAATGAACGTAGGGTAAATGCACCTTGGATTCAGTAAATAAACAAATTAGCTAAAGAAAATATTTTACTTAATTGGATAAAAATCCAGGAAATCTACCACAAGTACTCCTGGACTCAGTCACTCTATCCTATCGGCGACGTCGGCTTATGTAAAAAGTATACGAAATTTCACGATGAAGTGCACAAACGCACAACATTTCGTCGCTTCACTATAACTTTCGTAATGAAATTTTGTACATATTGACAAAAGCCAATGCCGCACTGAAAGCGTGGACACAGGACTGACTCATCAAGAAAAAGTGTGAAGTTTTTTGTGTTGTTTTCTTTGTACTTCTTATCAACACGAGTATGAAAGTCCTGTCGTTTAATGTTTTCTTGTGTTCATCATTGCAGCAATACACTTATCTCGGGACTATACAAATTTAAAGTAGAGTGTGGTGCATCAAACTACAAATCATTATACCACTCTCCTAATTCTGTTCACTGAAGTGCTGAGAAAAAAGCAATTGTTTCTTATGTTTCATTATATTTACTTTACCAGCTGCTCAAATACATGAATACAACGCACGTAGAATTCGTCTCACTATTCCCTATTACTTTCAAGATTAGCCTTAGCATTGAGAATACCATACCACCTCATAGACTGGTCAAATTTGCTTTCAACCTTGCAAATATTAGGACAAAAGGAAATGAAACGGGAGTCGATAGGGCTGAGGGGTGTCTAACATAGCCCGAAACTCCCAAAAAATCCCACTATAGGGTTTTGAGCAAATCGCAAAAAACCCAAAAAATTGAGGTTTTGTGCAAGCTTTCTGTTACTGTTAAAGGAAAATCTAAGTTTTCCAAAAAATTTTCCGATGATTATTTTTCCCAAATTTTAAATAGTTCAAAGTTTCTACGTTCGTAGAGAAGAGTAAGAATAATTCTCCTTGTGGTGCTTTCACGTTGCAGCTGGTAATGCTAATGCCAAAGTTGAACAAACTCTTGATTCTTTCACTGTAATTCAAAAATAGCTGTGAAAAATAGTCTTCATTGAAACTAGGCCGTGAAACATTTAAGAGTTTACACTACGTACTAAAGAGCCATCTGGCGGAAGTTTTTCAACTAATGAAAGTTTGCATGGGAAATGTGACACTTTTGTGTAACGTTTTTCTCTTTAAGTCTTGAATGCAAACCAATGTTTATGCAATCATCATTGAGAATTCCAATATTTCATTGCAAAAGTCAGTTTTTTTTAGCTTTTCTAGTTAATAAACATTTCGAAATGCATAATTTTTTCGACCAATGTGTTTGCTCACTTAATCTTTAACTGAGTAATCAATTTAAATGACAGAAAACATTTTCGACGAGCCAGAAATTGATAAAAAAATTTTGAGTTGATGATTCCAAATAAAAATGGCCGCCATCTTTATTGTAATTTGACGTTTACAAATATTTGCAAATGTATCAACTCAAAAAGTTTTTATCTATTTTTAAATCGTAGAAAATGTTTTATGTGATTTAAATGGATTATTCAGTTAAAGATTAAGTGAGCAAACACACTGGCCGAAAAAATTAAGCATTTCGAAGTGTTAATTAACTAGAAAAGCTGAAAAAACTGACTTTTGAAGTGAAATATTGGAATTTACATTTCTAGCAAATGAGAATGTTTTTTCAAAAGTGTTTCCTCAATTTCCTTTAGAAATAGGTAAAGTATGTAATGATTACATAAGCATTGGCTTGCATTCAAGACTTTAAGAGAAAAATTTTACACAAAAGTGTCACTTTTCCCATTCAAATTTTCATTAGTTGAAAAATTTCCGCCAGATGGCTCTTTACTACGTAGCGTAAACTCTTAAACGAGCCATTGCATTGCAGAGTGGAATTAATTGTTACAAGATAACTTTGTTTATAAGAACTTAACGTTTTTCTTTGAGGTTTAGCTGAAGGACCTTATCATAGCATGAGCTGAATATTATTCAGATTATGATTTAGTTGAGTTCTGATCCCAAAATGAACTGAGTTCTTCCGATCAGTTATGGGAGAACCGTCCAACCTTGCATTCATTTATGACGTGATAAGCTTTGTTCTAACTTAAATCGATCAGAAAAAAAATAACTTTGACCTTATTACGTGTGGCGTACAGAAAATACATCCAACGATGTAAAACATTGCGTGTAATTTATCAATTCAAATGAATTCGATTAGATTTTATTTTTTGGTTTCCTTTATACTCACGCTTCTATTGATTGACCCAAATATTACAAGCACATTAACAAGATTAACGTGTTCTACATTGTGACCTTTGAAAAAAAAGTGTGGCAGGTAACCAAAAAATAATTTTTTTCTGAAGGGAATTCATGAATCAAAGTTACTTAATTAATTAGTGGTTACCAAGTATGGAATAAACAATGTTGATTCCTTGCAATCAAATAATTATTTTCTCCGTTAAAATGGTGTAGGTAAATTCAGTAAAATAACTTTCAATGTCATAAGCAAATCGTTTATCTTAATGTTTTGCACATGAAAAGAATGGTATGGGTTGATAAATCTAAACGACCGTAACAGCAACATCACCAAAAATGGGAAGAAGTAAATGCGGTCATGATCAACAATTTCTTTAACATAAATTCATATTCGCAGACGGAAAAACAGAAAAAGAAATATTTTCTATTTTTTTTTACGTAACCTTAAGTAACGTTGTGTTTATTGAAGTTGTGTAATAGTTATTTATGCAACTAGTTGCGAAATGGAGTTGTTTTTGTCACTAGATGTGAAGTTATCAAACGAGCGAAGCGAGTTGGATAACCACATCGTGTGACAAAAACAACCAATTTCGCAACGTGTTTCATACAGGACTTTATGCAACAACTTGTGAAACGTGAACTTTTGAATGAACTTTGAATGAACACCCACATGGATGATAAAAAGTTACTTTTTATCACTAGTGACAAAATGTAACTTTTTATCACCCAAATGAGTGATAAAAGGTTACTTTTTATCACTAGTGACAAAATGTAACTTTTTATAACTCAAATGAGTGATAAAAAGTAACTTTTTATCACTAGTGATAAAAAGTAAAACTAGTTATAAAACGACCTCTCTAACGTCACCGAAACGATGCATGAAAAAGTTCACTTTTCACAACGGCGTTGCATAAAGAACTTTGTTCCTTGTTTTTTGATATAAGTTCCATTAAGACACAACTGTGCAAATAAATAGTTAGCTACAACAATCTGTTATTCACTTCACACGTTAATTTTTTTTGACGAAGGAAAACGATATACTGCTACCTTAAAGAACTTCAATTCGATTCTCATTAATTTTCTCAATCCTCACGTATCAATTCATTTCAAATGTTATCAATTTGCCTGTTACCTCATGCGGTATAACAAAAAGCGTTTTATAGAATGTTTATGTAAACACGATAGAAGAGTTTTGTTGTTCGAACCGAAAATATATCAATTTCCAATTGGTCGTAGCGTGACCCTGAATATAAACAACCTTTTGATGTTCATTGCAGGGTATATAATATTTCCAAATAGCAAGGGATTACTTTTTTCACTGTTTCGTTCGGTAAGTGATTGTTGTATGATGAGGCGCGGAAAGATCCAAGAATAAACAAATATGTGGTAGTTGCTAGGGATATGAACAAAGTTCATTGTACATATTGGTTCGATTGTTTGGTGTTTGCTGCTTTTTTTCACAGAAATTTGAAAGGAAATAAATAGACAGCAACATCTCCTCCCTTCGGCACTCTTTCTCTGAATCAACATTTAAAAGCCATTCACAATTCTTCATCCTACTTCCAATTGTTTAACAAAAATCGAAAAACAAAAAGTGCTGATTTCGTCGTTTACAACTCATCAGTACACCTTGTCTTAAGACCATGTGTATATCAGCAACGATGGGCATAGAATGATGCTCAGATTATGTCAACTCGCCTTTTATACAATCCAGATCCTACGATTGGATGCATGTCATTTCGTTTGAACAATTTGGAAGTAAAAGAATTGTGAGTTTGTTTCGGTTTGTTCAAACGAAATGACATGCATCCAATCGTAGGATCTGGATTGTATAAAAGGCGAGTTGACATAGTCTGAGTATCATTCTATGGCCATCGTTGCTGATGCACACATGGTCTTAATGACAAAATTAGGCAAAACAATCGCCACAATCTTTTGTTTAATTTTGTCGCTAATTTGCCTTTTTTGGCGAATTTCGTTGAAAATCTTCCCTGATTTTCTCTAAGTTCTTTTTCCTTTTGTCAGCAATATAGTTGTCAACACTTTTATGCGAACAGATTCTACACTTGACAATTCACAATTTGTTGCTTCTGATATGTAAAAAATACGGCTGTTATGCTTATATTGTTTAAGAGCGTGTCAGATATTTTGACAGTTCTATGTTTTGCGATGTTTTTTCATTGACAATGACCATTAATTTTAAATTCCAAAACATCTACTGTTCGTATAACACATACCTTTATAGATTCTCTGAATCAGAATATATAATTATTGAGTCTTAGTGTCAAAATTTGATCTGAAAAAACATCGCATTGAATTATGCAGCCAGGACTTTGCGATGTTTTTTCAGATCAAATTTTGACACTAAGACTCAATAATTATATATTCTGATTCAGAGAATCTATAAAGGGATGTGTTATGCAAACAGTAGATGTTTAGGAATTTAAAATTGATGATCACTGCCTTAGAAATATGCAATGAAAAAACAACGCAAAACATAGAACTGTCTAAATATCTGACACGCTCTTAAACTGGCCAGAAAAGTAGAAGACCAGTAATTTTAAGTGGTCTCTTATAGTCAAAACGAAGGAAAGAGACTAATTGTTTATTTCTGACCACTTTTGTTTAGCAAAGAAATGACTAGTTAAGGCCCATAACTTGTGTGCTAAAATATAGTCTATATTTAGGCGCTCAAATATTATATTTTCGCTGATATCCATGGACAAAGATGCAGTTTCAAAAAAGTAAGTTAGCATTTCCCTTCCTAAATATGTTGCCTTTTAAAAGCAACTAAACTTATTTTTTGGGATTGAACCTTGTCTCAGAACGACAAATTTTTACGATTTTTTCGCCGTTCTCAGAGTAGGTAGGATCCCAAAAAATAAGTTTAGTTGCTATTAAAAGGCAACATTTTTAGGAAGGGAAATGCTGACTTACTTTTTTGAAACTGCGTCTTTGTCCACTGATATCAGCGAAAATATAATATTTGAGTGCCTAAAGGTAGACTATATTTTAGCTTACAAGTTATGGGCCTTAAAGTAATTGGTCAAGTTAAACATTCAGTATGAACAAATACGATAAAAAATAATGCTAAAGTCTGGTAAAATACTCAAGAAGAAGGTAAGATACTTCAAAACGTAAAAGATAAACTTGTCTGTATGTCAGGATGTTATCTTCGGTCATAAAAATTTCATTTTCTCTCATAGGAGTTGCGTCACGACACAGAACGCTTCTATCAAATCGAATAAAAAAAAACACAATTCAATTCTCAGAAAAAGTTCAATGTTAACGCGTAACAATGTAACTAAAGTGTAATTTTAAATGTGTTAGGCATATGAAAGCATACATTAAAATAAAATTATTTTCCACCCAATTTCAAAAGCAGAGACAGAAAGGAAACGTAACCAAAATCTTGAGCCACGAAAATGTGTTTTCATAAATCATCTTCAAGTCTGCGTGTGTTGTTACTGTAACCGGGTGTCACATAAACAATAAAAGTCAACCAACATCAGCAATGAGATCATTACGGAGCAGATTAAAATCGTTCCGGATCAGTGGATTCGGTCAAGGAATGGAATTTAGTCAATTTTGCTGGATACAAAAAACATTTTGGAGCCGAAGTTTGTTGTATAGTGTTATTGAAATGACGGTGTCGGATTGCGAAAGCAAGAGACACCCATTATACCAAACTAATGTAATTTTGGACGCTTGGACAAAAATACGTATAAAACGATTATCCGAAATGTGCATGAACGAAACGAAAATATACGTTCTAGAACACTACGTACATGCATATATAGCGGAATGCCAATTCTAAATTTATAAAGGGGATCATTGAGAAATATTGTGTATACATATATAATGACACGGTAGAGATATTAAATGAGGCTTCTCGGTATTATGATTTTCGGTGTTCACGCTCCGGCTCTTCACAATTTGTTATAAAAATGGTAAGGAATGAGTCATACCCACACTAATAAACTCGCAATGCCAAGTGTTTTCTTAAAACATTTTCACAAGTTTATCGAATTCTTTCTCGAACATTTACGATACAAATTGTTCTATTGAACTGACAAGTGAATGTTTTAATCAGTGAAAACGATAAAATAAGATAAGTAAATCGGAAAAAGAAAGATAATTTAAAGGAAAATAATTATGAACTTAGGAAACGACAAATCGAATATTAAAAAATTCCGACAGATTTCTTACCTTGTAGTGGACTCGAAGAAGTTAGCCTCACGATTCATAAGCTCTGATCTGAATTTGGCCATTTCTTCTTCCATCTTACGCATTTCACTGTCAAATCGCTCCCGAATGCTTGAAAATTCTGTATCGATTACACTGAAATCTCCCATCTTAATTGGAATATTCCTCTTGTTTGCACTGTCAGCCATTTCAATTATTTTTCTTTTAAATTTAAATCACCTAAAAACACGAAAATAATTTTCACAATAATATATTTCGTCGGCTTAAATTCTGTTTCTTTTTTCTTTTAAGAAATTCTGTTTCTTTTTTCTATCACAAAATATAGTTTATGTATGCGGTGTAATGATCGATGTCTTTCCTGTCTGAATGTCTACTTGAAACTGTGAACAGCGCAACGCGCTTTTATTTAAATATATCGTTTCCGATTTTATGGTGTATATGTTAAGGCTGAGTATTATTTGTGTAGAAATGATTTTTTATTCTCGATTTTTCCCGACACTCATTGACACTGTACGAAAAATTGAGATATAGATTTAAATAACAAGCAATTAAAACTGTGAATCATAAAATTATTAAAATCAGATTAATTATAAAGTGTAAATCTTTGCAAAGTGTTAGGAATAAGTAATTAGTAAAATCATGACGATAACATTATTTAAGGAAAATTACTATACCAATTTATTGCCAAGTTTCGTGACTATAAAAACGAATATAGCGCTAAAAATTCATACCTGGGGCAGGTAAAATTGCTCGCATTAGCTATGCTTATCGCTTTAAAAACTACATCTGTGTTGTGAGTTAGATTAACAGGAAACAAAAGTACTTTCCACCACAGGTATAATATTTAAACTTTAGTTAGAGGAAGAAAAAAGAAGGAAGAGGAAGAAAAATGAAACGATATAATCAACTAGAGATGAGCGGGTCGACCATTTTTCGAAACCCGATCCGGACCGAACCCGACCCTATAAAATTTTTCCAAACCCGAAACCCGAATTGTTTCAAAACCCGACCCGATTAAAATTTTCGAAACCCGAAACCCGAACTGTTTCAAAACCCGACCCGGACCGAACCCGACCCGATAAAAGTTTTCAAAACCCGAAACCCGAACTGTTTCAAAACCCGACCCGGACCGAACCACACACTCAAGTTTTTCGAAACTCACAACCCAAATTACTTCGAAACAACAATTATTTGAAGGCCCGACGTCTGCATTCTTCACGGACCTTAGACTAAAACAAAATTCGTGTAATGTAAGATGATAGATGATAGACGAGTTTTGTAAAATATAAAAAGTCAATAAAGGATCGGGACCCGAATAAAATGATACAACAACCCGACCCGGACCGAACCCGAAACGATAATATTTTTCGAAACCCGAGACCCGAAACCCATGAACCCGAAAAAAACAATTTGAGTTCGGGTTCGGGTCGGGTTTTCGAAGTTTCGGGCAACCCGCTCATCTCTATAATCAACGAAGTGACTATTCATACACTTTGCGAATAGCACGTACATGACTATTCGCATCCGGTGATGTGAGAGTAATGCTTTCTTTAACAAAATGTCGAGAGAGAGCAGCCCGGTGCTTATATGCTATTTGCCTGCTATCTACGTAGAAATAATATCAATTTTCCATCAGGATTAGGTTTCAGCAGAATCAATTTTTACAGGAAACCCGTACTTTTACAATAGTTTTTTCTTTTGTTCATTTTTCGAAATGCGTGTTTCAGCAATTTCGAATCCTACGGCTACGTTAAGGTATGAGTAAGTACATAAGTACATAAGTACATAAGTACATAAACACTAACACAAAATTCCATACCGGTAAAGGGGTCATTATATGGGCAATTCCACGGTCCGCTTCGTTCCCACGCGTGAAATTCTCAGTAGTTGCAAAATGAAAGCAATAGAAAAGTTAATATCCTCTAGTTAAGGGATCAATACGTCTGATGCACCATTTTCTATTAATATTTTTTCGTAACAACTGAGCATTTCGAGCGTGGGAACGGAGTTTTCGTGGAATGGCCCATATAAGGTTTGTGTGAAAGCTCAACTTAACAAAAACAATTTTCGTACTGTCAAGCTGAGCTTTCACACAAATCTTACGCGATGCGATTCGCATCGCGCTCAATACAATGGCCCCCTAAGATTGTGACTTAAATCGGTTTCTCAATCATTAGGTTGTCTTGCTCTAAGTCAGAGAAGAGTTTGCTGCAGCGCTCTTAAGGACTTTAAAGGGCTCATTACATTGGACGCGATGCGAATCGCCCTGTGAGAAAACGCAGGGGGGCATAGCCCCCCCCCCCCCGTGATTTACTGATCAGTCATTATTACACAAATATAACTTAAATGTTATGAAAGTTCTGAAGCAAAATGTAAATTTCTTCGTCATGAGCGTTTTAAATCTTAAAATTTTCGCCTGCGGCGCAACAGTTTCATTCTTCAGCAATCTAATTTCGATATTTTTATTTCGTTAATGAAAGAAAAAAAATCGGTTCTGCATTGCCAGAAAACAAAAAAAAAACATTTATGACGACTAGCGACTTTGGTGTCGTATCGGCCATAGTGCCGAGATATTCTGAATTTTCATTTTGTAACGATAATCAGGAACTGTATGCTTTCAAAGAAAAACAAATGCAAGTTTCGAATTTCTAAAAAAATTTCCTGTGGAAGATATTGTCAAATTTTAATTGAAATCTTGCCCCCCTGCTCTAAAACCAAACTCGGCGCCTCTGCATGAGCGCAGCTTACCACTGGCACAGCAAAAACTTTCCGGTAATGAAAAGATCTCAAAAAGTAGAACCCCAAACTCTAACCCTACATTGGCTGTTAAAGCAGATTATTATAGCGCCATTGTTTCATAGGACAATACCAGTAAATGAAAAAAACCTTCAACTGCTTGTTTTCTGAGTAAAAGGTATGACTTACTATACACAATTACATCGAATTTACACCGATTTTTTGGAGTTTTTGAATTTCGTTTTCATTGTATGGAATCGTTTTATAATTTTCAGTTTGTTATACGATTCGGCAACATCGACAAATTTACGTTGCATGACCGAATCGAGTTACAAATCGATTGTTTCTTCTTCGGCAATAATGAATTATGAATGAATATTTGATGACACCCCGTGAGTATTTGTCTAAGAAAAAAGTGTTACGTGAAAGGAAGACAGTGATTTCAAAGTTAGGCGTCCGCGATTTACGTGTGAACATTTACTCGAGGGGAAAACGGAAAGATTTTCAAATCAAAAGACTTTCGGACATATTGTACCAGGAATTTTAGAAGTAGTTTCTCCCTCGCACTGATTCCAATTAACCACATTCGTTACCTTTCCGTCACCAGTTCTATTTCCTACCTTGAATATAACAGTCTACAAAAATAAATGCCACAAAGAAAATTCGTTGGACGGGCCCGCCTCTTAACATTCACCGTGCATACAATGAAATTCTGTCAGTCTGGTGAACGTGAAAAGCAAATGGTACATACAAAATGTTACCATATTACACTCATTGAGTGGACGCACCGTCATTGTAATGCGCAATCTCACAATAAAGATGATCGTCTTCAAAGTAAGTTTTAATGCATATGTGTTGATTCGTATGGAATAGTAAACATCTTAGTCAGCTAGCACGTTTCTTCTCGAATTCGAAATTATTGAGTGTTCGTGAAGACGGTACTCCCGTGTTTGATTTCTACGCCCACATTTGATATTTGAATACTAGAAACATTGATAATTTCGTCATAATTTTATTTAATTATTTAGCTACGGGATATTTAATTATTGCAGAAAAAATATGTGTCGTATCAACAAAACAAAAATCTCACAACGTTGATTCAGAGCCGAACTGGCGAACGAAATATTATTTCTCGAAAAACACGAACATATGTCCTTCATTCGCATATGGTATAGTCCTCTGAAAAGCTTTTGCTTTTCTTTAGAAATAACTGCAAATGTCTGGTCGGTTGATTGTAGTAGGGAAATTCTATTTGTAGAACCCAGCCAGATATGTGGTAGATTTTAATTCCAAATGTTGTTTTAGTTGTTATTTATTTCAATCATCAAAGTATTTTATTTTAATTTTACAAGAGAATTAATGGCGAACATGAATGAATGATACGCATTTGGCTGTGCATTTCGCACACGAAGAGTGCGGCGTACGAGCCGAAGCCGAGTCGTTGCAATTCTCTCTAGCGTATACAATATTTACTTCGAGACGTTCATTTTTTCGAAAGTGAATTCTCAATATTTTAATAGAAATGTATGGGGATTGGGTATTAGATAGGGTAGCGCCTGATTGCATATGAGCGGAGTGTGGTAGTCCGTCTCATGTGCCAGGCGTGCAACTGTCTAACTACCAAGTGCTCTTTTTACGTCCACGTCGTAGTCCCCGGGACCTCAATTCTCTTCGGAGTTTTGTGCTAAACTTAAGAGTGCTACCTGATGACTTGACTACGGGTCATCGGGGAAACGGAGGTAGGTTGGGCGTTTGGTTAACCTCCAAACACCGGAAAAAATGGATACCGGTTATGAACTCAACAACACAGCCTCGAATCGGACAGGATAAACGGCAACGACTCAAGCAACGGAAAAAGGACTAGGAACATGGAATGTAAGATCTTTGTTGCGGCCAGGAGGATTGAGATCTCTCACAAGTGCGCTAAGAGCGGCAAAAATTGACATCACGGCAGTGCAAGAAACGAGATGGCCTGGAAAGGACAACATGATCAGTGAAAGTTCTACTACAGTGGGAAAAGTAATGACAGTCCAAGAGAGTATGGAACAGGTTTCATGGTTTTCGGCACAGCTAGAAACGCGGTGATTGGCTTCAATCCTGTTGACGAGCGATTGTGCTCTCTACAGATAAGAGGAACATTTTTCAACTATACTCTTATTAACGTCTACGCACTCACGGAGGAAAAAGACAACGAAGCGAAGGAGCTATTTTACGAGAAACTGGTGGAGATATATGATGGAGCGCCGAAACGTGACATTAAGATTCTGCTTGGAGATCTGAATGCCAAGATAGGTCGCGAAGTCTTCTATCGTCCCACAATTGGTAAATACAGCCTCCATGAAAACTCTAACGACAACGGTACGCGGGTAGTTCATTTCGCAACATGGTTGTGAGCAGTACGTATTTCGAACATAAAAACATCCACAAAGCGACATGGGTATCACCTGATGGACAAACCAAAAATCAGATTTATCACGTTTTGATAGATGGGCGCCACTGTTCAAATGTATTGGATGTTAGGAGCTGTAGAGGATCAAATGTTGATTCTGACCACTACTTGGTCAAAGTGGTTGTTAGGTCTAGCATATGGGTCCAACACAACCGACAACAGGCTTTGAAAAAGTGGGACGTTGAAAAATTACAGAACGAAGACATCAAACAGAAATACGTGGATAGTTTGGAGAGAAAAATTATCGAAGAAATGGTCAGCGAGCAACACAGTATAGACGATGCGTGGAATCAAATCAGGCGGATTGTAGAGAGCGCCGCGGCAGAGACTTTGGGAACGAGAAAGGGAAATAAAAGAAATAACTGGTTCGACGATGAATGCCAGCGAGCTCTGGAGAACAAAAATGCAGCTCGACTAAAAACTCTGAGTCGATACACTCGAGCAGGCCAGGCAGAGTACCGTTCGAAGAGAAATTTCGCTCGAAAACTGTTCCGAAACAAAAAACGACTGCAGGATAGGAACGTTTTGATCGAAATTGAAAAGTTTGGCAATAGGAAGGAACTTCTCTCGGAAAGTAAACGAATCCAAAAATGGTTACAGTCAACAATCTTTGCTGTGTAAGGACAAGAATGGATTGGTCTTAGCAGATGAGGAAAAGTGCATTGCGAGATGGGCTGAGTACTTCAAAGAACTGCTTAATCCGAACACACCGCTCAACCGAAACGAAGAAAACAACGAATTGCCATTTCATACTGAGCAACCATATATAGAAGAACCAACGATGCAAGAAGTCGAGGCTCGAAGCCCCGGGGACAGACAATCTACCCGGCGAACTTTTCAAGAACGGCGGCAACGCGCTATATATGGAGATGCACGAGTTCATCACGCGTATATGGAATGTCGAGGAGTTACTGGAAGAGTGGAAGACCAGCATACTTTGTCCCATATACAAAAAAGGTGATAAAATGGAGTGTGGCAATTTTCGAGGAATCGCTCTGCTGAATATTGCTTACAAGATATTTGCAAATATTCTTTACCAGCGCCTTCATCCATACATGGAAAACTCTGTAGGTGAATACCAAGGTGGTTTTCGTGTAGGTCGTTCAACATCGGACCAGCTGTTTAATATCAGACAGATCTTGGAGAAGTGCAAAGAGTACAACATTGAAACACACCATTTGTTCGTTGATTTTAAGGCAGCCTATGACAGTGTTAGAAGAAGTAAGCTATGGAAAGTAATGGAGGATTTTGGAATCCCCAACAAACTGATCTCGCTAACCAAGTTAACACTGAACGGAGCTAATAGCCGAGTAAGGATCCGTAATCAACTGTCAGAGATTTTCGACATAGAGGATGGCCGACGTCAGGGAGATACTCTCGCGACGCTGCTTTTTAACCTGACCCTTGAAGCAGCTGTGCGCACCATGGACATAGATTCCAGCGGCACCATTTTCACCAAGTCCAGTCAGTTGCTAGGTTTCGCAGACGACCTGGACATACTTGGACGAAAAATGGATGTTGTTAAAGACAAGTTTATGGCCTTGGAGAGGAAAGGTACCGACCTTGGGTTGAAAGTTAATGACGAAAAAACGAAATATATGATCATCCCGCCTTCGAATCAACACCAGAAGGAAACCGTAACGATCGACACACACACATTCAAAATGGTCAACAAATTCGTATACCTTGGATCGGAGCTGAACACTAATAACGAAATTAAGAGACGAGTAATTCTGGGCAACCGGAGTTATTACGGCCTTCTGAAAATCTTAAAGTCCAAGTCAGTCAGCCGAAATTCAAAATGCGCAATATACAAATCTGTGATCAGACCGGTGGTTACGTATGGTTCGGAATCGTGGTGCTTGACACAAAGAGACGAACAATCGCTGCACACGTTCGAAAGAAAAGTACTGCGGACAATATTTGGATCAGTATTCGATCAAAGGCAGAACCGATGGCGCAGACGATTCAATCATGAGCTGAGTCAGCTTTATGGAGATCCGGACATAGTCAGAACCACCAAAATAAACCGACTGCGTTGGCTCGGTCATGTACAACGAATGGAAGATCATCGTATTCCGAAAAAAATCCTTAAAACCAGACCTGAGGGCAAGAGAGGTGCATGGCGTTCAAAATCCAGATGGTATGACGCAGCTCTTGCCGACTTAAAAACTGTGGGAGTATCCAGCTGGGAGACGTTAGCTGCGGATAGGTCCGGTTGGAGAAGCATGTTCCAGAAGGCCAAGACCCTTAATGGGTTGTACTGCCGGTAAGTATGTAAAATGACAAGGGTGTAGAGTCAGCAGAAACAACTCCTTTCGTCTTAATTTTCGTACATAACGAGGAAAGGATTGATTTATGCAAAATAATAAATTCTAGTTCAGAACATCAATTTTCCACAAAACATCATTAATTTTCATTTTGATAAATCCTTGCGATTCCGTTTCGCAGAAATACAAATGTGAAAAAGAGATGTTTAATGTAGCTGTCTCTTTTTCGTCTTTGTATATCTGATATGCGATTCCCAATCACGTATACAAGTTATAAATAAATACCCCTAATATGAAGAGTCTTTTTTTATACCACAAAAAGTACTGCTACACACACTAAAATGAGGGATTTTTCTTCGATTAAATTCCTTGACGGTTAAGTTTTATGCGTATTCGTCTCGAAAGGCATGCTGTTCATATTACAATTTCTTGATTCAGCGGCTCACACTTTCACTCATGTTCTACGGAATATAAGTTTTTTCCATATTTCAAAAACTATCTTATTGAGGGGACTATCTTATTTGGGGGAGGGGAGTTTGAGAAAACGTTTCGAATTTTTTTACATGTATTTTCGCGTACGAGGGGTGATCTTTTTTATCGTCCGCACCATTTGAATGGCTCCTGAAAAACTATTATTGTTGAATATCGAGACGTAAGCAGTAACTTCTTAACATATAATTTCATTCTTTCGGAGCCACATGGCGATGCGACAATAAGTCTATATGTTGTAGGTACTTTTTGTACACTTTTACTTATTTCGTGTATTTAAAGTCCACTTGTACCAAATACGTTTCATTTCCATGGAAAGCGCGACATTTACGATGGTTGAAAGGTTGTTTCCTCAGACGTAGCTCAATAAGGCACGCCATGAACCTGTCTTAATGTGTAGCCTCCGTTTATCTTTATTTTATTTTATTAAAATCGTTTATCTTAAGTGGTAGAAAAGCAACACTCTAAACGGAAACCGCGTGCTAATGCCTAATGGGATCTAACAAGGCGTTTTTTCAAAAATTCTACATACTGTCATAGCTAAATTGAGTATGAGTTTTGCACTTCTGCGCAGGTTTTTGCGTTGTTAAAAACCTGCGACTAAGAACAAAACTCATATTTATTTTGCCATGACTGTATTCATACCTTGAAAACTTACGTTCAGATTCACAAACATAGTTCATCAGCTGCTCGTTTTTCCTCAACTTTGAACTTGCATGTGCATTTCAATGCAAAACAATTTAGAAGTTAGTTTTTTCAGCCCAATGGTGGCTCATTTTTAGATCCGTACGAAGAACGACGTACAGAACAATTTTTTCTTCGTTGGATCCGACATTTGTGACGCAACTTTTTTTAACACAACGTCATTTTGTTTTAAAAAAAAAGCGCTGTAATTTTTTCAGGAAATTAAAACGTCGAACACAAGGTTCCATTCAAACAAACTTCTGCGTATTATCAGCGACAGCATCACCTCAAGCGATATCATTAATTTTTGAAGTAGACTTACGGACTGCGTCACACTCTACCTTTAAAGAGGTTTTTGTTGTGATATCAGTCGTTTTGGAAGTTTTCAGTTGTTGAAAAAATTTCTATTTTTTGAAAAAAATTTTCTCAGAAAAGAAAATTTTCTTAGAAAAAAAATTTCTCCGAAAAAAAATTCTTCTAAAAAAAATTTCTCCGAAAAAAATTGTCTTCGAAAAAAAATTTTTCTCCGAAAAAAATTGTTCTCCAACACCTTCGGCTACCATCGGCACACTTCGTCCTACCTTCGGAACACTTCGTGTCACCTTCGGCTACCTTCGGAACACTCCGTGTCACCAATTCTTCGCATTGATTCATATAACTTTCCTCACCGATACCCAGCTCAGTGTAAAAATTTAGTGTCATTTTTTATATACTCGTTCTCTTCTTTAAATTATTGTTATCTCTTTTTTCTTATTAGAACATTGACGTTAATGTCATTTAGGATCGAGGTGCCGTTTCGTAAGAAGAGAACATTTTTGACAAAAATTTTTGATCAATATTTTTTGTGGTTACATTGAATATCATATTTTTGACCGAAAAATTTGTTGTACTATAAATGTAACGATTCTCCATATTCCAGACATTACAGTTTTTCACATTGGAGCTAGGTTTGTAAATATTAAACTTTTAAAGTCTGTCAGTTTCTTTCATGTTCTTTACGACGTTGCTAAAAAATGCCATTAAAGTTGTATTCAAAGCTGTTTTCGAAGCAAACATGAGTCGAATGTGTCACTAACGTTTGCTTGCAAGGCATTGCGGATAGACCCGAAAGAAATCGGTAACACTTGGCGCTCTGTTTATATATTGCAAACGCCATGCATTTTTCCTCGGACGTAAAACGGTGTTCCCGTGGTTTCTTGTCTGCATTTTTAATTATCGAAATTGTGTAATTCGAATAAGTATGCTTCTGTTTTGCAAATTAATAAAAAAGCGTTGCAGACAATGTGTAATACTGTTGAGATTTAGAACGACTTTTGACATTTTAAAAATATGACGGCCGCTCATCGCAAACAAAATATGTTTCAGCGCTAATACCACTATAACTCGAAGCGCTGCAGTGCAGACAATTTCTGAGTGCGAGTTGGGTATCGGTGCGGAAATCCAATATGGCGCCGTTATGACAGCTGGCAGCCATTTTCTTAAGATACAAAAAAATTCTCCTAACCAAACTCTATAACTTTCTAGAAGAAATCAACTCTCTAAGTGTTATCATTCCGGAGCTAAAATTCGAAAACTCCGAGCATTACTTAAAAAACCCTCAAAATTGACCACTATTCCACATGCCAGGGCTTTTCCAGAATTTTCATTTGGGGCCGAGACTGACGTTCCCTGAAAATTTCAGGAAGATCGGCTGTCTAGTTCTCGAGATCGAAAATTATTAATAGATAGAACATAGAACATAGATAGATAGATATATAGATAGAAACCGACAGATCAGAAAAAAAGTTTCCATAATGATGAGAACAATAGAAGAATTTATTCTCCATACAAAAATGCAATTTTCAAACCTCGATATCTCAGCCAATTTTCAACCGATTTTGATGAGTGAGGGCTCGTTTGAAAGCCGCTGCGACGTAGTTTTGTTTTTAAATAATTTAAAGGAGGAGGGGGCGAGGAAAAAAAAAACTCAAAAGTTCGCCTATGGCTCGTTGTCCCAAAGGTTTTTGTATGGAGTTTTTTGGGATTGTGGACATTTTTTTTGGGGTGTGGGGACTACGTGACGCCCTCCGCTACCGCTCCGGGCATGATTTTGCCTACATTTTCCAGAGAAAAAAACTTCTGAAAGTTCGTTTCCCGCCCGATGCCCAAAGAAAAACTGTCGACATTTTTTGTCTCCAAAAAATTCGGCCCGCAAGAACATCTCTAACACACATCAAAGATGGCGTAATCTCACCCATCCAAAGGGTCAACCATAATATTTTGCATTGCTAACTTCCCAATTCCTTATTTGAAGACAAAAATCACATTTAATTTGCGAAGTTCGAGTTCGCCGTTCAGTATTCTTGTTTTACAACAAGATCCCGAAACTTCTCGTGAATAATTTTTGCAACAAACGTTATGTTCAAAAAAAGGTCGAGATTGTTTTATCCTCTCCAACACAAAATTGAACTGTTAATTTTCTACTTTTACTGTGGGCTTGAAATTGCAATATTGAAATATGCTTAAGTTACCTAAATTTGGAAATATAAAACTAGTAAAAAAAATGATAATCTCAACTGAAAAGCATGTAATTTATATCCGCACATTGTGACTCAATGTAAATTTGTTAAGTGTTTCCTTATTGGAAATAAAACGAGAACATTCTTAGCGGTGATGTGTGTAGATTTATCAATTTATTACAATACTTCGAATCCATTACAATCATCAACATTTATGGAACATTTATGAGATCGAAACTGACTTTTTTTATGAATGGGCTAGATGAAAGCGTGGGATGACAAAACATGTTTTACGTTAAATGTGTCGTTACTTGTAAACAATTTTTTTTGTTTGTGACAAAAATTATTTTTACTTTTTTTTCGAAGAACTGCAAAGGCAATGTTGTAATTACGAACGAAAATTCGAAAGTCGTCGAGCGATATATATGGCAAAATGAGATTTGAAAGTAATTTCCACTACATTTGGTGAGGGAGAAAGAAAGAGACTAACAATGTGTAAGTCTTTTCTGGCATACACATTTAAAATGCAAGCATTCAGTGCGACGCGACATCGGCTTATGTCAAAGTAAATGAAATTTAATGATAAGCAGCACACCATATTTCATTGCATCACATGAAATTTCGTACACTTTGGCATAAACCGCCGCCACACTAAAAGCTTAGGTTGCTTATATTGGAAGAGTGGAAGAGATGTTTTGTGAAGTATGAAGTATGAGAGTCTTTTTCGGAAGCCATGCAACCCATCAAAGGATGAGTGTTATAATTTGCTTCCCAAACTGTGAGTTTTACACGTCCAGTTTAAAGTAATGGAGTTATAATCAGCTTGAGTCTTTTTCCTACTAGTTCTAGTTGGGGAAATGGTGGTTTGTGACACAACGACGTCTCGAGCGGGTGCAAGCCCAAGATATGTGCAACTGATTAATGGTGAAGGTCTATAGGGTATATTCTGTAATTTATTTTTTTATTTGAAAATACAAACTATTATATGGCCATTCGTTTTCGTAAATGAATTTACAAATCTTGGCATAAACAATTAGATTTCGCTTACTCCTAATTGAGATATGAAGAAATTGCAAGAGCAAATATCAACATTTTTATGACAAAGTTCCAAGTTGAAACAAAACGTATTTGCGATATTTAAACTTCGTGTGTGTTGATGTGAGAGGTACATTAACAGAGAATTAAAATAATATTTAGTAATTTTTACGTTGAATTTACTTTTGGCACCAATATCGAGTGTGATTCAGAGCAAATCATTAACCGAACAATGTGTAGGTAAAATTTTGAAAACAAAAAAAAAACATGTTCAACTTTTCACATTGGAATGCGAATTCTTTTGCCGTTATTGAATGCTTCACTTAAAAATTGGTTTTAACGCCAGGAATTACTAATTTTGTGCACATTCACGTCGAATTACTGCCTATGGTACACATGTACATCACCATCTTGCTAGGAACATTTTCGTGTCTAAATGAGGGGGAGTTCGTGGGAAGTAAATCACATTAACCAAAATGTTCATCTTTGTGCAAAAACCAGTAACGGGAGTTTGAAAATTTACAAATTGATTACAAAAATTACATTTTCTGTCTCGAATGCACGATAGGTGCAAATTAGAGGCAGTACAAAGTATAAAATGGTAAAATCCATTTTCTCGATTCACAATCCTCAATTCCAGCAATAATACTTTGACAACCAATGTTGAAGGTACTTGAACAAATACTTTAATATCTCAGACCTGTAACTGTCTCACACAGACGCAGAGGCTCCTCCCCATTAGAACTGTCCAAAAATGTACCGGAAAATTAAGTTTTCGAAAAGTTGGAGGGCAAGCCCGGATCCCATTAAATCGCAAAGGATTTCTTCCGACCCATAGAAACTTTTTTCGGTGGAACATTTGACACCGTTTTCCAGCCTGGCCCACAACTATTCGAAAACTGAGAATTTTGGACAGGTCTTGTCCCCATATAGATCGAGTTGAGAAATCTTGAAAATATTTGAATGAAAGGAGGAGCGATCTTCTGTTGAATGCAACAGTGCTAACAACAGTTCTCATTTCTCATACACATTTCTTTGGTTTAGATAAAGTTTGCCACGGCCAGGTTAGGCCCGCCTACAGAGTCAAATATAAAATATATATTTGACGATGGATACAGGCTTAACCTGACATTAAGGGGCCCTACAGAGATTACTTAACGCAAAAATTAGAATTTTTTACTTTACTCCTTTCATGCAAAAAGGGTACATTTTGACCCAATTTTGTTAGAGCTGTCACGCTTGCCTTATATCGGGGCAAGGCAAAATCGCCCAGTGTATTTTCACTTTCGACGATAATATCGTTTTTTGATATGATAATATTGTTCCTCGAACGATATTATCATTTTCAGCTACGATAATATCGTTTTCCAAACAATAATATCTTATTCAGACAGAATAATATCATTGTTGCAATGACATTTTCATATGTATGGGGTATTGGAACACGAAAAATTGAATTTTTTTTGGAGTGCTCTGCCCCCTCTCCCCCGCGCCTGCGGCGGGCTAGATTACGCCTGTGGCTGGCTATATTACGCCCTGCAGGCTGCCTTACGTGCATGGGGCTCTGCCCCAAACCCCGCTGGGGGCTCTGCTCCTTAGACCCCGCAAGGGGGATACTCTTCTTGACCCCCCTAGGCGACCCCGCTTTTTTATTAGCGCGTTATTATCGTGGCCTGCGGCGCTGCATGTTATCGTCTTTTGTAATGTAAACAATATTTTCTTTCCTTTGTTTAACAGTCACAAGCAAAATATTTGCAATCTTTTTTATTCATAAAGTGTACAAACCTCAGGGGTATGGGAACACGAAGAATTGAATTTTTTTTGGGGGGGTTCGGCCCCTCACCCCTTGCGCCTGCGGCGTGCTAGATTACGCCTGCGGCTGGTTATATTACGTCCTGCAGGGGGCCTTACGTGCATGGGGCGACGTTTCGTAAAAGGTAAAAGTCCCTAGCTTCGCTATATACCTAGGTTTTCGTGACATTCCGTAAAAGGAAAATCTTCCTGGTTTTGCTAGCCACCTAGTTTTTTGTGACATTTCGTAAAAGGAAAAGTTTCCTAGCTACGTTAGCCACTTAGTTTTTTGTGGCTTTTCATTTCATTTTTTATCGACCAGGTGAGGAGATGAGATGAAGAGATGAGATGAAAAGATAAAATGAGGAGATGAGACCAGGTGAGGTCGTCTAGAAGTCGCACAATCGAATTGATTTTGAGACTCTCAGTTGGTCCCGCATAGTATTGTGAAACAAAATTTCGTAAACGAAATTTTTTGCTCATGATATAAATCTTTGAAACAATAATATCACTTCTTACACGATAATATCGTTTTCTGATATGATATTATCGCTTTGAGACGAAAATACACTGGGCGATTTTGCCGGTCACCCTTATATCAACTCCTCCTCTTGTGTAACGTAATATTTTTTTCTGTTCTAGGAGGAAGCTGGGTAGGCCAAATTCTTTAGGGGCCATCCATAAATGACGTCCTATAGTTTTGATCATTTCTAGACCCCCCTCCCCCGCGTCCAACATCGTCCAATTTTACTACCCCCCCCCCCCCCCAAATGACGTCCAATTCAAAGACCCCCCCAAACAAAAACAAAATATAGAAATTTTGAGTATTACTTTCCACATATGTTTTTTCATTTAAATGAAACTTGAACTCTAAAAAGGAATATTTACACTTTTTTTTCCCAACCATGCTCGAAATGATCTGTAATAGAAACAACTGGAAAGATCGCCTCTTTGTTTTTTTCTTGACAGACCATTTCAAGCATGCTTGGGGATATGTCCACATCGCTTTCGGAAAACCATTCGGCATCCTCGCCATTTTCGTTATTCGTGACTATTGCCATAATTTCATTCCCCCGTTGAGCAACGATTCTTCGTGGCCTTACTTTTGGAACAGTTATGGCTCCAGTTTTATGCACGTATTTTGTATGTTGACTGAGTTGGACGATCGTAGCAAAATACTTCCCACAAGTTTTGCAGATACGTTTGTCCAAACATGTTTGAATCGACGAGCAACACAAATCGTACGGTATTGGTCGATATTTTTTAAAAGAAAGAGACTATTGGCACATTGTGCAAATAGTCTCTTCTATATATTGTTGGCTATTTAAACTGTGTGCAAATAGCCGAAGGTATATAGAAGAGACTATTTGCACAATGTGCGAATAGCCAACAATATATAGAAGAGATTATTTGCACACTCAGACGTAGTACTAATTCTAGTTTCCTTACCCGAAAACTTTTTGTGACATTTTGTGAAAGGAAAACTTCCTTACCTTCGTTGCCTACCTAGCTTTTATAGCACTTTTTCGTGAGATTTCGTAAAAGGAAAAGTTCCCTAGCTTCGTTAGCCAACTAGCTTTTCGTGACGTTTCATTAAAACGCAAATTCCCTAGTTTCGTAGGCCACCTAGTTTTCGTGACATTTCCTAAAAGGAAAAGTTTCCCAACTTTGTTAGCCACCTAGTTTTTGTGATATTTTGTAAAAGCAAAAGTTCCCTAGCTTCCTTAGCCAACTAGCTTTTCGTGACGTTTCATTAAAGCGCAAATTCCCTAGTTTCGTAGGCCACCTAGTTTTCGTGACATTTCGTAAAAGGAAAAGATTGCCAAACTTTGTTAGCCACCTATTTTTTGTGATATTTTGTAAAAGTAAGAGTTCCCTAGCTTCCTTAGCCAAGTAGATTTTCCCAACTTTGTTAGCTACCTAGTTTTTGTGATATTTTGTAAAAGGAAAAGTTCCCTAGCTTCGTTAGCCAACTAGCTTTTCGTGACGTTTCATTAAAACGCAAATTCCCTAGTTTCGTAGGCCACCTAGTTTTCGTGACATTTCCTAAAAGGAAAAGTTTCCCAACTTTGTTAGCCACCTAGTTTTTGTGATATTTTGTAAAAG
>CM055406.1:58681108-58708603 GCA_029228625.1 Pseudolycoriella hygida
AAAGTTGCCTAGCTTCCTTAGCCAACTAGCTTTTCGTGACGTTTCATTAAAACGCAAATTCCCTAGTTTCGTAGGCCACCTAGTTTTCGTGACATTTCCTAAAAGGAAAAGTTTCCCAACTTTGTTAGCCACCTAGTTTTTGTGATATTTTGTAAAAGCAAAAGTTCCCTAGCTTCGTTAACCAACTAGCTTTTCGTGACGCTTCATTAAAGCGCAAATTCCCTAGTTTCGTAGGCCACCTAGTTTTCGTGAAACTTTTCCATATACATGTACATTGTACAAATACATATACATATCATGTACATATTATAAAGTTGATGAAAAATTACATTGAAAACTTTCTTCTTTGTGTAAGAGTTTTGGTTGAATTTTACGTCTTTCCATGTGCAAATAGTCTCTTCTATATATTGTTGGCTATTTGCACATTGTGCAAATAGTCTCTTCTATATACCTTCGGCTATTTGCACACAGTGTAAATAGCCAACAATATATAGAAAAGACTATTTGCACAATGTGCAAGGAGTCTTTTCGTTTTTAAAAACGTCTGGTAAGATTTGGTCTGGATTGAGCGGATTCAATAATAGCAATGACGCAAAGTGTTTATTTTCCGGAGAAACATTCTTTCTTCGTCACTTTGAATGATCGGATCTGGTGCTGGGATGAATCATAAAAGTAACCAAAAGCAACCAAAAGTAACCAAAAGCACCAAATGAGAGCCAACAATATATAGAAGAGACTATTTGCACATGGAAAGAATGTTGAAAATACTACTTCGACATGACAGAGACATGGTAAAAATTTGAATAAATGATTTTTCGGCATTTTCTCAGTAATTTTTTTTTGTTGGACGTCCATAAGGTCTTGACACACCCCCTCCCCCCCGTCCGGTTGCGTCTGGTTTTTCATACCCCTTCCCCCCCCCACTAGTATAGGACGTCATTTATGGATGGCCCCTTAGTAGAGTCATTTAGAAAAGAAGTGCTCGTCTTACTTGACAAACATGCTCCGCTTGTACAGTGTACGACTATGCAGAAGAATAACCCGTGGTTTAATTCGCAAGTAACGTCAGTGTGCCTATTGTTGAACGTCTCATTTTTTTATACTTTCGACCGTTCGCTTGACTTAAAGCTGCAAAAAAGCGTGCCTACAACTATATTTATTTAATCTTTTAGTTATTTTTGCGTTTTTCTAGATATGAAAAGAGTAATTCGATTTATTATTTAAACAATTTACAATAAAAACAATAAAAAAATGTACCATGTAGCCATTATTGAACGTGCGATTTTTGACATTTCAAATGCATGGCAAACTATGATTTCTTCAAACGTTCAACAATAGGAACTAGTTCAATAATAGGTACGTTGACGTTAAGTAAATCTTTAGTGGAACGGGATCTGGCCAACATGTGACCTTTCAAAGATTTAAGTTATTGCGGAATTAGGCCACGCACGCTGTTTGTCTAATACGAGAGAGCTGTGGGGAAGCTGTCGAAAGCACTAGAAAAAGATCTACAAAAGCAAATAGTTGGCCACATGAAAAACAACTAAACAAGAACCTTATTTTTAAATATCAATCCGGCCTCAGAGCCAGTTACAGCAGAACTTCTGCGCTTCTTAAAGTGACGAATGATGTCAGGGACAATATGAGCAAAAACATTGCGACTGAAATGCTTCTTTTAGACTTCTCCATTTTGACTCGGTCTCCCATAATCTAATTTTATAGAAACTCCCCAAGTGTTATGGATTCTCACCTAACGCTATCTAGCTTATACGGAGTTATCTGTCAGATCGTTTCCAATCAATGGATTTCAGTCTAAACCGTTAGGAGGCAGTGGATTCCCCCAAGGGTCTCTCCTTGGTCCTGTTCTTTTCTCCGCATTCATCAATGACCTACCGAACAATGTGAAACATTCCAAAAACCACCTGTTCGCTGATGACTTCCAGATTTACAAGGCAGTTCATGAGGATAACGTTATCACAGATATGCATCTTTTGAAATTATACCTCATTGCGATTATGGTGTGGGCTGAGCACAATAAGTTATTGCTCAACGCGGGTAAAACGAAAGCCAAATAATGGTGCTGGTCAGAGACTACTACATTGCCGACAACTGGTGCATTTACTCTAACTGGCTTTAATGAGCGGCAAAACTCATCTCCATTTTACATTTCGCGATGACAAATCTCACTCACTCAAAATCTCTTCAACCACACTCATTCATCAATCATTTTGCAGGTGTAATCTCTGAGGTTGGAAAGATGGGCCCGCATAATGACATGCACTGAAGCATTTTCGCTAACATTTTTCATTTATTTATTTTTTTCCTTTTTCACTCTTCTTATTGGACCCGTACAAAGTACAAAGGTCCTATACGTATACTACAAACAATTTTATTGTAACATGGGGTAGATCGAGGTGATTATCGTCTAGAGATAACGAATCAGCAATAAAAAAAGTGTCCGTCGGTCTGTCCGTCTCCACTTTTTTCCAAGCGGCTCAACCGATCAGCCTACACTTTTTTTCCCTGAAAGGTACATGCCTACCATGATTCAAGTTCGAAGATGAGCAAAATCGATCAAGTGGTTCCGGAGATATGGTCGAGGAAGTGACCAAAAACATGATTTTTCGAGGGTCGGTGAAGCTTTTTCGCAAATATCTCAGCAAGTATAGCACGGAAATTGCTCAATTTGGTGTCAAATGAAAGCATTTGATGTCACAAAACTGGGAAAAAAATTTTGTGGGAATCGGTACAGGGGTCTGGGCACTGGAACCAATGGAATGGACGAAATTGAGATTCTTGGCCATATACGAAAACAGTTTTTCGTCTATATTTCCTTAACTATGCAATATGGAGATTTACAGTCAAAGGCAAAGTTGTAGAGAATTAAATTTAAGCGAACACGTGTTTCAGGGTTTTGGGGGGATATTGTCCAATCCTGGTATATGGCCACTTCCATAAATGGGCAGGATAACCCGAATCTCCAGAACTATGAGAGATGGAAAGTTGGTTTCAAAAGCGAAGTTATAGCTAGAATTAAATTTAAGCGAACACTTGTTTCAGGGTTTTGGCGAAATATGGCTTAATCCTGGTATATGGTCACTTCCATAATTGGGCAGAACGACCCGAATCTCAAGAACTATGAGAGGTAGAAAGTTGCTTCCAAAGGCAAAGTTGTAGAGAACAAAATTTTAGATAACACGTGTTTCAGGGTTTTAGGGAAAAATGACTTAGTCCTTGGATATAAGCTTTTCTATATTTGAATGGTCCGAGACGTACTGCGGTAGGGCCTTTGACATTACCTTGGGTAATTTCAAAAGACCTTTGAATTTTTTACAGTTATAAAAGAACAGAAAACGTTGGATTGTTTGCTTATTTGTATATTTAGGTACGTTCGAGTCACTTCGCCACATCTATTCTGTTTGTCACATCTATTCTGATACGTACGGGTCTTTGGTTATGTTTCACATTTAGTTCTATTGTTGCATTTCTTTTCTTTTTTTTTTCTTCTTTTTTCGGTACAATAGAATGTCACGCGTTGTTTTGCTTGGAATTATGTATGTTGAAAAGGTGATAAAACCTGAAGTCAATAAATTCAATTCATTCAGTATATGAATTACGAGCTACCTCTGTACTAATTGCATCGACTGTATTCGGAATTCGGAGTGTGTCAGATTACCGAAAGACAAATCTACCCATCACAGTTAAAATTTAGGAATCTTCTTAACAGATTGGCTTGTGTCAACTGGCTTTTATATGGGAAACTACTAAGGATAGATGTCAGATTGGAACCACGAATCGCAATACTTACAAATGAAATTTTAAAACTTTCACTCTTCTACGTCAAACATTCGTAATTCAGTCAGCAAATGTGAGTGACTTTGTACTTCCACCTGAAAAAAAAGCATCTTCATTGATTTCTGTCATAAAATTGATCATGACTTCGTCACATCATGTTTGGCCACCAAATCCATAAAGTTCATTAATGTGTCAATCGACAAAGAACTTCACCCTAAATTCGATGACTGGATTTTGCCTTCTTCCAAAATCTATCTGAAACTGAAACAATAATGTCTTTGGGACGAAATGTTTATCTGAAATGATTTATATTGACTGTCTTTTTTTGATAAATGACGAATTGTTAGGATGTCTGTATCTGTGTCTGAGATATAGGGCATTTCAAAGAGCACTTACCTTCCCTAATCACCGATAGAAGATTAGTATTAGTTGAGACAAAATTAGAGGTTTTCCTTAGAAGCGAAGCTTTTAATAGTAATAATAATCCGCCGTTACAACCCGTCCGGATCAGAGGCTAAATCATTTTATTAATTAACTTGTTCCGCAATGTTTTTTGTGAGCTTTTGTTCACATGGATTCTCTTAGAGATCCTTTCTTTACCGAAGTTTTTACTGTGTCAGTAGTGTATGATGTACTAGGGTGGAAGCGAAGCTCTTATATGATCAGTCTCAATATAAGGCAAGTGTTACCGACGCGACGAGAGCTAATTTTTATTTACCTGCAAACAAATATTTCGATTATGTGCGAAGTGAATATCCCTATCACACCCACATTCCTAAAACATGGGTGTTGCAAACACAACAATTTTACAAACTCATTACGGAATGGTATTTTTATACCTGCTATCGTATTTCGAACTCAAGTGCAATTACACAGCATGTCAGTATATTATGCAACCTATAAGCATATTACACAGCATGGAAGCCTTTTTTCAACCTAAAGGATTTTTTTATAGGCGAGGAAATGTTCATAGACCTCCTGGACGAAGGTAGTGTTGACCTACCAACTAAAACCCTTTCCTTACTCTTCATGCTCTCTTACGCTAAAGGGGTGATAAAATTCAACATTACGTCACCTTTTTCACTTCTTCGTAGTACTTTTACTTGTTAGCCAGAGCTCTACCCCCCTCCCCTTTACAATAATTAATTTCACTCCGCAAAGTGTCCAAAATGGGTAAAATAAAGATGGCAAAAACCTTAATCCTTCCAAGTGCGAACATCTTTCGTTTTATCAGATTTTCAAAGTGGTCAAAAGCGTGGGTTTTATGATTGGTGACTTGTATATCCGCGAAATTAGCATGGAAGCTGCTTTTCAAGATCGCTGGAAAATCATATTTTGATAGCGGATTGTTTCTCAATAGTATCGCAGCAAAATAAGACCTTGACACAAAAAAATCAAAAATAATAACTCGAAAATTAGATTACGTTCACAAATTTAGCGGTAAAATAAAATTTTGGTCGCCAGAAAAAGATATTTGATTACGGAAACTGTAAAAACGACCAGAAAATAGTCAAATGTGTCTCGCCTTTTTCCTATTACGCAATCGTTCTCGCGAAATTTTACAGAATTCTGGTTCTTTCGCGAAATAAAACGTAAAGTCACTTCGCTCAATCCTATAGAATTTTTCCTTTTAAGGGGAGTTGCGGGAATGGTTAATTATTTTTATAGTAGCCATCGCAAATTTGTATTGTACACTCTTGTCGACTTTATTAATTTAGAAGTGAAAGTTCTAAAATAAATAGTGAAATGAAATTTAGAAATATATAAATCGCTAGGGAAATTTCCGAACAAATTAACCGATTTTTGTGTTTTACACTAATTTTTCCCATTAGCTCGGCTGTGTGTGGCTACGGCGGGATCAATTTTTCAGTTGGAACCAATTTGAATTGGTAGCACGACTAAGTAAAGCCATGAAACATGACGATCAGAACAAATGAAAAGAAGATCTCTAAACATTTGTGTTTAAATTATTGATTTTTCAAGCTTTTGACCCATTTTTTAAATTTTTCTTGCTGCTGCTAGCTTAAATGTTTAGAGATCTTCTTTGTTCTGATCGTCATGTTTCATGGCTTTACTTAGTCGTGCTACCCTACGTCAAAAGTGACTTCTGATTTGGAAAGAGCATACCCAAATTGCTCTAGAGATGACTTAGATGCGACTTTTTGAGCTTTATTGTGGACGCATTGTAACGACTTCTATGTAAATTACCGTATTTTTAGCATGTTTTGACCTCCCCTGGCTCTCCACGTCTCCATAGACGAGATGTGACCACATTTAATTTGAAAATAACTTTTTTATGACCCAAAATACAAAATTAACCGAAAAATGTGAAGATGTGAAAATATGTTTGGTTTTTTCCACAGATGTGACTAATGTGAATCGCACGTTCTCTCACACCGCAGCTTGTGGATGACCACTTAGGTCACATCTCGGCACATTTTCACCTACAGAATTGAGAAGTGACTCATTATTGGACGTAAGTATCATAGATACTGAGAATTTGCCTTCAAAAATTTCACATTTCACATTTTTTCACATACACTTACGGAAATATATTTTTGCATCAAATAGAATTTTGTACTTCTGCGCAAGTTTTTGCAGTGTTAAAAAGCTGCGCAGAAGTACAAAATTCTATTTGATGCAAAAATATATTTCCGTAAGTGTAATGTGACTCACATCTGTGGAAAAAAATGTGTATCACGTTTTTTCACATCTTCATATTTTCCGGATAATTTTGTCTTTTGGATCATAAAAAAGTAATTTCAACTTGAATGTGGTCACATATCGTCTATAGAGAGCCAGGGGAGGTCAAAACATGCGTTCATCATCAGAGTCACATCTAGGTCAATTTGGGTATGCCCTTTCCGAATCAGAAGTCGCTTTTGACGTAGGTCACATAGATCCAGATAATGTACCGTTTGAAAGTAGCCAGATTTCACATTTGACAAAAGTTTCATCAATATTCATCAATTAGAAAAAATCTTTTTCATTTCTACAGTTCTCGGTTAATTTTGTATTTTAGTTACCCAATAACTACTTTGATTGAAACTTAGCTCACTACTAGGGTATAGTGGGCCGATAGAGGTCAAAAGATAATAACTATACCCAAGAAAATTGGTAATTTGCATGAAAGTTGCTTTCTTTAACATTTTCATGGAAATCTTCACATTTCATAATGCTCAGTTTTGTTGTTTTAACATCCAAAAACAAGTTCAACTATAAATACGACCACACCATAGATACCAGCAGCCGAATGTAAGTCGAATCTCATGTTAGGCACAGAAAACGACAATATCTTCTTAAAAAATCCTTCGAATTTTATGGCTTTTAATAAAGTGTCTGATGTTTAGAAAATTACACTTCAACAACAAATCACGGGTTACATTTACAGCTTGCTCATATGTGCTTTCGTCGAAGATTGATAATATTAACAAAAAATGAAAATTATTAATGATCCCCGCATCTCCCAACAACCAAATAATCCATGAAATTTGTAAATGTGAAAAAATGTGAGTCACATATGTGAATCACATTTGCGTCACATTTGCGACACATTTGTTCCAAATGTGAAACCTTCCTCACTATTATAGCACATTGCTTCCTTACTATAGCACCTAAGACAAATCGGACGTCACATTCGTAAAGAGGAGACTCGAATGCGCTGAAAAGTGATCTCAAAGCGAATATTGACAGTTACTATGTGTAAGAATGTGCCAGTCACATATCGCAAATAACGGCGAAAAAGCAAATTTGTCCATTATGTGAATCTCACATTCTTCCTGGTCATAACTTAAAAACTCCCATTTGTCGCACATTTTGGCACATTTCTACATAACGTTTACGAAAATGAAGTCCGATTTGAGCGCGATATTAACGGAGAATGTGCCATTCGAAATTTCACATATTTTCACATTTTCAAATTTCATGGAATATTTTGTTGTGGCACTCATCAAAAGTATTTCCATCACAGAAATGTGGCAAGTGTGACACATTTAAGCTGGGAGTTGCGGGAAATGTCTGTTCTTTATATACTTTAGGCGATACAAATATGTAGAAGTAAATTTAACACTACATTCGGCGAAGGTACACCATTTCCGGTTTCGTTTGAGTTAGCTCAATTTATTTTTAACGGCTGCTGCAAGATTGTCTAACTCATATGATGTAAATCATCTCGGAATTGTTGTTAGTTTTTTACTAGTCAAACTATTTTTAAGGGCTAAATCTTTATTGAGCAATCTTGCACAGTGGCCAAGTCTCTTCCGACTAAGCAGAAAAACTTGTAGGTCCTTAATTTCGTCAGAAGTTAGACCATTTTCATAAAGCATAGCGTTTTCTTCGTTTCTAAACAAAATAGCCGATTGATTGTGGTTCATTAGAATTATTGATTTTTTTTCGAAATTGCCAATTTTTTTGACATTTTACCATCTCTGGCCACGTCATATTGACGAGATGTGACCTAGGTATTGGTTTACTTTATTTTATGTAGGGAGTTGCGGGAATTGTGAAAAGTTAACACAGCGCTGTGTCTGCAATCCGTATAAGGGATCAATGCAGAAATATTACGAATAATAATGTCTACAATGTTTAATAGTATGAAACTGTATTATTCAGTGTCTAATACGCAACTCGTCGTATGTCCTGTAAATTTACGCAAGTCGCTGTAACTGAACTCAACCTCTCACATACATTTCCAAATTTATGTTTCGTGTATTTTACTTGAGACCGTTTAGGATGCGTGTAGGCTCAAAAAAAATTTCGTCGACGGATCAAGTGATCCGTATTTTTTTGCGTTTTTTTTCAAATTTACGTACGTTTTTATATATTTTTTTAAGTACTGAGCTGTATTTCTTGCACATTTGCCATATTTGTTGTGCCAGTCTGCTTTTTTTATCGAAAAAGTCGTTCTGAGTCGAGAAATGTGAACATGTGTTTTCACATTTCCACATTTGTTTTCACATATGTGAGCCACATTTGCCTCGCAAATGTGAAATTTTATTTTTTTCAAGTGGCACATTTGTCGTTTCCGTCGCACATTTGCCATGGGTCAATGCACTCAGAACGAATTTTTCGATGAAAAAAGCAGACTGGCACGACAAATGTGGCAAATGTGCAAAAAGTACAGCTCAGTACTTGAAAAAAAAAAGAAAAAAAGTACGTTTATTTGAAAAAAAAGTACGTTTATTTGAAAAAAAAAATACGGATCACTTAATACGTCGACGAAATTCTTTTTGAGCCTAAACGGCCGTACGTAAAATTCACGAAACATAAATTTGGAAATGTATGTGAAAGGTTGGAATCGACATAGTGCTAAAATTTTCAAAATTTCGCAGATTGTGTGTGAAATAATGAGTTCAGACAAACATATCCGCTGAAAAGAGAACGTTTCCACACATTTGTATTTTCGAAAAACTTTTTCAAATATAGACGATATTAATGAACTGACAAAGTTCAGTAGTATTTTTCATTGAAAAGTAGCATTTCCCGCAACTCCTAGGCATAAAATCATTTTAAAACTAATAAATCAAAAATGTGATTTTCACATTTCACATTTTTTTTCACAGATGTGAATGTGAAATGTGAAAAAATGTGAGCATCACAGCATTTTTAGCATGTTCAAATGGCACATTTGTCGTTACCTTGACATTTTTCGTTGATGCTAGTGCACATTTGCAAACTTCATGGTAGAATGTGCCGAGATGTGACCTGAGGCACTATAACAAAGCACTCTATATAGGCGATTGTGACAATCACATCTGGCAAATTTGCCCAAAAATAGCGACTTTGGCCACTTTCTTCGCTCTCATTTCCACATAGAACGTAACTAATTATAGGACTTAGGGTCACATCTCGGTACATTCTAATTAGGAAAGAAACCGGAAATGGTGTACCTTCAACGAATGTAATGTTAACCCTTTGGGTACTAAATTTTTTGCGTGTTATATTTTGGGAAATTTGCATTTCTCAGTGAGCAATAGCGTGAAAGTTAGTAACTTATCTGAGAAACTGTAACTCCTACAGATTTTTGTCCTGTTGTTTTAGAAGGTCCCTGTCTACAGCTTTCCAAAGAGCCCCCACATGACTCTTTTGCATGTTCCTGTCACAATCTGGAGCGTTTTGGATAATTTGAGATTTGTCTTAGAAATGGTCACACTAGTACTCTAAAACCGCTTAAAGTCTATAAAAATAGACATTTCCCGCAACTCGCTGGTAACAGCAAGAATAATTTAAAAAATGAGTCAAAAGCTTTAAAAATCAATAATTTACAGCTGAGAGAATATAAACCACTACACTCTCCTGTATTTTGTGGGTTTCGTGTGGAGTATTTTTTTGTATGATTTTTTACATTGAAAATATGGGTTCCACACGAAACGAACGAAAACGTCAAAGTGTAGTTTTACATTTTCTCTTAGCTGTAAACACAAATGTTTAGAGATCTTCTTTTCATTTGATCAGTACAATGTTTCATGGCTTTACTTAGTCGTGTTACCAATTTAAATTGGTTTTAACTGAAAAATTGATCCGCCGCAGCCACACAGAGACGAGCTAATGGGAAAAGTTAGTGTAAAACTCAAAAATCGGTTAATTTGTTCGGAAATTTCCCAAGCGATTTATATATTTCTAAATTTCATTTCACCACTTATTTTAGAACTTTAAGTTTTAAATTAATAAAGTCGACAAGAGTATACAATGCATAACTGCGATAGCTACTATGAAATTAATTAACCTTTCCCGCAACTCCCAGGGACTAATTTCATATTTATAGCAATCAATAATTATTTTCTCGCTATCAAAGAACTACTTTTCAGCGATCAAATTTTTTCTTCTATTGTTAGCTGTTATTTCTACTTGAGTTGTTTGACTTTATTTTACGCTGATCAATTTTCATTTTACCTTGAGCAAATTAGTATTTTAAAAAGCTTTTTCGTTATCATATCTCATTATAATTTCGACGATCATTTTTTCATTTAACTGCTATCAGTTTCCCTTTTCGTCGAGATCACTTTTTTGTTTTCCTGTGATCAAAATATTCCGTGCTTTTTTCACGATCTTTTTTATTTTTTCCGCTATCAATTCTCTTTTCCTGCGATCAGTGTGTCAACGAGATGGACTTCAGAAAATCACGAAAAAAATTAGTGAAAATTTGTTGAGTGATTCTGGTTATAGGGTGCTCAGTGTGGATCCAACTCAAGCTACGCGATACTACACGATAGTTGGTAGTTTTTCATGAATATACCTCTAATGATGAGTGTTTTTGTGCAGTGTTATAGAGAAAAAAGAGGAGAATTTTGTTGTCTACGCATTTATGGCTCCGATGCCCTAGGTCGGTCTAAGGTTAACCCGAAAGTCCTTTTTTTTGCTATGAATTAAAGAGAAGCTTTTTGATCCTGCAAGCATGGGTCTCAAACAAAAAAAATCTTGAAAATTTGATTGATTTTTTTTTTACATTTTTTTTGAAGATTTCTTTTTTAAATTTTTGTCGTTTTGTGTGAATTTGAAGACGGGTTTTTCAATGTTGCCTTTTCGGCATTTTCCAATCCAATGAAATGTGAACGTTATTTCATATACTTAAGAGCGTGTCAGATATTTTGACAGTTCTATGTTTTGCGATGTTTTTCCATTGCATATTTCTAAGGCAGTGATCATCAATTTTAAATTCTGAAACATCTACTGTTTGCAAAACACATCCCTTTATAGATTCTCTGAATCAGAATAATTATTGAGTCTTAGTGTCAAAATTTGATCTGAAAAAACATCTTAAAGTACTCGGCTGCATAATACAATGCGATGTTTTTTCAGATAGGAACAGGCGTAATCGGTAAAGTGAATTTAATTTTTATGTCAATTGAAATGACAATTGCATTGTATGGAGTAAAAGATTTTACAAATCATTCTGATTTGGTCAGTTGTCAAAGTTACACGTTTTTGCAATCTAATAAATTATTTTATTTTTACCGACAATTCGTGTCTTTAATTGATCTTATCGTTTCTACATGGGGGCTCAAGGTAGTGGACCAGGACATTGAGTAAATAAAGTAAAGGAAAAGTAATTGGCAAAATTGAAAAGTCGCAAAGTTGTTACGTTGAAAAGTGAAAAGAGTCGATAAGCCGTAAAGTGTGAAGGATAAGCAAAGTGTTAAGTTATGGAAAGGAAAAGCAATTCATTAAGAACTAAAAACTATCAAGCTGCGAAGTGTAAAGTAAAGTCTCTGCAATTGAAAAGAACGGGACATTCTAGAAGAATTGTTATCGGCGACACGTGGGTGGAACAATACGAACAATAGAAAAGACTAGCTGAACAACGTGGTTGTATTTTGTGAAATCAAACCAAGTGCAAATTTTTTCTTATGGATGACTTCATCGAAAATTTAACTACCGCTGAACTACGTAAAATACTTCGAACTCGTGAATTATCAATTTCATACAAAAAGAAAATTGATTTAGTGAAGCGATTAAAATCGTCGTTGGTAAAGGAGGACACAGAGGAATTGTTTCGCGGAATTTTGACAAGCGACGAGGACGAAGAATTTGAAGATTCTTTGGACATGGCATCGAATTTTGTATTCAAGGATGTTGAAGATGCGTTGGAAAAGTTTACTGGTGAAACCACGAAGTCGGTAAATGAGTGGCTCAAGAATTACGAGGACGTAGCGAAAACCTGCGGATGGAATGAAATACAAATGTATTTGTACGCCCGCAAGTTGTTACGAGGTGCAGCACGAAGCGCAGTTGAAGCGGATAAAACGGTTTTCGATTATAAATTATTGGTAGAAGCGCTGAAGAAAGAGTTCGACAAGGAAAGGACAAGTTACGAGATCCATAAAGATTTGAGGCTAAGGAGAAAATAAGCGTCGGAGACATTCTAGGAATTTTTCTACGAAATGAAGAAAATTGGTCCGAGAGTGGATGAACCATACATGGTGCGATACATTGTTGATGGGTTATCAGAAGGAAGTAATGAAAAGGCAATTTTGTACGATGCGGAAAGTCTAGATGAATTGAAAGTCAAGCTCAAAGTGTACGAGACAATGCACAAGGTCAAATCAGCATCAGCAGCCGTACGTTGTAAAAACTGTGGATCGAAAAGTCACAATCAAGATGCGTGTCCGGATCAAGAAAAGGGAAAACGATGTTTCAAATGTAACAGCTTTAATCACATGGCTCGGGATTGTGCAGAAATCGAACCAAACAAGACGATGGGTGCTAAAGCGAAATCGATCAATTTCGTCACGAAACCTGATCTAGGAGTAAGTTTACCATTGTTGAAGCTTAAACCAATTGGTTTGAGAAAGTTTTCATTAGTCGAAAGTGAAGAGTGAACATTTGAGGACAAATGTTTTATTAAAGGGGGGGAGTATAGGAACAGGCGTAATCGGTAAAGTGAATTTAATTTTTAGATCAATTGAAATGACAATTGCATTGTATGGAGTAAAAGATTTTAATGCATAGCGAGCGGTATTGTTGTGTTACATTGACGGTTCATCGCCAATGTATACATAAAATATATGCCACGAAATTGCACGAAACTGTGTAAACTGCACGAAACCACTTATAAGCTGCACGAAACCATGTAAATCTAGTTACTGTGTAAGGTATGAAACGCTCTCATCGTACCAAACGAAAAACATGGCCGCTTTGTTGTTGTCAAAGCGAACGTGTGGAAAATATGTGAAATTTTTTGGTGTGTTTTCAACAAACCGCTCGCTTATTCATTAAAATTTTGAACTGAATTGGCTATGATATGCAGTTGTAACACATCTGCGATTACGACACCTCGCCTTTGGCTCGGATATCGCAAACTTTCGCAGATGTGTTACAACTGAATTACATAGCCAATGCAGTTAATAACTATTACAAATCATTCTGATTTGGTCAGTTGTCAAAGTTACACGTTTTTGCAATCTAATAAATTATTTTATTTTTACCGACAATTCGTGTCTTTAATTGATCTTATCGTTTCTACATTTTGACACTTAGAATGTGTTATGAAATCAGTAGATGTTTTGGAATTTAAAATTGATGATCACTGCCATAGAAATATGCAATGAAAAAACATCGCAAAATATAGAACTGTCAAAATATGTAACACGCTCTTAAGAGTTAACGCAATGTTTAAACGTTTGCAACACCTTTCCTGTTTGCCACATCTATTCTGATGCGTATACGGTTCCCTTGCATATGTTTTTATTTCGGGCTTGTTTCTATAGCGCTTGTAACCGAAAGAAAGGATTTTGCTGATAAAAAATTGAATTTCGTTCTATAAAATATTTATTTCTCTAATCATAAGCCTATTGTAAATAGATGTTGGTGCGTGTGAAATTTGTGATTAACTGTTGGGAACAATAAATATTACGGAAAAGTTATTTACGTAACTAGGAAAAATATAATGTTTTTAACGAGTGTGAGGTTTGCAGCCCGCGGCGAAGCAAAGGGTTTACAATCACACTAGTCAAAAACATATATTTTTCCGAGTTTCGTACAATATTTTTCATTCCGAGTAGAGATGAGCGGGTCGATCATTTTTCGAAACCCGACCCGGACCGAACCCGATCCGATAACATTTTTCGAAACCCGAAATCCGAATTGTTTCAAAACCCGACCCGATAACATTTTTCGAAACCCGAACTGTTTCAAAACCCGACCCGGACCGAACCACACACTCAAGTTTTTCGAAACTCACAACCCAAATTACTTCGAAACAAAAATTATTTCAAGGCACGACGTCTGCATTCTTCACGGACCTTAGACTAAAACAAATTCGTGTAGTGTAAGATGATAAAATTTAGACGAGTTTTGTAAAATATAAGAAGTCAATAAAGGATCGGGACCCGAATAAAATGATACAACAACCCGACCCGGACCGAACCCGTCCCGATAAAATTTTTCGAAACCCGAAACCCGAACTGTTTCCAAACCCGGCCCGGACCGAACCCGACCCGAGTAAAATTTTCGAAACCCGAAACCCATGAACCCGAAAAAAACAATTCGGGTTCGGGTTCGGGCCGGGTTTTTCGAAGTTTCGGGCAACCCGCTCATCTCTAATTCCGAGGGTTCAGGAAACTGCTTTTCTGTTTTGAAATAGGACGGAAAACAGCAGTTTTCCGTCCTAGGAATGAAAAATGAATTATCTCGTTTGCGTTGCAGTTAATCTTTAATTTACAATTTACGAATGGACTGAATGGATCACGCTCTAGTTTATCGGTAAATAGACTTTTATTTTGTACTTAATATAACATTTGATATATAGAATACCTAAAAGAAAATCCGTTGATGGTGACATTCTTAAATAAATCATACATTAAAAAAAATAAAACTCACGTTAATGTTATGTACTTGGACAAATGTTTGGTACGATTACGATTCAACGTCTGTTCGCGTTACACAAACGCGCGACCGATTCGAAATATTCAGTCGAAACGATATATCACGTTGTAGGAATATTTAATTTATCAATTTGTTTACTCCACCACTCCTGAATTGTGTCGGCCATTTTCCGTCGTCGAAATCGTAACGATTCGGTGATACACATTTCAATGAACGTGAATTTTGTGGCAAAATTCCCTTTCACCATATTCAGATGATCCAATAGCGCTGAATAATCTCTTCCCGGTCGACGTATATCTTTAAAAATTACATTTCTCGCCTCCATATTGTTCTGTTTGATATTTTCTTTTTGTTCGTCATCCATTTCATCAACATCGACGGAAGTTTCCTTCATTTTAATGGAATTCTTTTCGGATTTCACGTTCGATTGATGGTGATTGTGATGGCCATTATTAGTTGAATCGTCGCCATTGTTTGCATTATCATTCATTTCGCTTCGACTGCAATGGTCGTCGTTGTGATGGTCTTTGTGGTCGCGATTGTCTCTATCTCTATGGTCTCTGTGGTCGCGGAAATCACGGTCTTTCTGGTCACGATGATCGATTAACCGTTGCTGATCCATACCGTTGGTGCATTGTTGTAAAATTTTGGAAATTTCTTGTGCTTCGTAATCGTTTTGTGGTGATATGGGCATTGTGGGTCCATTGATTAATGGGACGGTTGCTTGAATTATAATCGATGTTGATAGAGGAGGTGGTGATAATAGTAGTGGTGACGTAGGTACGATTGGTGATGTTGATGCAGAATTGAATGATTTACTATTTATTAAAGGTGACGGTGTTGGAAGATGTGCGAGAGGATTCATTGTGTTCAATGGATTCGACATCGATGGTTCGTCTGACTCTTCATCTCCATTTATAAAGTTCTGCACGTGACCGTTTACATTAAAGTCTTCGTTTGATGATTCGTCATTGTCAAAGTCAATAATTAGGTCGTTTTCGGACTCATCATCCATCCGGGTAGATGATGTGTCCGAAATGGATGTATCGTCATCCGTATCGTAAGAATGAGCAGGCGATGAGCAAGTCGATGATGAGCTTAGACTTTCACGTGAATCCGTCGATAAGCGTTTAAAGACATAGTCCTTTCGAATCGGGCCTGCTTTGCGCTTTCTCGGTCGGCTGGTTGGTTCAGTCTTTTTCGGTGCATTCGATGCGTTTGACTTCATGGGAGCCACATCACCTAAATCCGCTTCGTCCACCATCACCATATGCTTGTCTTTTTTGTATGGATTTCCGAACATATGTTGGCGCACATTTGTCGGTTCGATTTCCCGCAACGGACTTTGCTTACTTTTCAGATATTCTTGATAATTACCCATCTCGGATATCGGCAGGCAGTGACCAGCATCTTTTGTGTACACATTAATTTTGCTGGTCGGAATCTTAAGGAAGTTTTCTCGCATTCTCGATATTTCGTCAATTAAATCACGACGAGGAACATCAAACGGGTTTCGGTAGTTCTTAGCGGAACATTGTTGGAATCCAGTCGGAACAGTTATGGTATAATTTTCGTATGTATTTATTTCTTGGTGTATCTTGGTAAATGTTTCTCGTAGTTGTGGATGTGTGACTAGGTCACGTTTCAGTGTGAGCGCACAATTGAGCTTCGCTCCTTCCACTTGGTGGTAAGTCGGCTTTGCCATTTTCAATTGCTTGAACACTCTTAAGCACATATTTTCCTGCTCTTGCTTGGCAGTGTTTTTCATTGTTTTTAAGTAATTTGCAACAGTTGGACTCAGATAGTTGTCCAGTGTTTCAGGAAGAATGTACTGAAGTAGAGGTACTGGTACATTTACTTGTGGACTGACCAATGCGCGTCGTAAAAATGGTGCATAGTACTGTGGGATAGTGCGAACGTAAGTAGTAAACTTATAAACCCATTCGCTCGGCGGGCTTAGCATATATTTGTTAAACAATTCGTTGAGTAGCGGCAGCAACGTTAAATAATTATACGGCAAAATCATTAAATGGACTTGCGTGAGGTTGACATTTGCTTTGAGATAGCCGAATGGCATTTCCTGCGGATTCTGATGAGGAGCATTCTGCTGAGCTTTATTATCGTTCCAAACAATTACCGGCCAGCATTTACTCGGTTCTCGCTTTTGGAATTGAAGTACTTGCAAAGTTAGTGGACTGGCTTCCACTTCGTACTTATCAATCGGAAAATTTCGCAGCAATATCGGCTCATCGATGCATGGTGTCACGATACGTATTTTTGGATGTGCATCTCGCGGTGGAAGATTGGGCGCCTTCTGGTCCGGCCAATACGGTTCGGGAATTGGCCAATAACCAACTGGAAATGTTTTTTGCGTCGGATGTTTCTGCACGTAAATCATCTTTTTCGTCGAACCTAGCAAAACGTCTTGCACTTCACCATCCTTCAAATCTTTTGGCATTATTGCATCGAAATGAACGACTACACCAGGCTGTACTTTCTGTACAAGGCTTTCGATACACTGATTTAAGACATAATGCGATTTGACACGATACGATCGGCCGCCAGTAACTTCACACATTTTTTCGATAGGTGAATCGTCATGTGGAACTTTGCCTGAAATAAGATTGGGAAAAAAGAAAGTATTGATGACGATGTTACTTATTTGTGTGATTGGTTGATACTTTTAAATACACATCTACCGACTCATCGGATCTGTGCATATAAATCTAGGTAGGGAAAGAAACAAAGGATCTGTTTTGACCACAGTCTGCATAACATCTATCTCTATTGTGCACCCGTCTAAAGTAACGGGTTAAAGTATAATTTTCAAAGGTAGGAACGACGGCTCTCTGCCGGACCTCCTTCTATTGCAATTAGCTAAGTTTGTATGAGATATAAAAGATGATTTTAAAGTTTAATAAAAGTTATGAGCGATGAGCTCTGAGTCCATACTTCCATTTGCGAAATGTTCCTTTAAACTACCGTCACAAGAAAAAAAATTAAGAAAAAATCAGCGATGATTTTCAACAAGATTCGCCGAAAAAAATGAAATTAACGGCGATTCTCGGCGATTATTTTGCTAATTTTGTCGCTAATTGATATTTTTCGGTGAAATTCGTTGAAAATCTGCGCTGATTTTCGCTAAGTTTTTTTCCTTATGGCGGCAGTTACTATCTTCTACTCTGTTCAGTGATGCGACAGCCTATCGTTTCGATCTTTAGGTGAAGTGTGCTGCAAATGCGACCAAAGCTAATTTCACTGCGATTTTTGAACTTTTCAATGAAGTCAGCCGATTTTAGTAATTTAAGCTGATCGGTAGCAACTGCAGCTAACTTCACGTTGAGTATTACTTGTAAAGATCAAAACAAAGGACAGTCAGACCTCTGGATTACTTGTAAAGATCAACACAAAAGACTATCACGCCACTGTATGTTACTCTATTCAAAAAATAACACTTTCGGAAATGCTCACTAAGATCCTAAACTACTACAACTCTGCATTGGGAGGCGACTATTTAGCGAAATATTGATGAAAAATGACCGAGTTGGTATTGACTGTTTAACCTGATCAGTTTACGTGCGAAAAATCAGTTAAATTCTAAAACTGATCATTTAAAGGCAATGTCAAAATCTCCAAGCAAAAGTTTGACAGTTCCTGCTACAAAATCAATTTTTTTGGCTGGGACTTGCGCTCATAACTGATGCGGTTGAAAATTAAATAGAGTAAAGAAACCCAGGAAGACAACTTGTAATAGTTGGACTCTGTTTTTTCAAACCCCGCAAAAGGATAATTTTTAAACTTTTTAGCTCAAGACTCAACTTATCGCATCACTCAACTTGCCGGTACTACATTCGCTCTGTTAAGTAGTAAACGTATGTTGCTTCTCTAGAGGTAGCGATATTCTTGCTAATTTTGTGACAAGAGGAGGAGAGAACTCTCTAGAATTTTGAGGAAAAAGGAATAATTTCAGTTTAGGGGGCCTATCTATTTGAGGGGGGGGGAGTAGGATGGAATGATAGGGGATCTCCCCCAGATCACAAATATGCAACCGATAGGTGGCGCTCGAGCTCCGTTTGGAAGTTACAGCGGTTCAAAATGTTATATGTTCCCTATCATTACCTTTGTAAACATTCGCTAAGTATGCACTTACCCAGGATACGCCACGTGGAGGCTGTTTACAAGTATCCCAGAGGCCCTGAAAAGGGCCGTTTATTGTAGTGAGGTGGGGACCCCTCGCATCGTCAATCGGGAAGTATTTTATGACTCCAAACCTGGGTTAGTGCATACTTAGCGAATGTTTACACAGGTAAAGCGCCGAATTCTCTTCTATTGTGTTGCTAGCGCCACCTGCCGGATACATATTGAAGTTGATACTGTGGTTTCCATTCATTCCGCACCTTTTAATTAGCCCCTTACACTATTTTCTTGTCATTTTATGAAGCTTCGGGACATATAAAATTTTGAATTTTGAACCGCTGTAACTTCCAAACGGAGCTCGAGCGCCACCTACCGGTTGCATATTTGTGATCTGGGGAAGGTCCCCTATCATTCACTCCCACTCACACCCCCACCCCCCACCTCAAATAGATAGGTCCCCTAAACTGAAATTTTACCAGGAAAAAAATTGAGAAAATCGTTTTTGATCTTCCGCAATCGATTTCTCAAAACTGTTGCTGCTTTTGCTTCCGAACTAAATCTCTATCAGTCGTCTTATTCGATGCTATTTTGTACGATTCTAAGAAGGAATACTTGATCTAAATGTTCATTACAACTTGAAATACTTTCCAAACATCGACATTACACAAATTTTGTTACAAAAATTCGTAGACTTCATCGAGCTTTTTTCCATACGGTAAGGTACCCATAACCGAAATGGCATTTCCGCGCTGAATGCAAAGACCAATCTTTTGAAACAGGAACAACTATGATCTGGGGTCGTCTGTTTTCTCACACAGTAAACGACCAAGCTCATAGAGAAAACTACTGCCCTTTTGGCACCAAGGTCCCATTGTCTCAACAGCAACGGGGACAAAAATGAAATTCTGTTCAGTAACGGGTGAATAAATATGTTCTTTTGATCGAGCTGAAGTCTCAGCTACAATGCCACATTCCCTGGAGGACTGCTGAACATAAGAGAGAGCGAATGTATCGTTACAGGTGGCGTCCCAAGTTAGACACTGACCATTTGACCACGGGATCAGCGTGATCAGCGTGATACCATCCACGCGTTTCTTATCAATTCGAAATAGGCCGGGTGATTCCAATTGGCTAGGGACATGAACTGATTCTTGATTCTCTAATCAGATGCTAGCAATCTATACAACAAAATAGTTTTGTTGTCGCAATCATTACAGACTCAAATCACTCATACCATGGTTTCATGCACATTAATGTCTTCTTTATGTAAAGAGTGGATGCATAACTCAAATCAAAGAAAATTTTTCTACAGTTTACAAGTTTACAAGCAATTAACCCGAAGAAGAGAAAATGTATACCACAGCCAATTCAATGTCGTGACCTATTACCGAACGGGTGCTTACGTTCGCGCTAAATGACATAATCAAAAGTGCAAATAATAACATCCGCAGTTTATTTAAACACACACAGGGTGCTAGCAGCTCGTTTGTGTATTGTTGATGTCAGTGAAAATATCTGTCTGCACAATCCATATAATAACAACCTTTACGCAATGAATAAGAATTTTTCCTGCAATTATGGCAATAGTAGCACAATGTTTGATTAAATACGAAATGTTTTGTTCAGTTGTAAAGCAAATGTTCATAAGATAAATGAATATGAACTTTACCGTACACGCTGTCCGTACGGGAATGGGTTGCAGTTATTAGGGGTCATTCATAAAGGATGTCACGCTTGCTATAAACTCCACAAAGTCCATATCTCCTAACTGGTCAGAGATTTTGTTTATAGTACTCCGGCTACCCCCCCAAACACCCCCCTATTTGGGGGGGTAGCCAAAGTTCTATAAACAGAATTTGCTGTCCTGACTGAGTTATTACCTTTTTATGGATACTCATTTTTTATAGCAAACGTGACATCCTTTATGAATGACCCCTTATTATCAAATTGTAGTCAAATTTTAAGGAAAAATCTAACATTCCGAAAGGAAGACTCTATTCGTTGACATTCTTAAAATGTTAGTACGAAACTGGAAACAATGCCGTCATCAGTTCTTCATTTTTATCGATTATTGGACCCGTACGAAGTACCCCCAATATTTCAAAAATTGTCCGTCTCCACTTTTCGCACGGCTGCACCGATTACCCTGAACTTCTTTTTCGCTGAAAGGTACATATGTCCCATGGTTCAAGTTCAAAGATGAGCAAACTCGATCGGGTAGTTTCGGAAATATGATCGAAAAGGTGTCCAAAAACATGGTTTTTGGGGGTAGGTGAGACTTTTTCTCAGATATCTCTTGAATGAAGGCAGTTAGAAAGCTACTTTCTGGGACAAAGCTGTAGAGGACTAAATTTTAGCGAACACGTGTTTCAGGGTTTTCCCCAGAAACGTCCTAATCCCGAGATTTAGCCACTTCTAGAATTGGAAGGGATGATTCATATATCAAGAACAATGATAGAAAGTTCCTTTCAAAGGCAAAGTTGTAAAGAATCAAATTTTAGTGTACACGTTCTTCAGGGTTTTCCCCAGAAACGTCCCGATCCTGAGATTTAGCTACTTCTAGAGTGGGGAGGGATGAGTCATATCTCAAGAACTATGACAGATGGAAAGTTGCTTCCAATGGCAAAGTTGTAGAGAATTAAATTTTAGCGAACACGAGTTTCACGGTTTTCCACAGAAACGTCCTAATCTCGAGATTTAGCCACTTCTAGAAATGGTAGGGATGATTCATGTATCAAGAACTATGACAGATAGAAAGTTGCTCCGAAAGGCAAAGTTGTAGAGAAATAAATTTTAGCAAACACGTGTTTCAGGTTTTTCCCCAGAAACCTCTCAATCCCGAGATTTAGCCATTTCTAGAATTGGTAGGGATGAGTCATATCTCAAGAACTATGACAGATGGAAAGTTGCTTCCAACGACAAAATTGTAGAGAATTAAATTTTAGCGAATTCGCGTTTCAAGGTTGTCCCCAGAAACGTCCCAATCCCGAGATTTAGCCACTTCTAGAATTGGTAGGGATGAGTCATATCTCAAGGACAATGACATAGAAAATTGCTTCCAAAGGCAAAGTTGTAGAGAATTAAATGTTATCGAACACGTGTTTCAAGGTTTTCCCGAAAAATGTCCCAATCCTGAGATTCAGCCACTTATAGAACTCAGAGGGATAAGAACATTAGACAACGAGTGATTGGTGTCAGAGTTCAGAAAATGTACTTCGGGAGGGCTTTCGACATTACTTCGGGTAATTTCTGAGAGCCGTTTAAATTCTGATAGTTCTAAAAGAACTTGACTATGCATTCTGATGCGCATTATATTTATGATAATAGTAAGAATTTGGTACATCAAGGCTTTTCGCACGTGAAGGCTTTACGTACGGGTCTTTGCATATGTTTTTCCGTTAAGGCCCATAACTTGTGTGCTAAAATATAGTCTACATTTAGGCGCTCAAATATTATATTTTCGCTGATATCCATGGACAAAGATGCAGTTTCAAAAAAGTAAGTCAGCATTTCCCTTCTTAAATATGTTGCCTTTTAAAAGCAACTAAACTTATTTTTTGGGATTGAACCTTGTCTCAGAACGACGAGTTTTTGTGCAAATTTTTACGATTTTTTCGCCGTTCTCAGAGTAGGTAGGATCCCAAAAAATAAGTTTAGTTGCTATTAAAAGGCAACATTTTTAGGAAGGGAAATGCTGACTTACTTTTTTGAAACTGCGTCTTTGTCCACTGATATCAGCGAAGGTATAATATTTGAGCGCCTAAAGGTAGACTATATTTTAGCACACAAGTTATGGGCCTTAATTTGATTTTTCCTTTTAATTTCTTGTATACATCTTCTGATTTTATTCAAACAAACGTTTAGTGTCTGACTGAATGTAGTCAAAGCATCAAATCGTACAGGTTTCATAACAAGTTCAAGAAATATGTTTCCCTCCATTGCCCCTCTGATCCCTTACAACCCTTGATTGACTAGATGGAACTAAATGGAACTAGATGGGACTAGATGGAAGTAAATAAAAAGTTTTTAAAGTTACAACTTGCTGGAAACGCTATCTCGTCACCCTAATGAATTAACCAAAAGAAAGTAGACGCTTGTGGCTTTAAGGAGTTGTCAGCTTTGAAGGACGCCTATGAAGTATTTTAAGGACACCGGAACATTCCCAACAAGAAAATCCTTCTCAGTCACTCAAATATTGCAAATCACGAGAAACGTTTACGTACACAGAACATTAGTCTGTATCAATAAGTTAGGAGATATGGATCTGTCTGTGGTAACTCAATGAAAACGTAAGAGAAAGTGGAATATCTTCCAGGTAGGAGTTTCAGTAGAGATTATAGGGGCGGATAAGAAATCGTGACATTATTGTCGTATATTGCAGCACGTTGTTAGGCGGCTAAAAGCCAGACTTACTAAAGCTGTTGAAATGTATTTGATCGTGCACGAGGTCTACATTGCCTGATAATTAAAGTCAAATGATAGATTTCATGTGATTTAAATGGCGAACGCACGAAAAATCTCTGGACTAAATAACAAACACTTGTAAATAGGCAAACAGTAGCTCACGCCTCACGCAGAGCGGAGAATTACAGTATGGAAACACAAATTTAATTCTGAGGAGCCGCTGGATGTGAAGATAATTGCTCAACGAAAAAAGCGGAAAGCGCCTGCAGGGCGTAATTTAGCTTAGAAGCGTGAGGGGGCAAAGTCCCCCAACAAGAAAAACGTGTTTCATGTGCAGTTATTCCATCTCGTGTTGTTTTATCGGGGATATTTAGTCCCGGGAATATTTTGTCCACAAAAATTTTCTCCTCGAGCCGATTTAAATGGTCAACATGAAGGGTCTGAACATCCAAGACCGTTTACTCAAAATGTTACAAGTTGTCCTTGTATGTAGAACTGTGTCACAAACTGATCGCGTGTCATAAATAGCCGGTCGTTATCTTCACCCGAATCGTCGCGTTTTATTAATAATGTTGCAGAACAACTGATTCAATTTATGTGTTAATTTGTATACGACAGAAACAATTTCTCTTCACAATAAGCTTACAGCACATTTAGAATTATAGAATCGGACGTTACCGTGCAAAATATAAAAGAAAATCAACTCACCTTCGACACGTTCATCGACCTTATTTCCAGGCATTCGTAAAACTAACGAAAACAGTCTCTGATCCCATCGAAATGGTTCTTTCGTTAGTTTAGCTCCGGTTGTCTGCGTGTTCAGCGGCAAACTGATTTCCTGATGCACACCATTCTTAAACGAATATTTACCTCCATCAGTGATCACAATGATAACAGACGGTTCCAAATAAAACGGACATCGTCCCTGTCCGTATGTGTCAATACCCGATTGCATGCGATTCAAATTTAACAAATCAAATGCATTCCGCAGGGCCTCACCCATGGATGTTAGCCCAGTACTCTGTAAATTCTTTAATTCATTCATAAACGTTGCATGATTCTCTTTCCATCCGGCTTTGACATTGGCCGGTGGATCTTCGAATGTCAACAGCATGTAGCGATCCCCCATACAATCTTGTGATCGCTGACGATACTTTAAAAATGTTTCGACGGCACCTTTTGCAATATCTAGATAGCTTTTTTGAACACCATTTACGTAGGCTTTTTGACACATCGATGCCGATGTGTCGACCAGAAATAAGATGATTGTCATGGTGTATCATTTGGTAGTGTCGTTATGGATGTAGCAATTATTTGGCCTTTTATTACTTGACGCGATGAATGTTCTGAAAATACGTGAGGTAAATCATTCTGTCAAAATTGCCTTGTTATGTATTTTTACAACACATGCTTGCACATCGTTTGAGTGGTTTGTCTGTATGCGTTAATCGGTTGTATATACACTGACGAAAATGAATCCCACAACACATTTTGTCATTATCCAACCGGAATCACAAAAACAATTCACTCCATTCCAAAATAGAAAAAATAGATTACAAAAATGAAAACAACATACCCTAAATGAGTCTCGTATCTCCCAACAGATGGCTCCAGTGGTGATTCATTTTCATATTCATACCACCGTTTACCACATGCAAGAACCGCGTACCATCCCGCACATTCACAAAAAGTTCACCAATTTCACCTCAATTCTTTTATTGATGTCACAAAAATGAGTCCTGTCAAATTTCGATTGTAAAAAAAGTCAGAAATTCATTAAAATGCATTTCCTAACCTGAGTTTATTACGAATGATTTTTGCTTTTCAGCAGTTAACTGAAATTACAACATAAATTGTACATATGACTGATATGCTAATAAGCGTGGCTTGAAGATAAATGTGTATAATTTTTTTTAAACAAACACCGTGAATAAATTCCTGCTTTTGCAGATGCTAACGCTCGCTTGAAGAGTCTGTAGAGAACTGAATATTATGGTTGCACACAAAGCGAAAACCAGTGATGAAAACAACCGAACGCGTGAACGAAACGTCGTGTCAGTGTTGATAGTTTCTGGCATTCGTTTTGAAACGCTTTTTTGTTTTATATACGAAACCGACGAAACCATACGAAACTTAAATCAGATATTTTTATCAAATGCATGTAGGTTATGTGAAAACGTTGCTTTCTTGCTAAACAAAGCACATACGAGGCTTGTGTTATATGCAAGAAGTTTCTACAAATATTCAATCTTCAACTTCTCCATACAAAGGAATTCTAATATCTAAACATTTTACCCAGTAGAGCGTTTGCACGTAACGCATTTTCCACTTTTTGCATGGAATTGCCCACATATTGTAGACGATCCAGATTTACTTTTCAAAATTTATTTGTTGTCTAATTCGGTGACCTTATGCAGCAATCACCTTTTTCCATTGAAGGACAATGGTAAAAGTTGGTTAGTGCATAAAGGCGTTGAATTGATGTATACTTTTTTTAGATTTATCAGGTTGGGACGACCCACTACTGGGTCATGAAACACAGATCTCCTGATCCTTTGTTCCTTTGTTCCTTTCCCGTTCATCACGTAAATCCTTCGAACCTACCAGTACCAGGAAGGTACTTGCCGAGGACAATTGGTCCTAGCTTTAGTACATCCAAAGGCCGGATCACATGACCACCCAGAGTCCTGAGTCTCAGTTGAGAAAACTTTGGACACTCACAAATTACGTGATATCCGGTTTCGTTCCCGAGACCACAGGTATGTACATTCAGGATCGCTGACGATTCCCATCTTTGACAAATGACTGCTTAGCCCACAGTGCCCGGTAGTCGCTCCCACTTCTCTTCTTATGCGACTCCGGTCCATGTTCAGCAGTGCATTTGTCCACTTGCAGTCGGGTATTGGTAGGAATTGCCTTGTGTTTCTTGCCCCACCATATTCACGCCAACGCTTTATTCCCTCTGAACGCACCCATTCCTTTACAGCCTTGTCTTGTCACATTTGATTTCAGTTTTCTATTACATTTATTTGACGACACCATGATGGATTTGGTTTTGTTCTTTCTTTGACGCTGCTTTTTACAAGGTTTTCTTACTTTTTTTTTTAATTGCAATTTAATTCAGAGAATTTGTTGTTGGGTAAACCCAACTATCAAAAGTCACTCGACACTTTTCAAATCTCTACGGATTAAAGCCCGCAAACTTGGAATCAATCATAGGATACAACTCATTACGTATTACTTTTACTATGAACGTGTAAGCTCTTATTTGACTTTTCATAGTTGGCTTTACCCAACAACAAATTCTCTGAATTAATTACGAGTTTGTGTGCTCCCTCACATAGCCGGAAATTGTTCTCCGTAACGACCGCCCATGATTTAACCGATTTACTATCATTAGATAGAACGGTAAATCGATGTGTGTGCAACAGTTTAAATCGAACTAAACCCTCACACTACATAGTTACAATATGTTGGCATCTGTCGCTACAAGATCGCATAGGCTTTGATCAAAGTAATAAGCTCTTGAGTTAACTTTGGAGACAATACACTCAGGGTTAGAGTAAGAAATTTTTCATATAAAACTTCAACAGATGGCAGTTGTAACCATTTTCGTTACAATTCGCTAGTCCAAAAATACCTCTAACTGAGACAAATAGATACGTCAGCACTTTGTCCATCACGTCCATCAGCATATCAAGGTGCATGACTTGACTGAAGATTGGCACTAGATGCCGAAATGTTGATCTCTTCTAATTATCTCCATAACGCAACTGTTCTAGATGTGTTAATGTCTGAGCGTCATGTCAATGACAAAATAATTCAAAATAAGAGCTT
>CM055406.1:58709103-58723146 GCA_029228625.1 Pseudolycoriella hygida
GACAATACACTCAGGGTTAGAGTAAGAAATGTTTCAAATAAAACTTCAACAGATGGCAGTTGTAACCATTTCCGTTACAATTCGCTAGTCCAAAAATACCTCTAACTGAGACAAATAGATACGTCAGCACTTTGTCCATCACGTCCATCAGCATATCACGGTGCATGACTTGACTGAAGATTGGCACTAGATGCCGAAATGTTGATCTCTTCTAATTATCTCCATAACGCAACTGTTCTAGATGTGTTAATGTCTGAGCGTCATGTCAATGACAAAATAATTCAAATAAGAGCTTACACGTTCATAGTAAAAGTAATTCCTAATGAGTTGTATCCTATAATTGCAATTTGACTTGAATTATCTTTTGATTATCTTTTGTGTGGGTGTCAAATGGTGTGTTAAGCGTAATATAATACTCCTTTATGTACCTTAGCCTCTGTCCACCTACTCCTACATCCTATCCTACCCGTGGTGACACCTGTTATAGTGAGCAACCCGCATGAACGATCAGGTAACCAGCCCTGGTGTAGTAGTGTGGGTCACTTAGCATAAGGATGAGGGGGGCTGCCTTCGGATTGTACCTAAACGGCACGTATATGGAGGGCCGAAGGCAGCTAGGCGCTATCAAGATGGGATGGCGACTTAGTATGGTGGCGGATGATCTCAACAGCAAGAGACAACGGCAGCATACACAGCCCTAGTCAGATGGGCTACCATCACCACCTGGTGACTTCCCTACGGGTCATCGGGGGAATGAAAGTAGGTTGGGCGCTTGGCTAACTCCCAGACACTGTAAAAACAGTCTTGTTATGAATTCCCCAACACAGCCTCGGATCGGACAGGATAAACGGCAACGACTCAAGCAACGGAAAAAGGACAACGATTTAAAACTAGGAACATGGAATGTAAGGTCTTTGTTGCGGCCAGGAGGATTGAGGTCTCCCACAAGTGCGCTAAGAGCGGCAAAAATTGACATCACGGCAGTGCAAGAAACGAGATGGCCTGGAAAGGACACCATGACCAGTAGCGACTATAAGTTCTACTATAGTGGGAAGAGTAACGACAGTCCAAGAGAGTATGGAACAGGCTTCATGGTTCTCGGCAGAGCTAGAAGCGCGGTGATTGGTTTCAGTCCTGTTGACGAGCGATTGTGCTCTCTACGGATAAGAGGAAAATTTTTCAATTACACTCTTATAAACGTTTATGCGCCTACGGAGGAAAGCGACAACGAGGCGAAGGAGCTATTCTACGAGAAACTGGTGGATGTATATGATGGAGTGCCGAAACGAGACATTAAAATTGTGCTTGGAGATTTTAATGCTAAGATAGGCCGCGAAGTATTTTATCGTCCCACAATCGGTAAACATAGCCTTCACGAAAACTCGAACGAAAATGGAACGCGGGTGGTTGATTTTGCAGCATCAAGAAACATGGTTGTCAGCAGTACCTATTTCCAACATAAAGACATCCACAAAGCGACATGGGTATCACCGGATAAACGAACCAAAAACCAGATTGACCATATTTTGATAGATGGACGTCAGTGTTGAAATATGTTAAATGTCAGAAGCTGTAGAGGACCGAATGTAGATTCCGATCACTACCTGGTGAGAGCGGCAGTTAGGTCTCGAATATCGGTTCGACACAACCGACAACCGGTGGGACGTGGAAAAACTACAGAACGAAGACATTAAACGTCAATATGTTGACAGGCTGGAGACGAATATTATTGGCGGAATGGTCAGCGAACAACGAAGCGTAGACGATGCGTGGAATCAAATTAGACGGAATGTAGAGAGCGCCGCAGCAGAGGCAGTGGGAACGAGAACGGGAAATAAAAGAAATATCTGGTTTGACGATGAATGCCAGAAGGCCATGGACGACAAAAACGCAGCTCGCCTGAAAATTCTAAGTAGATTCACTCGAGCTGGCCAGGAAGAGTACCGTTCTAAAAGAAATTTCGAGAGAAAACTCTTCCGACGGAAAAAGCGACAGCGTGACAAGGAAGTTTTGATCGAAATTGAGAAGTTTGGCAATCGGAAGGAGACTCGGAACTTTTACCGGAAAGTGAAAGAATCCAGAAACGGTTACAGTCAACAACCTTTGCTGTGTAAGGACAAGCATGGATTGGTCTTAGCAGATGAGGAAAGGTGTATCGCGAGATGGGCTGAGTACTTTAAGGAACTGCTTAACCCGAACAGACCGCTCAACCGAGACGACGAAAACGACGCATTGCCATTTCAGACTGCGCAACCATACATAGAAGAACCAACGATGCAAGAAGTTGAAGCTGAAATTTTAAAGCTCAAAAATTTCAAAGCCCCGGGGACTGACAACCTACCCGGTGAACTTTTCAAGAACGGTGGCAACGCGCTATGTATGGAGATGCACGAGCTCATCATACGCATCTGGAATGACGAGGAGTTACCGGAAGAGTGGAAGACCAGCATACTTTGTCCCATATACAAAAAAGGTGACAAATTGGAGTGTGGCAATTTTCGAGGAATCGCTCTGCTGAATATTCCTTACAAGATATTTGCAAATATTCTATATCAGCGCCTTCATCCATACACGGAATCTACGATAGGTGAATACCAAAGTGGTTTTCGTGTAGGTCGTTCAACATCGGACCAGCCTATGACAGTGTTAGAAGAAGTAAGCTATGGAGAGTCATGGAGGAGTTCGGAATTCCCAACAAACTGATCTCGCTAACGAAGCTAACACTAAACGGAGCTAACAGCCGAGTAAGGATCCGCAATCAAATGTCAGAGACTTTCGACATTGAGGAAGGCCTACGTCAAGGAGATCCTCTTGCAACGCTGCTTTTCATTTTAACACTCGAAGCAGCTGTTCAAACCATGGACATAGACTCCAGCGGCACCATTTTCTCCAAGTCCAGTCAGTTGCTTGGTTTTGCAGATGACCTGGACATTATTGGCCGAACTATGGATGTTGTTAAAGATAAGTTTATGGCCTTGGAGAGGAAAGGTACCGACCTTGGGTTGAAGGTCAATGACGGAAAAACGGAATACATGATCATCCCACCTACGAATCGATATCGGGAAGATAACGTAACGATCGACACACACACATTCAAAATGGTCAATAAGTTCGTCTACCTTGGATCAGAGCTGAACATAAACAACGACATTGCGGACGAAATAAAAAGGCGAGTAACTTTGGGCAACCGGAGTTATTACAGCCTGCTGAAAATTCTAAAGTCCAAGTCAGTAAAATTCTAAAGTTCAAGTCAGTAAGCCGAAATTCAAAATGCGCACTTTATAAAATTGTGATCAGACCGGTAGTTACGTACGGTTTGGAGTCGTGGTGCTTGACACAGAAAAATGAACAATCTCTGCATACGTTCGAGCGAAAGGTACTGCGTACAATATTTGGACCAGTATTTGACCGAAAACTGAACCGATGGCGCAGACGATATAATAACGAGCTCATAGAGCTTTTTGGAGAGCCCGAAATAGTCAGAACAACAAAAATAAATAGACTACGTTGACTCGGTCACGTACAACGAATGAATGAACATCGTTTTCCAAAAAAAATTCTGAAGTCCAAACCTGAAGGCAAAAGGAGTGCGGGGCGACCCAAGTTCAGGTGGAGCGACGCTGCTTTTGCCAACTTAAGAACTGTGGGAGTAACCAGCTGGGAGACGTTAGCTGCAGATAGGCCCGGTTGGAGAAGCATGTTGGAGAAGGCCAAGACCCTTAATAGGTTGTAGTGCCGGTAAAGTAAGTAAGTAAGTAAGTAAGCAGACGTGTTAACCACTACGCTATTGAGTTGAACAATAGAGATCAGTTCACAATTTTCGCCTGCGGCGCCTTACCCGATGCGGTTATTGAGCAATTTTTTCGAATTACCTAAAAAACGTCCAAAGTTTTTGCCTGTGGCGCTTTTCTCGATGCGGCGATTAAACGGTTCTTCGATTTACATAAAGAACGATAACAGGCGGCTCAAAATTTTTGCCTGTTGCGCTTTGCATGAAAACCTTACTTACACCAGTTGAACACTATAATGAAAAAAAATTGCCTGCGCTGCTTGACTTATTGGCTCCAGGTCGGCTTCGGACTCAGTTATCATCTTAAACACTTTTCAGAACGCTATAATATACATTAGGGTGGTCCAAAAAACTAAGTTATTAAAAAGTCTGGGGCCCCACCCCTAAAAAGTTTCTAAATGTGTCCCTGATAAAAAGTGTATATGTAGCCATCTGAATCCAAAGCCGTCCTGAGGGTTCCCCGAAGCAAAATAGTCAAAAAAGCGTGAAAATAGTGTAAAACGTAGGTTTTAAGAAAAGTGCATGAAACTTGTGAAAAATGAGGAGCGGTTTTAGGGCAACTTTGGTTTATTCCGTTCAAAATAGTCCCGAGAAAATACTTTTTCATGTGGTGGGCGCATCCGAAGTGTTTCGATGTCAAGAGAGTCCGTCAAGTGGCTTTCTTAGCTCACAACTTCTTTGCTCTAGGCCTCGGTGAGTTTCACAGTTTTTGGAAAACGGTCTTCTATGAAATTTTGAGTCTAGATAGGACTTCAAAATAACGCCTAAACAGTTTGACTTGGAAGTATAAATTTCATTAAGGCTGAACAAAAATTTATTTTTCGAGAACCTCCATGAAATTTCATGAACTTCCATGAGCCTGCCTAAGTGGCCGTCCGTGTGTTTTGTCATTATTTGGCTATTTTAGGAAGAACTATACTATAAGAGTAGAAAAATGCCAAAAGTCACTTTGAATGACAGCTAAATGCTTGCTGGTGATGCCTTACACGTAGGCATGTCACTCTACTCGAACTCATACGGAGATTATTAAAATTTTGAACGAATTTTAACTATTTCTTGATTTTTGCCGATTATTGTGCGGTAGACACAAAAAATTGTTAGAAAAATACTTTTATTGAAATTTTGCGTACATCTGTGAAAATTCATATGAAGTTCGAGTAGAGTGACACGCCTACGTGTTAGGCATCCCCAGCATGCATTTACCTGTAAACCAAAGTGAGTTTCGGCATTTTTCTACTCTTATAGTATTAGTCCTTCCCAAAAAAGCCAAATAATGACGAAACACACGTACGGCCACTTAGGCAGGCTCATGGAAGTTCATGAAATTTCATGGAGGTTCTCGAAAAATAAATTTTTGTTCAGCCTTAATGAATTTTATACTTCCAAGTCAAAATGTTTAGGCGTTATTTTGAAGTCCTATCTAGACTCAAAATTTCATAGAAGACCGTTTTCCAAAAACTGTGAAACTCACCGAGGCCTGGAGCAAAGAAGTTGTGAACTAAGAAAGCCACTTGACGGACTCTCTTGACACCGAAACACTTCGGATGCGTCCAGCACATGAAAAAGTATTTTCTCGGGACTATTTTGAACGGAATAAACCAAAGTTGCCCTAACACCACTCCTCATCTTTGACAAGTTTCATGCATTTTTCCTAAAACCCACGTTTTACGCGGTTTCCACGTTTTTTTGACTATTTTACTCTGGGGAACCCTCAGGACGGCTTTGGATTCAGATGGCTCCATATCACCGATACCCAACTCGCACTCAGAAATTGTCTGCACTGCAGCGCTTCGAGTTATAGTGGTATTAGCGATGAAACATATTTTGTTTGCGATGAGCGGCCGTCAAAAGTCGTTATAACCTCAACAGTATTACACATTGTCTGCAACGTTTTTTTTTTTTTATTAATTTGCAAAACCGAAACATATTTATTCGAATTACACAATTTTAATACTTAAAAATGCAGGCAGGAATCCACTGGAACTCCGTTTTAGGTTCGAGGAAAAATGCATGGTGTTTGCAATATACAAACAGAGCGCCAAGTGTTACCGATTTCTATCGAGTCTATTGACAATGCCTTGCAAGCAAACGTTAATGACACATTCGGCTCATGTTTGCTTCGAAGCAGGTTTGAATACAACTTTAATGGTACCTTTGAGCAACTGAGCAACGTCGTAAAGGACATGAAAGAAACTGACAGACTTTAAAAGTTTAATATTTACAAACCTAGCTCCAATGTGAAAAACCGTAACTTCTGGAATGTGAAGTATCGTAACATTTATAACACAACATATTTTTCGGTCAAAAATATGATATTCAATGTAACCGCAAAAAATATTGATCAAATAATTTATTAACAAATCTTCTCTTCTTCTGAAACGGCACCTCGATCCTAAATCACATTAACGTCAAAGTGCTAATAAGAAAAAAGAGACAACAACAATTTTAAGAAGAGAACGAGTATATAAAGAATGACAATAACTTTTTACACTGAGCTGGGTATCGGTGCTCCATATACACTTTTTATCAGTGACACATTTAGAAACTTTTTAGAGGTGGGGCCCCGAACATTTCGACAAGTTAATTTTCGCATACATTTTTGGACCACCCTAATATACATTGATACTTCATTTAATTGCAAAAAAAAAAATCTGGGGCGCGCGCCTTCCTAGAAAAACGGTCTAGATACGGTACTGCTGACGCCCCTTGATGTGTTCACTCCATCTAGTCTATAATAACGCGATTACACCCCTTGTATTACAGTCAAGGAATATAGAACTCGTTCAACAGCTAAAAATCTTTGTTTTGGTGATGGTATGCATAAATGATTTCCTTTAAATAAAATAAATTCTCAAGACACTTTGCCAAATCTGTCGTTTCATCTAATTGCGTTTGTGCCATGTGAATGAAGGGAGGGTCAATAAGCATCATCGGGGCGTCATGTGTTTTCTTTCTCTTTGTCATAAAATGTTTGTCACCACTGCAAAAATGACGTAAGACGTCCAAACAGAAACCTCAACATTATATTTTTGAATTTTCGTTTGTTTTGTTCCTGTTTTGATTTGATTTTTTAAGATTAGAATTATGTTTGGCGAACAAGCTTTCGAGTTGATCAAAGAACTAGAAAGGAATTCGGAAAATTTACCACCGTTCAATGTAAGACAACCGAGGAATCCGAAATTTTTCGATTTTCAATTTGAATCTTTTGAACAGTCGTTGCAATTGAAATACTGTTATTGATTCAATCAAGCGAAATCTTCAATTTTCTTTTAGGATGAAATAGTGCGCGGCGTGCTGGATGAAATAAATGCAATTTTCGAAGAAAATCGCAAAGATGCGTAAGTAGCAATCGAACGACAACATTTGTGCAGCGCTTTGATACCGTTTTTTTTTTTAAACTACACAGGAACACGGTGAATGAAACGGGTGATAGAAGTTTAATTCCATTGTTGATGTACCGCGATGCTAGTCTCTATCGTAACAAAAGATGCGTCTTGGCGTATTTATACAATCGACTGAAACGAATCAAGGAGATGCGATGGCAATTCGGTGTTGCCATTCCCAATGAAATCAAAAGCAATCTTTGCGAACCGGAAATTCAATGGTTTAACGCATACACACAGAACCTTGGTACCTACATGAGATCCATTGGTGATGATATCGGCCTTAATTTAACCGACAATGTGGGACCTCCCAAATCATTGTATGTCGAAGTCAGATGTGTTACCGACTACGGAAAATATGAGCTGGAGAACGGAGATGTCATTCTACTGAGAGAAAATAGTCAACACTATTTGCCGCGAGTGGAATGCGAACCACTGATCAGACAAGGAATATTAGAACATCTTGGGTGACAATAGAAACAATAAATTTTTAATTTTTTTTTTTTTTTGCAAATTTAATTTACGATAAATAGTTTAAAATTCGTTCATCAAATTGTTCCTTATGCGATGGCAGCAAAAATCGTTTCATTCCTGGAGATTGAGAATTTTTTGAACATTTAAAAGCGGTTTTCCTTATCAAACTCTTTAGATTACTTACCTTTCAGTAGATAATGCAAACATTTGTTCTGGAATAAGGTGACCAAGACTTCAAAGAGATTTTCGAAAGATTTCTTGTGCTGGTATTCGGTCAATGCTTTACATAATGTGAGGTAGCTTGATGGCGATAACGTTGATTTAAGCTGAAATAAATTAACTAACTAGAAGCAGAGCTGTGTCTAGACATCTGTTGTAATTTAGTGAAATAAAAAAATAATCAAAATTATGACGAGAAGATAGGCAATGGGAAGATCGAGAAAGCAATAGCTAGGATGAGATCGGAGGTCACCTTTGAGAAGCACTACAAGAGTATCACACCGTGTTGACAGTAATGGAAAAACCATTGACCATACTGTCTACCCGCCGATGGACTCCGGGAAATTAAGGGGTTGAACAAACGGATACCGCGAAATCCGCTCCAGCGGCTCACTTACTTACTTTACTTAACCGGCCCTGTTACGACCAGGCTTTTGACTAAGCTTCTAAGAGCACTGTTGACCGAAAGTAAAACGATCCAATCGATTTGTATAATTCGTTTATTGTTTCTTCAATCAACTGAGAGCTTTAAAGTTCTAAATATTGAAAAACAGAAGGAATTACAACAATTTCATATGATTTACCACGAGGTCAACAACTTACGAATAGTATTCTTGCATGAGCCTGTCGTAAAATAAATATCGCCGTGCAGTTTCGCTGCTTTGGTTTTTACAATAAATTAACCGCGCACAATTTATGATATTTGTTCTACACGGACGAGTTGAGAATTAGTTGTAATTTCTTAGGATGATACGGACTTTAACAAATTTCTTTCGATAAAATCAATCGAGATAAAAGCAAACGTCCGCTCGATTGGCTAGCGTCCGAAGGTATCGTGACGAAAGACTTTGTGAACGTTCCCTCTAATTCTTTGATGGTTGCCACATGCAAATTTATAGCGAAAATCTTAATTTGTGTCAACGTCATTACCGGAAAGACAGAATATTATTAGAAGTTGTATGGAGCGGACGTTTGCTTTTATCTCGATTGATTTTATCGAAAGAAATTTGTTAAAGTCCGTATCATCCTAAGAAATTACAACTAATTCTCAACTCGTCCGTGTAGTGCAAATATCATAAATTGTGCGCGGTTAATTTATTGTAAAAACCAAAGCAGCGAAACTGCACGGCGATATTTATTTTACGACAGGCTCATGCAAGAATACTATTCGTAAGTTGTTGACCTCGTGGTAAATCATATGAAATTGTTGTAATTCCTTCTGTTTTTCAATATTTAGAACTTTAAAGCTCTCAGTTGATTGAAGAAACAATAAACGAATTATACAAATCGATTGGATCGTTTTACTTTCGGTCAACAGTGCTCTTAGAAGCTTAGTCAAAAGCCTGGTCGTAACAGGCCCTACAACCCATTAAGGGTCTTGGCCTTCTCCAACATGCTTCCCCAACCGCACCTATCCTCAGCTAACGTCTTCCAGCTGGTTACTCCCGCAGTTCTCAGGTTGGCAAAAGCTGCATCGCACCATCTGGATTTTGGTCTGCCTGCACTTCTTTTGCCTTCCGGTTTGGTGATAAAAAGTTTCTTCGGGATACGATTGTCGTCCATACGCTGCACATGACCAAGCCATCGTAGTCTGCTAATTTTTATTGTTCTAACTATGTCCGGCTCTCCATAAAGCTGTATAAGCTCATGACTAAATAGTCTGCGCCATCTGTTCATATTTTCGTCATATACTGGTCCGAAAATTGTCCGCAGTACCTTTCTTTCGAACGTGAGCAGCGATTGTTCGTCTTTCTGAGTCATGCACCACGACTCCGACCCATACGTAACTATTGGTCTTATCACAGATTTGTACAGTGCGCATTTTGAGTTTCGGCTTACTGATTTGGATTTTAAAATTTTTATCAGGCTGTAATAACTCCGGTTGCCAAGAGTTATCCGTCTTTTGATTTCGTCCATGATTACGTTGTCAGAATTAAGCAGAGATCCAAGATATACGAACTTGTCTACCACCTTAAATGTGTGTGTGTCAATTGTTACGCTTTGGTCGTGTTGTCGATTCGATGGGGAGACAATCATGCATTCGGTCTTTGTGTCTTTAACCTTTAAACCGAGGTCGGTACCTTTTCTGTCCGAAGCCGTGAACTTTTACTTAACAGCTTCCATGTTTCGGCCCAAGATATCCAAGTCATCAGCGAAGCCCAGCAATTGACTGGATTTGGTGAAAATGGTGCTGCTGGTGTCGATGTCCATGGTTCTCACTGCTGCTTCAAGGGTCAAATTAAAAAGCAGCGTCGCGAGCGGATCACCTTGACGTAGTCCTTCCTCAATGTCGAAAGCGTCTGACAATTTGCTTCGGATTCTTATTTCTTACTCGGCTGTTAGCTCCATCCATTGTCAACTTTGTTAGCGAGATTAGTTTTTTGGGAACCCCTAATTCCTCCATCACTCTCCATAACTTCCTCCTGTTGACACTGTCGTATGCTGCTTTGAAGTCTACGAACAAATGGTGTATTTCCACGTTGTACTCCTTACACTTCTCCGAGATCTTTCTAATGCTAAACATTGTTGAACGACCTACACGAAAACCACCTTGATATTCACCAACAGTAGATTCCATGTATGGAAGAAGGCTTTTGTATAGAATATTCGCATATATCTATCTAAATTCCGCGATAGTTGCCACACTCCAATTTGTCGCCTTTCTTGTACAAAGGGCAGATGATGCTAGTCTTCCACTCTCCCGGCAACTCCTCGGCATTCCAGATGCGCTTGATGAGCTCGTGCATCTCCATACATAGTGCGTTACCACCGTGCTTGAAAAGTTCTCCAGGTATGTTGTCGGTTCCTGGGGCTTTGAAATTTTTGAGCTTTAAAATTTCATGCTCCACTTCCTGTAACGTTGGTTCTGCAATATGTGGCTGCGCGGTCTGAAATGGTAAGTTGTTGTTGGCGTCGTTTCGGTTCGGTGGTCTGTTCGGGTTCAGCAGTTCCTTAAAGTACTCCGCCCATCGTCTGATGCACCTTTCTTCATCTGCTAAGACCAACCCATCCTTGTCCTTGCACAATAAAGGTTGTTGACTGTAACCTTTCCTCGATTCGTTTACTTTCCGGTAAAAATTCCGCGTCTCTTTTCGATTACCAAACCATTCAATTTCGATTAAAACTTTCTTGTCATGTTGTCGCTTTTTTCTTCGGAATAGTTTTTTCTCGAAATTTCTCTTCGAACGGTACTCTGCAATGCCAGCTCGAGTGCATCTATTTAGATTTCTCGCTCGAGCCGCATTTTTGTCATCCAGTGCTTTTCTGCATTCGTCATCGAACCAGTCATTTCTTTTCTATCCCGTTTTCGTTCCTATCGTCTCTGCTGCGGCTTGCTCTACGTTTCGTCTAATTTGATTCCATGCATCGTCTACGTTTCGTTGTTCGCTTTCCATTCCGTCAATAATTTTCTTCTCCAAACTATCCACATATTGTCGTTTAATATTTTCGTCCTGCAGTTTCTCGACGTTCCAATTTTCCAATGCAGGCTGTCGATAGTGTGAAATCGAAACTCGAGCCCTAACAACCACCTGTAGTGATCTGAATCGATGTTCGGTCCCCTACAACTTTTGACATCCAAAACATTTGAACAGTGACGCCCATCTATGAACACGTGGTCAATCTGGTTTTTGGTTCGTCCATCAGGTGATACCCATGTCGCTTTGTGGATGTCTTTATGTTCGAAATAGGTACTGCAGACAACCATGTTCCTTGACGCTGCGAAATCAATTGCCAACGTTCCATTTTCGCTTGCCTTTTCGTGGAGGCTATATTTACCAATAGTGGAACGGTAGTAGACTTCGCGACCTATCTTGGCATTCAAATCCCTAAGTATGATTTTGATGTCTCGATTAGGTGCTCCATCATACACTTTCACCAGTTTCTCGTAAAATAGCTCCTTCGCTTCATTATCTTTTTCCTCCGTTGGAGCGTAGACGTTAATAAGAGTATAATTGAAAAATTTTCCTCTTATCCGTAGAGTGCATATTCTTTCGTTGACCAAAACCGTTGAGTGAAACCAATCACCGCGTTTCTGGCTCTACCGAAGACCATGAAGGGTGTTCCGTATCCTCTTGGGCTGTCGTTGCTCTTGCCGCTGTAATAAAACGTAAAGTCTCTACTGATCATAGAATCCTTCCCAGGCCATCTAGTTTCCTGTACTGCTGTAATGTCAAGTTTAGTCGCCCTTAGCGCACTAGTGAGTGATCTCAACCCTCCTCGAGCGGCTCACGTTTTGGAAAATATGAGCGGTCAACGTTCTAGTTAGAAAATACATAAACAACAAGAAATCGCTTCTAGTTGGGAAAGACAACCAACGAGAAATCGTTTCAAGTTTGCATATGATTCACCGACACCACAACCGGGAGCTCTCCTCGAAAAAACCGTCGAATTTTGTTTACGCGAGAACGTTCCACTGATAGTTGGAGCTGACGCCAATTCTCACTACACGATTTGGGGTAGCTCTGACATCAATAAAAGAGGTGAAGCCTTAGTACAGTATCTAGTGACAGCGGATCTTTTGGTGATGAACAAAGGGAAAAGTCCTACTTTCGAAAACTCAGTGAGGAAGGAAAGGATAGATGTGACGTTAGCTTCATGTAATGTATCGTGGAGAGTGACTGATACTCAAACCTTCTCTGACCACAAGCTCATTAAATTCAACCTAAAGGGCCTTTTCCCGAAAAGGGAACCCTATAGGAACCCAAGGAAAACGAAGTGGGATATTTATAGAGCAAAGCCGAGCGAGAAATTGGACGAAATACCTTACCAAGAACGAGACTGTTTGGAAAAAGCAAACAAAGACATCACGGCTGCCATCATTGGCGCCTTCGAATTTGCATGTCCACTGCAGACTCCTAGGCCACTGTATAAGGACTCCCTTTGAAGCAAAGATCTAGCAGAGAAGAAGAAGCAGTTGAGAAAAGTCTGGAACAAAGCTGGTAGAAAAAACTTAGAAGAAGACGAAAGGGAAAAGTAAAAAGAAATTCACAGAGAGCTTTTGAAGGATTACAAACCAGCTCACGAACAGCTAAAAGAACAGCGTACGCTAGAGTGCACAAAATCCTAGCTAAAGACCCTTCGGCACAAGTAGGTTCTCTACAAAGGCCAGATGGAACTTTCACTAGAGATAGCAGGGAGACGGTAGAACATCTTTTAGAAGAACATTTTTCTGGTAGTGTCCAAATCGAAAGTACCCAGCGTATGAAACCTTCCTTTGTCCCTCCTCGTAAGGACTATTCGACGACAGAAAAACGAGACAAGGTAAGGTCAGATGGGCGATTCACAAATTTCACTCTTTTAAGTCAGCTGGTTTAGATAAAATCTTCCCAGCACTGATTAAGGAGGGTTTTCAACTATTGATTGGAAGACTGAGATCCATTTTCAAAAGTTCGATAGCCCTTGGCTACGTATCCGAGGGATGGGGAAAAGTAAGATTGGCCTTCATACCGAAGCTCGGAAGAACGAACCACAGCGAAGCAAAGGACTTTAGGCCCATTAGTCTAACCTCTTTTCTGTTGAAGACAACTGAGAGACTTTTAGATTTTTACATAAGAGGCGAAGTCCTTCAATGTTTCCCACTTCATGCATACCAAATTGGTAAATCAACTGACACTGCGCTCCACCAGATGACAACTAAGATTGAAAACATGATCTATAACGATAAAGTTGCTCTAGGCTGCTTTATGGACATCGAAGGAGCGTTTGACAACACAGACTTCGAGGTCATAGCAGCAGCGACAAGAGAGAGACAAATGAGCGACACTGCAACCAGGTGGATAGTTCAAATGCTGAGTAGTCGATCAGTGGAAGCTACAATATGTGGAACGAGTTCCAAGCTTGGAGTGACTAGTTAGAGCTTAACAATTCAGGCACCTTCACTCAAGGGTATTCCGACAATGTTTCTTGTCTTCTTTGCGGAAACTTTGTTGACACCTTGGGTGACCTGATGAGAACCACTTTAAACTCAGTGGAGAACTGGTGTGCTAAAAACAAGCTTCGGGTGAATCCAATCAAAACTAAGATCATTTTGTTCACGAGAAAGAGGTAGGTTTACTCTTTTCGGTGAAGTAGTTAATCCTGTAGCCAAACTGAAGTACTTGGGCATAATTCTCGATCACAAATTGACTTGGATTCTTCACTTTGAAGAAAAAATTGATAAGGCAATCGGCATTTTCT
>CM055406.1:58723646-58749173 GCA_029228625.1 Pseudolycoriella hygida
TTCCGTTTTTCCGTCATTGACCTTCAACCCAAGGTCGGTACCTTTCCTCTCCAAGGCCAGAAACTTATCTTTAACAACATCCATAGTTCGGCCAATAATGTCCAGGTCATCTGCAAAACCAAGCAACTGACTGGACTTGGAGAAAATGGTGCCGCTGGAGTCTATGTCCATGGTTTGAACAGCTGCCTCGAGTGTTAAATTGAAAAGCAGCGTTGCAAGAGGATCTCCTTGACGTAGGCCTTCCTCAATGTCGAAAGTCTCTGACATTTGATTGCGGATCCTTACTCGGCTGTTAGCTCCGTTTAGTGTTAGCTTCGTTAGCGAGATCAGTTTGTTTGGAATTCCGAACTCCTCCATGACTCTCCATAGCTTACTTCTTCTAACACTGTCATAGGCTGCCTTGAAGTCAACGAACAAATGGTGTGTTTCAATGTTGTACTCCTTGCACTTCTCCAAGATCTGTCTGATATTAAACAGCTGGTCCAATGTGAACGACCTACACGAAAACCACTTTGGTATTCACCTATCGTAGATTCCGTGTATGGATGAAGGCGCTGATATAGAATATTTGCAAATATCTTGTAAGCAATATTCAGCAGAGCGATTCCTCGAAAATTGCCACACTCCAATTTGTCACCTTTTTTGTATATGGGACAAAGTATGCTGGTCTTCCACTCCTCCGGTAACTCCTCGTCATTCCAGATGCGTATGATGAGCTCGTGCATCTCCATACATAGCGCGTTGCCGCCGTTCTTGAAAAGTTCACCGGGTAGGTTGTCAGTCCCCGGGGCTTTGAAATTTTTGAGCTTTAAAATTTCAGCTTCAACGTCTTGCATCGTTGGTTCTTCTATGTATGGTTGCGCAGTCTGAAATGGCAATTCGTCGTTTTCGTCGTCTCGGTTGAGCGGTCTGTTCGGGTTAAGCAGTTCCTTAAAGTACTCAGCCCATCTCGCGATACACCTTTCCTCATCTGCTAAGACCAATCCATGCTTGTCCTTACACAGCAAAGGTTGTTGACTGTAACCGTTTCTGGATGCGTTCACTTTCCGGTAAAAGTTCCGAGTCTCCTTCCGATTGCCAAACTTCTCAATTTCGATCAAAACTTCCTTGTCACGCTGTCGCTTTTTCCGTCGGAAGAGTTTTCTCTCGAAATTTCTTTTAGAACGGTACTCTTCCTGGCCAGCTCGAGTGAATCTACTTAGAGGTTTCAGGCGAGCTGCGTTTTTGTCGTCCATGGCCTTCTGGCATTCATCGTCAAACCAGATATTTCTTTTATTTCCCGTTCTCGTTCCCACTGTCTCTGCTGCGGCGCTCTCTACATTCCGTCTAATTTGATTCCACGCATCGTCTACGCTTCGTTGTTCGCTGACCATTCCGGCCATAATATTCGTCTCCAGCCTGTCGACATATTGACGTTTAATGTCTTCGTTCTGTAGTTTTTCCACGTCCCACCTTTCCAATGCCGGTTGTCGATTGTGTTGAACCGATATTCGAGACCTAACTGCCGCTCTGACCAGGTTCTGACATTCAACATATTTGAACAGTGACGTGCATCTATCAAAATATGGTCAATCTGGTTTTTGGTTCGTTTATCCGGTGATACCCATGTCGCTTTGTGGATGTCTTTACGTTGGAAATAGGTACTGCTGACAAACATGTTTCTTGATGCTGCAAAATCAACCACCCGCGTTCCATTTTCGTTCGAGTTTTCGTGAAGGCTATGTTTACCGATTGTGGGACGATAAAATACCTCGCGGCCTATCTTAGCATTAAAATCTCCAAGCACAATTTTAATGTCTCGTTTCGGCGCTCCATCATATACATCCACCAGTTTCTCGTAGAATAGCTCCTTCACCTCGTTGTCGCTTTCTTCCGTAGGCGCATAAACGTTTATAAGAGTGTAATTGAAAAATTTTCCTCTTATCCGTAGAGAGCACAATCGCTCGTCAACAAGACTGAAACCAATCACCGCTCTGCCGAGGACCATGAAGCCTGTTCCATACTCTCTTGGACTGTCGTTACTCTTCCCACTATAGTAGAACTTATAGTCGCTACTGGTCATGGTGTCCTTTCCAGGCCATCTCGTTTCTTGCACAGCTGTTATGTCAATTTTTGCCGCTCTTAGCGCACTTGTGAGAGATCTCAATCCTCCTGGCCGCAACAAAGATCTTACATTTCTTACATTTCTTACATCTTACATCTAGAGACGCTCCTATCTATACCACCTCTGGATTTGCATGTTAAATCAGTAGCATTTACTGCATCGATAAACATGGAATGTAACGTAGAGTGGCTTACTTCTTCAGGTAAGGGGCATAGAACGATCAGGGAAGATCTGTTGAATATGCCTAGCGATCAAATTAAGGCAGTGCTGATGCTTGATGACAAGTTTAAATGCATTATTCCTGATAGAGATGACTGGCTGGGCGATTTTAAGGTTTATCCCCCAGCTGAGGGAATAGTATGTTACACAGATGGCTCAAAACGAGACGGCCTATCAGGCGCTGGTTTCCATTGTGAACACCCTCATATAGAAGTCAGTCTGTCAACAGGAGAATACGCAACAGTTTTTCAAACGGAGCTCTATGCCATATCAGAGATATGTACATCTATGATGTCGAAAGAGATTACCGGGAAAAACTTATACGTCTGCACAGATAACACATCAGTAATACAAGCAATCGAATGTCCCCTTGTGAATTCTGAAATGGTTCGCCACTGTAAATCGCAGCTGAATGACGTTGATTCCTAAAATGAAGTTACAGTGCTGTGGGTACCCGGGCAAGAAGGTATCGATGGTAATGAAAAGACTGATGAGCTGGCAGGAGATGGTGCTTGTCGCAGAACCTTTCTTTGGTATTTCACAAGCGGCAAGGAAGAAGGTGGCAAAAGAACGGCTACATCGCGAGCACACCAAAGCTTGGATGAATTATGATGTAGGAAGACACACAAAAATTTTCTGTCAAGCTCCGTCCAACGACTTCAATAGAGAAATTCTCAACCTTAGCAGAAAGAATGTCAAAAGAGTGGTTGAAGTCTCAACAAATCACTGTACGGACTAAACAAATACCTTTTGGACATCAACTGCAAGGATGATCCGAAGTGCCCGTGCGGGCGAAGTGAAGAAACGGGTGTTCATATTCTGACAGATTGCCCTAGGTTCAGACTATTGAGGAAAATTATCCTAGGCATGCCCGAAATTCAAGCTTCGCAGCTCAACATTCAATCCCTCGACCCGGAGAAACTTACAAATTTCCTCGCGAAAACGAAACTTTTCCCTTGATGAGCAGGCCAAGGCCCGTAAGTGGCAGTAGCACCGAAAAAGTAGTAAGTTCTGTTCCTAAAAATATAGCAAAATAGCATGGTTGGGTTAGCGTCGCTAAACACTAGCGTCGCTACTAGCGTCGCTGCTAGCGCCGCTAATAGCGACGCTAACATTCAAGACTGCTCGCTAGTAGCGATTAGCGCTCGCTAAAATCCGATTAGCGAATATTTTTCGCTAATCGCTAATGGATTCGCTAAAATATGGAGCTGTCACAAGTCACAAGTCACTGTCACAAGTCATCAGTCTATTTTCGACCAAATGCCAGTTTTTCAAAAAAAGTTGGTGTTTTTTCTATTCCAGATTTTGGATTATTAGCGAAAAATTAGCGGCCGCTACTAGCGCGCTAGTTTTTTTTAGACTAGCGAATCAGTTAGCGACGCTAGTATTTTTTGAAACTAGCGTTAGCGAAAAAAGTTATTGACAGTCATGAGAGTCGAAAAAAGTTGTGTGCGGAGTCTAGTCAAGAAAAAAATTCATTGACCGCGGCTCAGATGGCTAAATTTTTATTAGCAAACCTGGCGGCTATTGTACTTAGCCACCGACTAAAATGTACTAGCCACCAAGTTCAGTCAGTGAAAATCTTTGGCGACGGCTAATTTTGTGTTTTTACCTGGCTAAACAGCTGCCGCTTGTCGGCGGCTAACAATTGGTGGCTCTCGTGTCTGTACTACCCTATCTTCAAAATCGGGAAATCTTATTTTGAAAATCGGAAGATTTGGTCAAACGTGCCGGAAAATATGGGGAAATCGAATTTGGATATCGGGAAAATTCCACACGCGACTCATAGGCTCAGAGAAAACACAGGGGTTTGAGTAATCAACCGAGAACGCCAGAAAGTTTCCGCTTCCATTTAGAACGCAGCAACGTTTGTAGGATTGAAATGATTAGAGTGCTCATTGCGGACGAAAACGGGAAGTGGAATAGTCACGATCCTCTCGGATAGCGAAGTGTTAATCAGGGAGAAAATATGGCCTGTCACCACGTCGAAGCTGATGAAGGATATGAAATAAACTGGACCTGAGAAATCGGGAAAAAGTTTCACGCGCACACTCTGGAATAGAAGGAAGGGAAAAGCAGATCAGCGAACAACCAACGATCCTCTCTGTTGGAAGGCGTCAATTTGAATAAATCTCGTTCAACTGTGAAATTTGATAAAATCTGTGTAGAATTTTTACGAACCAGCGTCATAAGTTCTTTTATACTTTCGGGTGCTGACGGTTCGATATCCGGTTTACTGATGGAAGTATTCGCAGATTCGTCCGGAGATGTATGGCTGTCATTAGCTACAATTTTAAATTTTCGTTTCTTCACTGATGGAGCGGATCGACCTGGTGAGTCGTCTGCTCGTGCGGGTGATGTTCTCTCTCTTTTATGCAATGTTACGAGAGGCGTGGTCGGTTCATTGCTGACGCTATTAAAGTTGATTGTCTGAAAAAATTTCGTTTTTATATTTTGGATTCCGAAAGATTCTTGAATCAAATTCACCTTCACTTGTGTGTTCAGACCAGTGAAAAAGGTACTGGAACTTGTAATGTTTTTTTCGGTTTTAATTGGCTGCTCGTACACTTTCGATTCGAAACTGTATGCTGAATAGGCACTGGGTACTTCATCCGGTTCTTCTTTTTTAATTTTAACTGACGGCCTGTACGTCACTGTGTTCTGCGAAGCAATAGATGTCGACGACGATGGCTGCAAGCCATAACCGCCGTCAATATCACAAGGTAACAATGGTTTTAGCTGTGCCACAGGCAACTGGTAAAAGACCGTTAACATTAATAAATCATTGTCCCGCTTTGTAACACAAAGTCACTCACAGTTCGCTCTGCGTTGCGAAAGAAACGGGAAATTTCTGCTATGAGTGGACCAAATGAATTGTGTTGTGGAGCCTTCAAGTGACCTTGAATCCAAGATGATAATTGTGATTTCTGGCGTTGTTGATTGAAACGTTGATCACATAAAAGTATCGCTCCATAATCGTTTTTGTGTCTGATGACTCGGCCAATAGCTTGATTCACAGCTCGAGTTGCTTCTAAAAAATACCAATCATCTCCGGAGAGCATCTGCAGCAATCATGTGAGTAACACAATTTACTAATCAATGCGATTAATCTGTACCTCATTTTCCTTATTTCGATTGTCCTGCAAGTATTTTTTCTTTAAAATGACTCGGGGATCTTTCAAGGGTGGAAACGGTAGGCCAGTTATTATGACAGCTCTTCCATTCATGTCAGCAAAATCTAAGCCTTCAGAAACTTTTCCTCTGCAAACGGCTAAAAAAACCGCTCCCTTGCACGTGGAATCATTGACTTTATCGTAGTATTCCTTCATTGTCTGTACAAAAGCTTCTTTAGTTTGAGGTTCAACAAAAATTGCCTTCACTCGATGAATTTGTGCCCAAATGCCACTAGCCTGCCACGTATCTCGACATTTATTTAGAATGAAATATGACGTGAAGAATACAAGTAACCCGTTGGGTATCACATTACACAATGACAGAATCGTTCTGCCCAATGACGTCAGATATTTGGGATTATCTCTGCTCGAAAAATCCTCGTAAAAAAATGAAATCATTTGACTCATGCGTCTGTCACTTACCGATTTTCATAGTTCGATAACAGAGGCTCTTTGTCTGGGCCTTGGGAAATCACTTTTACACAAACTTGAGAGCTCGTTACGATATGTGGATTTTCCAGTCGAACTGAGACGGGAATCCCAAGTTCGCTTATCAGAGGTTTTAGTGGAGCTAAAGTTCCACTGGTCAATATAATGCATCGCACGTTTCGTAGCAGTAATTGCTGCATTCTGTAAAATAATAGATTTTGTGCAATAAAAACACGAAGCGGCTACTCGTACACAATTTTTATGACTAACAACTACTGAACGAAGAGGAACGGTGACAGAACATCATTCCCAACAACTTTCGTATTTTACTTTACTGTACAGAATGTATTGAAAGCATCAGCTACAAACGTATTGTTTGACACCAACAGAGCTATACTTTTATTGCGCAGTACCAGCAAAAGTATAAGCTCTCAATGTCGATACTTTCTTCAGACGCAACTTTTGTTTCTACGCCCAATTTTCTCTAAATATTAAGGATTTTGGTACGGATGGTAGTACTGATACCTCTTCAGACAATTAGGAGACAATCAATTACCAGGGCATGCCTTATAACCTTTATAACCTTTCGAGTCTGTCCTCAACAAAAATTCAGTTGAGAATTTTGATTCTACTACTTTGAAATAAAAGTCAAATCCGCCACTAAACAAAGTTGAATTTCGTTTGCTACATTACCGGGATTGGTGAGAATTTGAGCGACGGGAGAGCACGGCAGCGTTAACTGTGTGGGTATTGATGTGTGAGCAATTTGCCGCGCTCATAAAGTCGCTACTTTCTTAGCTTGCGGCGCTTGTGGAGCGCTTCTGGTTGTAGTATGTGTTAGTGTAGTATATTATACGCAGTGCGCTTTGTAGTAGCGTTTGGCTGTGGTGAACAACTGTGTTTAGCAATTTGTCACCAGCACATACAACTAAGAGAGCGCCTGTTTAAAACTCGTTGAATCTTTCGTCCTACGCCTCGCCTGCTAAAGTTTTTCTGGCCTACTAATGTAGATGACTGATCATGGTCCCACCGTAGTAAGGGGCCGTGACCCGGGCCTATTTAATTGAATTTTTCGGTAAATTTTTACGAATTTGTTGAATTCGGTGAATTCGGTGAATTTTTATGAATTTCCGCGAATTTTGGTGAATTTCGGTGAATTTTTTTTCCTTTTTTGTACTAGGAAGTGTTTAGAAGTGCTGCGAAGTGCTGGGAAGGGTTGGATGAGTGGTTAAAAGGTTGTGGAAGAGTGACGGAAGAGCGGAGATTGCCATGAAAATATATTGAGCGCCCAAGGGGCCCACATTAAGCAAAGAAGGCGCTTTAAAAAGCCTACGTTAAGCAAATTGCGTCCTCTAAGTAGAAATTTGATCGATAATGTAAGCATTCGCTGAGTGGACTTCAATTTTGTGTGCACTCACCCAGGATAAGCCGCGTGGAGGCTGCTTACTTGTAACCCATTGGCCATGAAAAGGGCAATTTCTTCGTACTGAGATGACGACCCCTCGGCTCGTCACTACCGAAGTATTTACCGACTCCTACTACTGGATCATGAAACACAGATCTACTGATCCTTTGTTCCTTTCCCGTTCATCCTTCATCCTTCGAACCTACCAGTACCAGCGAGGAACTTGTCGAGGACAATTGGTCCTAGCTTTAGTACATCCAGAGGCCTGATCACATGACCACCCAGAGGCCTGATCACATGACCACCCAGAGGCCTGAGTCTCAGTTGAGAAAACTTTGCACACTCACAAATTACGTGATATCCGGTTTCGTTCACGACACCACAGGTACATTCGGAATCGCTGAAGATTCCCATCTTTGACAAATGACTGCTTAGCCCACAGTGCCCGGTAATCGCTCCCACTACTCTTCTTATGCGACTCCGGTCCATGTTGAGCAGTGCATTTGTCCACTTGCAATCGGGCATTGGTAGGAACTGCCTTGTGTGTCTTGCTCCACCATATTCACGCCAACGCTTTATTCCCTCTGAACGCACCCATTCCTTTACAGCCTTGTCACATTCTGACTGTGGTATAGGAATGAGCGGTTCGGGTCCACATTGAGCAGATGTAGCACCCAGCTTTGCCAGTTCATCCGCTCTCTCACTTTCATCTATTCCAGAGTGCCCCGGCACCCAAGCAACCGTCACCCGATTACTCTGGCCCAGCTGGTTCAGTGTGCTTTTGAACTCTTTCATTAATTTGGATGTGGTTACAGGCGACATTATCGCTCTGATCATTTCTTCACTATCGGAAAGAATTGTGACTCTATCGCCTACCGTTTCCGGTCTCAATACACTTCGCAATCCTTCCATCGCTGCGAACGTTTCTGCCTGAAGTATAATGGCGAAATTTCCTAAGTGGAAGCTCTCTTTTGTCATAGGTTCCAGGGTTAATACCCCAGCCCCCACTCCATTAGAGTTTTTTTGATCCATCTGTGAAGCAAATGAGTCCATCCGTGGACAGAGTATCTGGCCAACCTCTCAGCCATTATAGTCTATCCGGTATAACAGCCTCGTAGTGCTTCACAAAGGTAATTTCCGGTTTTATCCGGTCCCTGGGCATGTTAAAAATAGGATTGGCTATTGCCACCCTGATTTTTCCATGACCCGTGTTAAAGTTCCTCATCCAAAGATCATTAAGTAGGAGTCTGTCCGCAGTTGTGAATGCTCTCGCCTTGATGATCGTTTGGATGGGTGCAATATTCAGCAGCGCTTCCATGGCTATCGTTGCTGTTGTTTTCAAAGCTCCGGTCATGCAGATGCATACCAGTCTTTGAATTTCGCTCAACTCCTTCCTCGCGATCTCTACTTCGAGCCTAGGCCACCAAACGACACAGCCGTGGGTGATCATAGGTCTCACTACTGCTTCATAAATCCACAGTATGGCCTTGGATGGAAGGCCCCAATTTTTACCAAAGGCACTTCTACATATCCAGAACGCTGTCAGAGCTTTACTAGCTCTGTCTCTCACATGATCGGTCCAGTATAGTTTGCTGTCGAGCGTGACTCCCAAGTACTTCACCTTGTTCCCAGGAGTGATGGTTTCTCCAAACATCCATGAATTTCCCAATAAGTTCTTGATTATATTTAGTGCGATGCGAATCGCATCGCGTAAGGTTTGTTTGAAAGCTCAACTTGACAAAAAAAAAGTTTGTTCTGTCAAGTTGAGCTTTCACACAAACCTTACGCGATGCAATTCGCATCGCGCTCAATATAATGACCCCTTAAGAGGTTTTTTGTGCGCATAAAAGAATGCAAAAAATATATTTATGAACTGTATGCGACTGAGCGATCGTGTCACTTGGGTCAGTTAGGTAAGTTAAACAAGTGTACTTGCAAGTGCGTGTGTCTTGAGCATCACTTGCAAACAATACAATTATGGAAGGCACGTGGAACTTTGGGAAATGTGAAACACTTCAAAATGGGAGTATTTCCTCAAGTAGTGTAAGGATGCACTTGGGGTTTGAGGGTGTACTTCGGGGTTCAAAGAAGAAACATGATAATTTATTGGCCTAAATTCTCTCAACTAAAGCTCAAGACATTCAGAATAACAAGTTAGGAACAACCCGAAGCTGCCAAAGAAGGACCTGTTGCTTAAGAAAAGGTTTTTGTGATGAATGGGAAATATTATTTACCCGAAATTTGGACTGAAGCACCAAAAGCTGACGATCTTCGCAGTTTTATTCATCATCGTTGATGCTTTGGTTTGAATCCAACCGTCTCGTACTGTGCTTGTTGGCTTGGATTTCTGCTGTTCAACATCAACATGAACCTTAAAGCATCTACCGACATTCTGTTTGTATTCATCGGAAGATCCAGAGAACACAATGTTCAACATGTCCAGCAATTTTTGCAGACCAGCCCCACGACGAAAAAATGCGTTCTTATCGGCAATGTTTGAAAGAAAGCCCACGAGACTGTCCAGCAGTGCCGTCTTTGCATGAAAATTCCCGGATGTTATCTGCGGTCACAAACAAATTAATTTCGGAATTGATGCAGAAATGCCAAAATTTCATACATTCGCTTCATCCAGCAAGGTAAATATGTAAGAGCCTTCGAATGTGACTCCTCCCTGGTTGTTGGGCATTTTGATTGCGTCGACAGCTTTTTCGAGATTCAAAAGATCTTCCTTCAGGATTGCCAGGTCGTCGATTGTAAAATCCTTCTTGTCATCCGTTTCTATCTCTAATCCTTCCGACATACTTTTCATCAACTAAAAGTAAATAAGTTTTTCTTAGTCAATTGCTTCCTCAAAATATGTCGCTGGACGCTGGCGATGGTTCTTGATCCCTCCGTTGGTTGTCATAACACACGAACCACACACCTTTCCTTCTTTCCATGTCCTTTGATAAAAAATGAAACTTACATGAGTTACGTCATCAATACAGACGGCAATTTCCGACGACGTCATTTGAATCGAAACGGAATCTTCGCATATCTTTTCCATGTTGTGGGCTTCATCCAAAATGACAATCGTATTGTGCAGTTCCACTTTATTAGCTTTGCGTGCCATTGGATCAATCAAATAATTGTACGGCATGAAGATAATGTCAGCGTTCTCAACCATTTCCTTTGACATGAAGTAAGGACAACATTTATTTTTCCTTCCGGCTACAACCAAATCTTCAATATCCAAAACGGTAGCTTCGCGGAACTCGGGTCTGTCCTTTGTTGATTCAACTTTGTGGTAGAAGGAACATGTTCTTGTTGTTAACTTTAATTTGCACAAATGAATCTGAAGCGGAAATTTGTTTTCAATTGATGGAAAATGGGAAAATTGGAATATTTTATACTTTAGTGGAATTGCTTGGCTCTTTCATGACATCCGGATGAATGCAGAGCTGTTCTCTGGACCCAATAATAGCAGCCTTCATCCCATTGTAACTGGTTTTCTTCAATTCCTGCATAGCCTGAGCGAGTTGTGAATGAGTTCTAGAAGCATAAATCACTTTGGGTACTCCCAAGGACGGTGGCTTATCATCTATGAAATTGGAATAGGTGGATGCCAGTTGCTTTAACATCGGCAGATTTTTCGTTTGCAGATCTTTTAGCTGATTCAAATGTCCTTCGCTTAATTTGGATTGAATCTCCTTTGATATCTACAGAATCCCATACATCGGTTTGTTGGAAAATGTTGACAAATATTTCGATGAACTTACCTCGCTCTTCTTTTGTGTGATCCATCCCAATGTTGAACATAGTAGACTCAATGTTTTGCCAGTACCGGTAGGCGATTCCAACACACCATTTGTAGAATTATTCAAACATTCGATGACTTTCGTCATGTAATCTCGTTGCAATTGATACGGCTCATACGGAAAACTAACCGATGTACCGGAAATGTTGAATTCTGGCATTTTTACGTGTCCTTTGTTGATATTTTAAATAAAAAACATTTCACAACAAAATTTTGCGTTTTACGCGCTTTTAGTTGATTTTTGACATGAATTGACAGTAACATCTTCTTTATCGATGTATCGACAACAGGTCGCAGCGTATTAAGCCGCCACTGGCCTACTTTTGACTCTCAATTTTTTTCGTTCGACACAGTTCGACACAACTGTGAAACGTCAAAACAAAAGGAAGACAATGAGAAATTCACCACTTCACACCTCTGCACAGATTTGATGTTTGTGGAACGTATGAAATACGGTGTAGTAGGTTGCCTTGTCGCAAGTCTTACACACCAAAAAATTCACAAAATCGTAGACTAAGGAACATACATTAAAGGATTTCCAATCAGGATTTCGCAGTCAACACTCATGCGAAACAGCACTCAATGAAATTCTTCATGAATGGAAAGAAGCGCTCAATCAATCGAAAGTTATACTGGCAATATTTTTGGATCTACAAAGAGCGTTCGAAACGATTACGCCGGCGTTGCTTTTGCGGAAATTACACAAGTTGGGCATTCGATTAACAGCATTGAAATGGTTTGAAAGCTACTTGACAGGAAGAACGCAAGTTGTAAAAATATGTGAAGTCATATCGGAGGAAATCAACAATCAGTTCGGAGTACCACAAGGATCGGTTCTCGGTCCAATCCTTTTCATTCTGTACATCAATGACCTAGGAAATGAATTGAGTCACAGTGACATCAAATTGTTTGCCGACGATACTTTGATGTACGTAGTGACTGACAACATTGAAGATGCAGTAATGCAAGCGAACAGTGACCTTCACATTCTGTTCAACAAAATCTGCCAGAATAAACTTAAGTTGAATGTCGACAAAACAAAGGCGATGGTGATAACGAACAAAACGATTTAAAAGGACGAAATACACATTTTAGTGAATGGTGTTGAACTGTCAGTGGTCGAAAAATTGAAATATTTGGGTGTGATAATTGATGAGCGTCTAGTTTTCGATGAACATGTGAATTACGTTTGCAAAAAGATAGGAATGAAAGTTTCAGTGCTTGCGAGGCTTAGAAACGAGTTGAACTCTCACCAGAAGTTGAACCTTTATAAGTCTCTCATCCTGCCGCATTTCACGTATTGTAGCAGTGTTTTGTTTCTGTGTAATCGAGGTGACATTAATAGAATGCAAAAAATGCAAAATAAATGTATGAGAAATATTTTAACGTATACCACCCGGTATGTTGAATTTACATCGACAATATTAGGCTATGTAAATGCTTCATTACGGGTCAGTTTCATTACGGGTTAGTTGCATTACGAGTTAGTTTCAGCAAATTTTGAATAAATGCAAAAGATGGAATGCCCATTGTTCGAGTACAAGTGACTTTTTGTAGAAAATTTTTCAGCTTGTTGTGGTAGAAGTAGAAGGTGGCAGGAGGTAGAAGAATTAGAAAATTTTTGGTTTGTTGTGTTAAAAGTAGAGGGTCGTTGGAGGTAGAAGAATTGTTTTTTTTTCAAATTTTTATTTCATAACAAAGGAACTGATTTTTATAAAGTCATGTTCTGATAACAATAGTAAAATTAATTTTTGAGATTTATTGTTACGTTGCAGTTAGTAAACGAAAATTGTTTCATAAAATCTGTCCGTCCTGTCGACTGTACTTCCTCCCCGACGTCCATCATTTCCGCATCCACTACTTCGTCGTCTGGGGTCTGGATGTACCCTTGTGAAGCCACACATTGCTCGTGCTCAACGTAGCGATCAGTGGACATATCAGTTGTATCGTCTCGTTTTGTGTTCATTGACAATTGTGTAACTGAATGATGAGGAACTGGCGAATGATTTGGCAGATGTTTCGTATTTTCTGGCAATTGTTGAAGTCGATGATGAGCAGCTGGCGACTGAATCCGAAGTTAATATTGACGATATGGTCTCACTGCTACGTTGTTTGTATGCGAGTGAATGTTTCATTGATGTTATAGCAAAGCTCAGTGGAATTCAAAGTGAAATTTGATGCAACGTTAATTATCGCACTACAGACTTCGACGATTTTTCACAGAATGAATGTAACGATGATTACTCGAAAAGCGCCTACTAATATTTGAATTGAATTTTCACAATATTTTTAGAGTTGGATTTCATTCGGTTTTCGGAGCAAAAACAAAATTGTTGTTTTCAACTGTACCGGGTGGTATACGTTAAAGCAGGATACAGGTTAGACCATGTAAATTGGCTGTTTACACAAGTGCAATTACGGCATCTCGCCTTCGGCTCGACGCCGTAAACTTTGCACTTATGTAACAGCCAATTTACATGATCTGATCTGTAATCTACTATTAAGGGCGAAACGTAAGACAGAATCGAGTGAAATGTTGAAGAAACTGGGACTGATGAGTGTAGATGAGTTCATCACTTACAATACGGTATTGTTCATTCATAAGATTGTGATAGGCAAAGCACCTAATTATTTGACTAGTAAAATTAAATATAATTATGAATATCAGACTAGAAGTTTAAGAAATGCTTGCGATATTAAATTAACAACGGCTATGAAGTCGACTAGTCAGAACTCATTGTTCTATAAGGGAGTAAAATTGTATAACTCATTGCCAAAGGTCATCACTGGAGAAGTTTCGTTAAGTAAATTTGAAAAGTTGTTAAAGATTTATGTGGTGAACCAGGTGCTGAGTTCTTAGTATTAATTAACTGTGATGTATTGGTTGTTAAATGGAAAGTTATTCTAAATAAGGAAATCATTCATTCATTCATTCATTCATTCATTCATTCATACACAGTAGGGGTGCTCGATTTTCCGGAATGCAAACGAAACCGGTCTAGGAAAAATTCTTCTAGGCTATAAGCTTCGGAAACAACAATTAATTTTTTTTTTTTTATTATCTTCATAGAGCGCAAATTCATTTTCCGAAAAATTCCCAGTTGACCGTCTTCGTTCCATTTTTTGCATTGTACAAGGTTTCTCATGAGATGGGATCGTCTGTTTTTTGTCTTTTATAACTGTTTGGGGTTCATACTATTAGAATTAGAAGGAATTACTGAAAAAATTTTCATGGTCTAGTTATGGCATACGATCAAAGTTCCCAATTGCGACCTTTTCATAGAAAAAATTCAACTTTGATAGTACGAAACCATGAATTAAAGAGTGTCAATATTTCTTTTATATAGCTCATTTTGTAGCCTCTTTAATGTAGATTTAGAAATACTAAAAACGTTTTATAAAAAATTCTCCAACAGTGGAGTTATAAGCAACAAAATCTCGTACTGCATTTTTCATTAAAAACAAAAACTCATCTTTTATACAGAAGTATATTTTATTACCGTAGTTTTATGTACAAAATTGATTTTTTTGTACGAATTTTGGCATCTTCTTTCGAGATTCCAATACAGTACGTATGTGGCCATCTCTTCGTAATGGGTCTGCCACACGAACTGATGAATCGGTCACCAACTTCACACATCTTTCAACTGCTTGAGTGTGGCATGGAAGTTTAAATACATCACTTTCAAATGTTCCTGCTTTGCGACCATCTTTCACCAACAACAAAAGTTGCTCGTCAGAAAATGTTTTAAAGAGAGGTGGCTCAGTGACTTCAATGCGCTTCCAGTCAATGATGTCGTAGTAATCTGTCGCATTGAACTGAATGGAAGGTATTGTGAATTTACGTACTCCGATTACTCGAGCTGTTTCCGTCCTTCGTCTCGAATCTGTTATTCGTTTATATGCCATTTCCCTAACGTGAAGGCGTGAGTCAGAAATCATATTAAGTAAAATGTTCTCGGGATGACCGAAGAATCCATTTCGCTGGATAGAAGCTTCGACAACAACTTTATACTTTTCATCTAAAAAGCGGGTAGATTTTATGAACTCGAATAAATTTTTCGATCCGTCGCAGCATTTGTTAAAAATTTTTATACTGAACCAGCTCGGAGCATATGACTTCAAAATGAAATGTACTAGCGTCTTTAAATTCTTTGATGGAGTCCTCGTTCCTACGTACAATCGCAATACTGAATTCGCTAACGTTAACCAACGGGAATGGCACAGATTACCACAACGTCTTTCAGACAGACTTTTACTAAAAATGCCAGTAGAAATCGCTTCGCATATTTCGTATAAATATTTTTGGTCAGTGCTTAAATCCTTGATTTGCATATCGTTCGTCAGGTTCGGAAGCTTTGTTGTTACACGCTCGAATTTTACAATAGGTAAATTGACACAATCTCCCAATTTCGAACCAATTTCGCCAGAAAACTGGTGTGGGCCTAAAGTTTTACCGTCGATAAACACAAACAAGGCTCTTAAGGGCAGCTCTACAAAATGAAGTTGGCAAATTAGCCACTGCAACGGTTTTTTCAAACGTACTTCTAACAACCGAATAACACCACCTTTGGGTCCAGTGTTTGTTTTTGTTCCATCACATCCAACGGCACACAAGCTTTGGTTTATGAAGGGAAAAATTCCGTTCGAAATATTTGGAGCTTTGGAGTTTGTCAGCGAAAGGTGGCCGATGTATTTAGCACCAGGCTCTTTAATAAGTGAAATATGCTCTTCTTTTCGGAAACTCTGTCGTTGTATTAAATCCGCACCTGTAACAGTAACATGACATAAACTTATATTGATATATAAAATAAGAAATTTTTTCATAGTCCACACCTGCCTTCATAAACATAGTTGTGTCTTTTCGTCCGTCAAAGAAGAGAGCCATTATATTATCGAACTTTTCAGCGCTCAATTCTTGCCGTAACGTTGCCTTGGCTCTTTGAACTTTACATCGATTCATTACCAAGTCATCATCGACACCGACCGTAACCAAACCTACCATTTGAAGGGTCGCAGAAGCTATTGCAGCTGCTGCTTGACTAGATACACCATATCTATCAGCCACTTCAGCCACCGGTCTTGCATTTAACGTGTTGTACTGGGATGTAATGGGACGGGTGGTCCAGTGGTGGTCATCATTCTCATCACAGTCCTCTGTACTGCTACGATAAGAGTCTGTGTCATCATACATTTGACAATCTTGAGAAGATGCACTGACGGCAGTAGCACTAACACTAGCTGAAGAAGTTGGCTTGATGTGCTGAATTTTCAATTTTCGGTTTGTTCGTTGGTCCATCAAAAAGTGGCGAAGATTCACGGTTAGATTACAAGTGCAAGTGCATGAATCTTTACACTTGCACAAAGCAATGTCAAACAACTTTGATACATTTTTCTTAAACAGCACTGCTTTCATCTTAAAATTTGCAGTCTTTTTACGTTCTTCAGTAAATTTGGAAAAACTGAGGTATTCTTTGCGAAGCTTCTGGCAATATTTTATTACAGTAGTTTTAGTTGTTGTGGGAATACCAGCATAATTCCAAATCTCAATGACCTCTTTCACGATTTTAGGCATCAAACTTTTATTCTCGGGAAATAAATACAGGTAGTACCGTAAAATGTCCCTTTTCGTGGGCAAGACATTGTCTTTCAGTCGTTTTCTGCGACCAATTAGAGCGCAATTACTTTTTTCTTTAACCGACATTTGTCTATAACCGACCGACATTTGTATTGAAGATGAAAAGAGTTACCGTTACTCATTGTCTTTGTTACAAAATACAGTAACAGGCAGAGTTCAGAATATTTTTATATGAACGTAATGATAAAAGATGAGTTTTTGTTTTTAATGAAAAATGCAGTACGAGATTTTGTTGCTTATAACTCCACTGTTGGAGAATTTTTTATAAAACGTTTTTAGTATTTCTAAATCTACATTAAAGAGGCTACAAAATGAGCTATATAAAAGAAATATTGACACTCTTTAATTCATGGTTTCGTACTATCAAAGTTGAATTTTTTCTATGAAAAGGTCGCAATTGGGAACTTTGATCGTATGCCATAACTAGACCATGAAAATTTTTTCAGTAATTCCTTCTAATTCTAATAGTATGAACCCTAAACAGTTATAAAAGACAAAAAACAGACGATCCCATCTCATGAGAAACCTTGTACAATGCAAAAAATGGAACGAAGACGGTCAACTGGGAATTTTTCGGAAAATGAATTTGCGCTCTATGAAGATAATAAAAAAAAAATTTAATTGTTGTTTCCGAAGCTTATAGCCTAAAACTATAGAGTTTGAAGATTGCTTGAAAAGCCAAAGTTGTAGAGAATTAAATTTTAGCGAACTCGTGTTTCAGAGTTTTGGAGAAATACAGCCCAATCCTGAGGTTATTGTGAATTTCTCTAGCACTCTTCCACTTCCATCAGATTTTTTGATATTTTTCGGTTATTCTCCACGTGGGTGAGGTCATCCATTAAGGCTTCCTAGAGTTTTAAGACATAGGTGGCTTCATGGTGATGGATTTTGTACATTTGTAGAGAGATAAGATTCCAAAAGTACTGAGATCCGCACGAAAAAACCTCTTACACAGGAGGTGTGACGCAAGTCTGTATGTCTGCTTACAAAAGTTCTGAAATCAGAAAAAGGTGACGCATTAAGCGTCTAAGTCAAAACGATTTTCAAATTCAAATTTATTATAACTAGCACAAAAAGGTACACCTTATACAAATGTTCATGAGATTAATTAGAAAGACAAAAAACATAAACAAATATTCAAGCTAATGGGAGATATCACAATCTGCTAAAAACTAAAAGTTCAAAATAAAGAAAAAGAAAAAAAGACACAATAACAATGACCACAACAAAGAATCGGAATAAACATAATTGAATTATAAAATGCACTCACCTTACGCCCAGGACCAGAACACTACACCAGAGGGTTGACTTCATTATTTTAAGTAGAAACAAAAGCAATAATTTCCAATCACAGGGCAAGCAAACACCATTCGTTCAAAGCGATCGAAAATGCTCATTGCAAGCATGATGGAAGCTGGACAACGATTTAAGTTCTCTTGTGCGAGTGGGAATCGAGTTATAGTCGGCTACCGTTTTAACAAAAAATGATTGGTTATATTGGGACGAGGAATGTTTAGGGATGACTAAATGACGACTACGTTCTGATCTTCCGACCAAAAGCTCGTCGTAGAGAAAGCCCGTGAGTCTTAAAGAGTTTGTGCATAAAACAAGATCGTCTCTGCCTCAGATATGTCATAATCGGAATACCAAGCAGTTCATTCACATAGTTCCGGGTACTATCATAGCGTCTCAATACACGAAACGCACACAGGCTTTGAAAGCCCGCTCTAGAGACTGGACCGCAGACGCTGACAAGTTTGTTGAATAGATAGCTTCACCATAAGTGAAGGCGGGTAGTATTAAAGACTTAACTAACAAAATGCGAGTCTTCTGAGAAAAAATGTGGCTGTTAGGCCAAAGAGTACGAAGTCTCCCAAAAACTTTAGAACAAATCTCAGCTACTTGGTCCTTAAATGTCATTTTCTTATCCATGACCAAACCAAGATTAAGAACCTTTTCAGCATAGGGAATAATTGCCCCACCTAGTAAAATGTAAGGCATCAGCTAAGGTGTTAAGAGTACATCATCCGTTTCATCAAATAAAATAGCTTGGGATTTCTTCGCATTCAACTTCAGATGATTCTCGTTAGCCCAGCGATAGACTGCGTAAAGGTCCTGATTAATTTTGAAGACAGCCTCATTGATGGCAGTTCTCGGAGATGAGTAAAAAAGTTGCACATCGTCAGCAAACATGTGATGAGAAGTTGAAGTAAGACACGTAGGCAAATCATTGATATACAACGAGAATAGCAGGGGGCCGAGTACTGATCCTTGCGGTATACCAGAGCTAATTTTGGATAAATCAGATATGTAATTCCCAATAGACACGCATTGGAAGCGGTCAGAAAGGTAGTTACGGATTAGACTAACAGCTGTAGCCGAGAAGCCAAAATGCTTACTCAGCTTAGCAAGCAGTTTACCGTGATTAAGAGAATCGAATGCCTTAGTAAAGTGGAGCAATATCATAATGGTCACAAACTTTTTCTCAAAAGATTTCCGAATTTCATCCGAAACTCGTAGTAGAGCGGCGCCCGTACTATGCCCCACCCTGAACCCCGACTGGTAAGCATCTAGTACGCTTTCAACATCAAGATAAGATGAAATCTGCTCTTTAGCTAAAATCTCAAACAGCTTCGACAAGCAGGGCAATATGCTTATTGGGCGAAAATCGTCCAGTCCACGAGATCTAGTTTTTTTATGGACCGGGAGCACTTTCGACAACTTCCACGTTTGAGGTACCGAAGACGTTGTAAAACAAAAATTGACAATGTGCGTCAGAACCGGTAATACAAAAGGTAATATCATTTTGATAAAGACCAGAGGGATACCATCTAAGCCTAATGAATTAGACCTAATTGATTTGATCGCCCTAATAATGTCTAAGCTAGTGACATTCGAAAAATTAAATTCCGAGTACTGTTATTCCCATTATAGCAAGCTTCATTTACAACGTCACCAGTATTTAGCCTAGTTAGGTGATCATTAAAATCATTCTCTGTAAATCCAGGCTTGATGTTCCCTTTAGATACTGCCCCAATTGCATGAAGGTTACGCCAGACAACTTTTGATCCTAGCCTAGAGTCAAGCTTGGGTACCAGAAATTCGGCTTTAACCCTCTTGATAAGATTTGTGGCATAATTACGCAGACGACGCCAGTGTTCTTTACTTACATGACCATTTTTGAACTCAGATTCGGCAATGTCCCGTTCTAACAACGCCCGCCTTATTTCATCATTAAACCAAGCATTAGACGAAATCTGTGATTCTTTTTTCTTGACAGGTAGCAATGGCGCATGGGTGTCCAGTTACAAAAGTTCTAAAAAAATCAGATAAAGGGACAGCACTCAGCTTCGAACCAGACATGGGCGCCGCCGAAAATCAGCTGCCGACCTAGCCGTTGCCGACACATTTTGACCCAGCAGAGCCGCCGGTACTTTATACCCGGCTGAAAACGGAAAAAGAAGAGTTACTTCCGTAAATTTAAAAAACAACATCAAAAAATAGAGAATTTTTTAATCGTAATTCATCCCAACCCTTGAAGTTAGGTCCAAAAGAGTTCCATTCTGGCAAATTTTGTAAGTTTTGTTTTTTACTTTGAGATCTAACAACTTTTTACGGCCAATTACAAGTTCGGTTTGGACTACCGGCTTAAGATGACTTCCGAACCACCCCACGAAGTATGCAATACTATCGGAGTAAAGCAGAATTCGTCTGACACGGGAATCGAACCCGGATCGGAAGGTTAGTTCGTGACCACAGAGCCGTCCCGTCCTTAAGCTATTGATCTCAAGAAAAGAGTTTCTCAGAATTCGTTCATGAGACTTGTAGTGATGATCCTCAGATTGAGTATTTGTCGAGCTAGTCTTCGTATTTAGTTATTATTTAGTAGAATTTCATCAATGTTGATGATTTTGTTTGAAGGGAAATGAAAACCGCAAAACCCTTGTAGTATTCTTGGGATGCTAACAAAATGGCCGCCTGCCGCCATATTGGATTTTGTAACACATGGATATTTCGGTAAAAATTATTTTTAGGTATTTTCGTTAGAAAGCGAAATTATTGGTTGCCTTTTATTTTTAATGTTGGCAAAATGTCCACTTTTCTAATTTTCCGAATTCTCAAAAATGTTACAATTTCCCAAAATTAAAAAAATAGGTTACTTATGCCAAGAAGTTGAAGGGATTACTGAGCAATTCTAACTTCGTCCGGGTTTTCTTAACTGTATTTTGAGCAGTTTTCACAACATGGATAAATCTATTTTATGACAGTATAGTAAACGCATCGTGCCTTGTGATCTTACTAGATATTCAAACTATACAGCGATTCGTTCTCACTAGGACTATTAAAACGTACTAGAGCTACGAACGCATGAAGGGCACTCACGCTTTTCGACTAAGGATATCATAACACAACTAAAGTTTCTAAATATTTGACATTATATTCCAAATTTTATTTTAGAAATTTTTGAAATTTATCTTTATTTTTTGCTATAATTTGAAAAAATTCAAAAATGTACCCAGTCGCCGTTTTAAGCCGGCTTGAGCCGACATCGCCGCCGCCTATCGTATTTTTTTGGCTAGCCGCCGCCAACGTTTTTCAATCGGCGCCCATGTCTGCTTCGAACGCAAAAAAAAAGTTAAAGCGTAGTTACGTTGTGTTTTTAAAAAATTGCGTCACAAATGCCAGACGCACCAGTGTAAAAGCATAGAAAAATTATTTCGTTGTAGGGTTTAAATCATGTGAAGTTGAGTGTAGCGTCATCGTACAGCTTACCGGTGGAAGGTATTGTTGGGAGGTAGCTGTATTCTACTCCTACTAGTTTTGCCCCTTGTACATCTCATAGATGGCACTGGGTTTGTCGCATAGCTTACCACTGGTACATTAAAAACCGATAACGAAAGGATCTCAAATGGCTGATTTCATCGGTACCATCACCTGGACACAAAAGAAATAAATTCACGATCAATAATTCAGGAGATCTTTGGTAGTCTGCGAGTTGCATCTTTCAGGACCGTTGAAGGTACTTTCGCTAGCTAGCCTCGCCAGTTTGTGGCCATGCTTCGAAGTCTTTCACTAAGGAGCGTGGCCTGCATTCCTTCCCAACGTAAGCCATCGGTCGTCTCGGTAAAGTCTTGTCACCGTCCTTTCCGCTCCTTGCTTCACAAATCAGCCGATAACAGTAAGGGTCGAAGTTATTGCTCCCATTATGCTAAGGCATGCGAGCCTTTGCCCCTTGGTTTGTTCCTTCGCCACACTCCCAGCTTCCGACCGTGTTTTTTTTTATAAGGGTGAGGAAATCTTCATAGACACGCGGTCTTTCTGAACCAAGGTAGTGTTGAATTCCATTCTTCAATGACCTACCAACTAAAACCTCCTTCCTTAGTCTTCATGCTCTCTTCTCCCCGGAACCGCCTCACAGCATTACTTCGGGGAGGAGCTGTGCTTTCGCACCTACTCTCTTAGATCAACTGCCAGTCTTCTTTGATCGTCTCTCCATGCAATTTGCAGCTTCGTCATTATTTTCGCAACTACATTATCCGCCACTCTCCACACCTCCTCATCGCGGCACATCTCCGATATTATGTTTTCGGCACTTACATCTGGCCTACTCACAGTCAACAGCTCTCCTCGTTCTTGTTCGAAGCGGGGGCAGACGAATAACACGTGCTCCGCAGTCTCTTCCTGTCTATCGCATGTCGTGCAGAAAGGTGACTCCGTGAATCCAAACCTGTGCAGGTACTTCCTGAAGCATCCGTGACCAGACAGCTTCCGACCGTGTGGAACCAAACAATGTTGCCGTAGCTCAGAATTGGTCCCACTATCGCTTCGTACGTATAAGACTGAGGGCCGCAGTCCCCAATTTTTACCAAATGCACCAGGACATCGCCAGAAAACTTTGACTGCTTTGACCCGCTCCGCTCTATGCTCCTTTCATGTCAGCTCTTTGTCTTGTATCACTCCAAGGTATTTCACCTTCTCTGCCAACACCAGTTGCTTCCCGAAGAGCTTCGGCATCGCAAATTCAGACACTTTTCTCCTAGTCGTGAACAGCACGAGTCTTGTTTTATCCGGGCCTACCGATAATTCCGATTCATCCCCTGAGGATAGGATTGCGATGTCATCGGTATATCCTATTGCTAGATGTGCCGACGCACTCAACTTTGTCAGTAGATAGTCTACCGTCGTGTTCCAAAGGATCGGTGGCAGCACTCCACCCTCGATTGACAAATCCTGGCCTTCATTCACCCAGTCAATTGACTGTAAGCAATCTGTTACCTCCTCCAACTTAAAAGCCACTTCCAGATCTATAAACTCAGGCAGGGTAAGCTTCCTGATGCATAGCAGTGTCAACGGACTCACCTGATAGGCAAGCGTGTTGATTCTTATGACTTTCAGAATTACATCTCTTATGTTATGTTATGTGACAGAACTTTTCTAACATTTTCATGACGAATGAAGTGATTCTGATTGGTCTGTATGAACCTGCCTTGTTGTAGGTTGTACGGCGGCTTCGGTATGAACATGACCATCACCTCCTTCCAAGATTCAGGAATATATCCCAAGGCCAGTACGTCTTTTGAAATTCCTTTAAGAGTCAATTAGAGTTGTGCGGGCCGCCCGATTCCAATTTGTTCGGGCCTGCGTTAGACATTTGTATCTTCTAAACCTGAACTTATCTGATTAATGTTTGTTGGTATGAAATCTTGCATTGGAGGTGTACTATTGATGTAGTTGTTGAAAAGAGCACTTACTTTCGTTATTTACGCGCTATTCGACTTTAGGGCCGATCAACATTTTTTTACTTTGAAAACCCGGCCCGAAAGAATCATTCGGCCCGATAGTCGAATAGCGCGTAAATATCGAAAGTGAGTACTCTTTTCAATAACTACATTAATAGTACACATCCAATGCAAGATTTCATACTAACAAACATTAATCAGATAAGTTCAGGTTTAGAAGATACAAATGTGTAAAGCAGGCCCGAACAAATTTGAATCGGGCAGCCCGCACAACTCTAGAGTCAATCTGCGAATTCTTCGAACAGTTTGTATGAAACTGAAATACAACACCTCACCGATTTTTGTGATTATTGGACCATTGATTCCTTGGACCAATCCGAGAAATCCGTAGAATAACATTTTTCTGTTAGCGACGAGCTGTACAGGTGTAAGAAAAATGGTCTACCAAGGGGTCATTAGATGCGCTGTTCATTCGAGTAGGTCTTAGAAAATTGGACCTTAAACAAAATAAGAATTTTCTTTTTTGTTGTACTGAACCATAATCCCAAAATAGGATAAGGGAAGTGACAAGGTGAGAATTTTGAAAAATTATTTGGTTATAGAGGTTGTGAATTAAAATGGTTAATTACAATATGTGAACAATCAATGAAAATTTATGGACAAGCCCATGCATCATATTCCCATTTTCCCTCTTATTCTAATGTATGACATTTCGGACTGATGTCCAAAAGTGCTCGTGTAACACAAACCTTTATCTCAACCTGTGTGTACACTACTGCATCGGTGGCACGATCAGGGGCCCAATTTCCTTTAGTTTCAGCCATTGACTGACGAGTAGAAACTGAGGAAATCCCTGATCGACGAAACAGTGTCTTTGACTCGAGCGAATCGCTTATATCTCCTTCACGGAGTCCCTTTTTAGGCTCTTTTCGAGTACTTTATATGATTTATGAACTCTAAAATGTACAATTAACTCAAGGAATAGAGAGCAACGCAAGCTCTATTAGTGAATTTTCTTCCAATACATATTTGCGTATCATAAATGAATTATTGAGATTTGTGTCTGGGAGTTAAGTAGTGGCACAAAGCTAGCTATTCACAGGTCAATCTTCAGACCAACGATTTTATACGGTAGTGAAAGTTGGGTGGACTGCGGATACCTTGTGCATGACCTGGAGGTTTCTGATATGAGGGTTCTTAGGAGCATAGCAAAAGTAAATCGGAGGGAACAGTGGGACAATCATATTAGGAACGACGACATCAGGGAAAACTTAGGGGTTACATCAGTGGAAGAGGCGGCAAGGATTAGTCGTCTGCGGTGGTACGGGCACGTTCAGAGGATGGGTAATAGCAGGCTACCAAAGAGGATATTGGCTGCTCAAGTCCCGGGTGTGCGTCCCAGGGGTAGGCCAAGGAGAAGGTTTATAGACTCAATTAAATCCGATTTAGAAGTTAGGGGACTTTCTCTAGGCGAACAAACCATCTCCTTGGCACAGGATAGGGGGGTATGGAGAAGGGTGGTCCATGATCAGTAGTAAAGACCTCACACCGGAAGGTACAAACGGTCTATAAAGTGTGATGATGATGATGATGATTGTGTCTGGGAATCTGATGAATTCCAGTGCCCAACGTTAACAATTATGTAAATTTAACAAAACAATATTTGCAAGTTAGCCAAATACGTAGTCTCAAGAAATCGAAGTCAGATCATAAAGAAGGCATACTGTTAGATTTGGATGAAATATGTGACAAAGCGGTGTCTCATTCTGAGTTATCGTATGAAGACTCAGAACATACTTAAATAAAAATACAAATTTAATTATAGAATCAAAAAAATGTTTTTAAAGTATTTTCTCTATCACAACAAAAACCTTTTAAAAGGTAAAGTGTGACGCAGTCCCTAATGTCTACTTCCAAAATTAATGATATCAGTGGAGGTGACGCTTGCGCTGAAAATACGCATACATTTCCTTGACGACAACGTTACCCTGTGTTCAAAAAATCGCATCACAAATGCCAGACC
>CM055406.1:58749673-58781777 GCA_029228625.1 Pseudolycoriella hygida
ACAATCATATTAGGAACGACGACATCAGGGAAAACTTAGGGGTTACATCAGTGGAAGAGGCGGCAAGGATTAGTCGTCTGCGGTGGTACGGGCACGTTCAGAGGATGGGTAATAGCAGGCTACCAAAGAGGATATTGGCTGCTCAAGTCCCGGGTGTGCGTCCCAGGGGTAGGCCAAGGAGAAGGTTTATAGACTCAATTAAATCCGATTTAGAAGTTAGGGGACTTTCTCTAGGCGAACAAACCATCTCCTTGGCACAGGATAGGGGGGTATGGAGAAGGGTGGTCCATGATCAGTAGTAAAGACCTCACACCGGAAGGTACAAACGGTCTATAAAGTGTGATGATGATGATGATGATTGTGTCTGGGAATCTGATGAATTCCAGTGCCCAACGTTAACAATTATGTAAATTTAACAAAACAATATTTGCAAGTTAGCCAAATACGTAGTCTCAAGAAATCGAAGTCAGATCATAAAGAAGGCATACTGTTAGATTTGGATGAAATATGTGACAAAGCGGTGTCTCATTCTGAGTTATCGTATGAAGACTCAGAACATACTTAAATAAAAATACAAATTTAATTATAGAATCAAAAAAATGTTTTTAAAGTATTTTCTCTATCACAACAAAAACCTTTTAAAAGGTAAAGTGTGACGCAGTCCCTAATGTCTACTTCCAAAATTAATGATATCAGTGGAGGTGACGCTTGCGCTGAAAATACGCATACATTTCCTTGACGACAACGTTACCCTGTGTTCAAAAAATCGCATCACAAATGCCAGACCAACGTTACCCTGTGTTCAAAAAATCGCGTCACAAATGCCAGACCCACCAGCGTAATAATTTTTCAACACTTTCAGTTTTCACACGCAAAATTTTAAAACTCAAAACAATCTTCGCAAAAAGACACGAATGTTAAATTTTTGCAGCGTAAAAACTGAAAGTACAGAAAAATTATTTCGTCGTTGGGTCTGGCATTTGTGACGCGATTTTTTGAACAAATGGAAATGTATGCGTATTTTCAGCGCAAGCGTCACCTCCACTGATATCATTAATTTTGGAAGTAGACATTAGGGACTGCGTCACACTTTACCTTTAAGAGGTTTTTGTTGGGTCTATCGAAAACTTTCGCCTCAATTTTGGCCAACTTCGGCGCCTCGGCGACCCCACTTTCTATTCATCAAAATGATGCGCAAGTCAATATCTATCGATTCCGACGAAAAAAAAATTTTTGGCGAAAATTTTCGCCTCAATTTTGGCCAACTCACGCGCCTTGGCGACCCCGCTTTCTATTCATCAAAATGATGCCCAAGTCATCTATCGAACTTTCCCGAAGGAACCAACTCTCTAGCTATTCTAATTCAGAAGATAGCAAAAATTCCAAGATGGCGTCACTTTGACGGTTAGCAGCCATTTTCTTCGGATAACGAAAAAATTCTCCTCACCAATCTCTATAACTTTCCTGAAGAAACCAACTGTCTGGCTATTCTAATTCAGAAGATAGCAAAAAATTCAAGATGGCGCCTTTTTGACACTCGGCAGCCGTTTTCTTATGATCCCAAAAAATTCTCCTGATCAAACTCTATAATCGCTCGGAACAAACCAACTCTCTAGGTATTGTCACTCCGGAGCTAAAATTCGAAAACTCCGAGCACTACGTGAAAAACCATGAAAATTGACCACTTTTCCACACTTTCCGACTTTTCCAGAGTTTTCCCGGAAAAGCGGCATATGAAATTTTTCATTTTGGACCGATTCTGACGTTCCCTGAAAATTTGATGCAAATCGGCTGTCTAGTTCTCGAGATCGAAAATTATTAATAGAACATAGATAGATAGAACATAGATAATATAGAAACCGACAGATCAGAAAAAAAGTTTTCATAATAATGAGAACAATGGATTTTGGTAAGATGTATGGAAAAGTACCATCTTCAAACCTCCACATCTCAGCCAATTTTCAACCGATTTTGATGAGTGAGGGCTTGTTGGAAAGCTGCTGCGACGTTGTTTTTTTTTAAATAATTTGAAGGGGAGGGGGGCGAGGGGAAAAAACTTAAAACTTCGCCTATACATGGTGTCTTGTCCCAAAGATTTTTGTATGGAGGTTTTTGGGTTTGTGGACGTTTTTTTTGGGATGTGGGGACTGCGTCACGCTCTCCGCTACCGCTTCGAGCATGATTTAGTTTACATAGATAAAGTCGTAATTTCAAGACATATTTGAGGGATTCTTTTGAAAAACAGCCTACCAAAATCGGTCGTATTTTTTTATGCAATTATTTTTATGCGGCCAAACACACACTGGTCCTTAAACGTCAAAACCGTGATCAAAACATTTTTTGTGTCGCAGTTGTGGAAATCTAATCCCTTCGAAAGTCGAAAACATGCCTTTTCCTTATGCGATTTTCTTCCACAACATAGAATGTACAAAGGCAATATGGGTGTCGTTGGAAGGAGGAAGTCTTGTACTAGTGGGGCAAGAGGTTTGTGGATGTCGATTTCGAAATTTTCACCATGAAATAGGACCTTGAAATTGGGTAAAAAAATTTACTGCTCAGATGAACTATTACAGGCTCGTCTGAATCCACCAAGCAAATAAATATTAAAAAAAATGTCTATTGTTGACACTACTAGTCTCTGTATTTAATATTTACTAATATTTTAATTATTATTTATTTATTTTAATAATATTTAATATTTAATATTTTATAATTTAATTAATTAATTAATTTAATTAATTTAATTTAATAATTTAATAATATTTTATAATTTATTTTAATTATTTTAATATTATTATTTTAATATTTTAATTAATATTATTTAATAATACCAAATATACATGGGTGGTGATCTGATAAATGAAATTCTGAAGTATAGATATGACACTCATTTCTTCTACTGAAAAGCACCAGGATAAGTGATAAGTCACGGTTTTGACGTTTGGGGACCAGACGTTTGGCCGCATAAAAATAATTGCATAAAAAAATACGACCGATTTTGGTAGGCTGTTTTTCAAAAGAATCCCTCATTAGCGTTTTCAGGCACATTCTCCGGCAGAGTAGCAAGCACTTTAGGTATTTGGAGATCCGCCAAAAATACAATTTTTACCCAAAACTATGTTGTGGGGTTTTATTTTAAAGGAAAAGACGTCAACTTTTCCAGAAAAATAGTTTGAGAACAGTTAAGCATTGTGCGTACACCACTGACCTCCAAAAGTCTTCCCGACAGTGACACATTTCAACTTTTCGCATATTCTAGCTCACTCCAGTTCTAGTCCAGATTACTTAGCATCGTTTTAGATACTAGGGACCATGGCCTAAACAACCACACCTATTAGCCTTTGGACTGACGCTGGAGTTTTTTTTAAATCGCTTTTTAAAATTTCCATTTTTTCGACTATAAACTGTTCCAGGTCCTCAAACACCTTCACCTTCCAAGCAAATAGGCATCCACACTTTTTGTATCAATGAGATCTACGTAATATATAAGTTTCAGATCAAAGCGATTCATCTTTGCGAAAATATTAAACAAAATTGTTTTTCGCCACCCCTTGGTATACCATTTTTCTTAGACCTGTACACGTACAGCTTGTCGCTAACAGAAAAATGTTATCCTACGGATTTCTCGGATTGGTCCAAGGAATCAATGGGCCAATAATCACAAAAATCGATGAGGCGTTGTATTTTTTTTGTTCGAAGAATTCGCAGATTGACTCTTAAGCTGTTTTGACCTTTCTGGGTACTTTCAGATTTGTGAACCAATTGCTACATCCGGTTCACTTCGTCAACACAAATTTTGAAGGCTCAGTGCAGTAATAAGAATACCATTGAATAACTAATCATAATCTTTATTTCATTTTATATGTATATATAAGTACAATTATCTCTTGTTCTATTACAATAAACATAAACGGTTTAAATATATAATTTTAATAAATATCTATATATAATTTTTAATTGTTTTTTTCATCCAATGTGGCTTGTTTTAATAGATGAACGTTTATATTCCATATTCATTCAATTTTATCAAATTGTCTTCTTCTATATTTATTAATAATAATGCATTTATTTTTTATTATTTTCAGTTAGCTTTTCATTTTAAGGTTTTATTTAAATTTCTTTCTTACTGCTGCTGTTTCATCCCATTTTATTTACTTTGTAATTTGTTTTATGTGAAGATCTTGTTTTATCTTAACTTAATACGGTTGACTGCAAATATATTTTGTTGTATCCTTACAATAATTGTGCATTTATACAAATGGTCGCCATTGTTTAGTATATTTTCTCTTTTCATGTTCATGTTATTTACATTATGTATTTATTGTTTTTCATTAGTTTGTCAATATAAGGTTCTATAATCCTATGATGAAATATATAATTTAATTATTTTTACATGCTCTCGGACCGAAAATCGTACATTTCATTCAATTTTTTTTAGCTTTCGACATCCTTAGCATGTAAATTATAATGAGTCACTAGTGAGGAAATGTTGAAAAGTCGCTTTCTTTGTGCTGCTCATTGTTCTCGGATGAACTTATGCACGAAAATGTCATTTTTCATCTTTTCCTCCCTGGTGATGTAAATAACTAATGTTTTATTCGTTTCGGGCGCTGGTATAATGTTGTGAATAGAGATTCTTTAAAATCGCATCGGTTTGTTTGTGTGATTTGTTGATTATTTGGTAAAATGTTTGATGCATTGAACTTTTGATATGAATAAAGTGTTTTTATTTAAAAATGTTATAAAAATAATGTTGGTTATTTAAATGAAAATATTTCTTTTTTTCTTAAATCCTTCTGTGTGCTCAGCGTGAATATACCATGTCGTAGTAATGTTTTTTTGTGCTTAACATAATGTATAGATAAATTCCGTTATTGAGTGAGTCAGAATTTTTGTACAGTTCTAAGAATCGAGAAGAATATAAAAATGATTTTAAATTTAGCGTTATTGATATTTGAAGTTGTTTATCATACCAAACATGACCGTAATAATGAAAGTCGACGGAATAAATATTTATTTTAGAAATTTTCTTCAGTATTTAGACCCGTACGACGATATGAAATTCTTCGGAAAGGGTCTATTGCACTTACCACGACGTTTGTAACCAGCCGGCTCGCGACCCAGGAGTTGGTGGTTGTTTCGTTTCAGGGTCTAAATAAGATAAATATGCAAAATAGCTTTTGTAAATCTTTTCTGATTCTCAATTTTTTTTAATCGAAAGATCTAGGAATGCTTAACAGTTTATCCCTTCGACCCAGTGTTTTTTCTACATAAATCGGGTAAAAGATAATCGAAAAATTGATTAAGCACGAAAATAAACAGTGTGGGCCCAACCCATGATGCGCGACCCTAAACGATTCTTGGTGTTTTTCCGTGAATATTCCTTTAATGACATAGTTATTTGAATCACTAGGACGGAAAGTGAGGATTTTCCATGTGTCTCTGTATTGTAACCGAGAAGCTGATTGTAACATGAGTGTGAATGTGTGCCGAGTCGAAGAGGAGGCAACACATTCACACGAATGTTAAAATCAGTTCGAGGTATGTAAATACAGAGGCAAATGAGAGTCCCGAAGTAGTGTACGTTCTAGTTATTCGAAAAATGTTTCATACAATATGTACCGAAATGCACAAACACATCAATCAACATTTAACACATAATTCATTTGCACATATTTCTCCAATAAATTATATACGCAATTTACCACACATAGCACAACGTCAACGATTTCCGTCCTAGGAATCACTTTTCCGAACTCACACACTTTCAGAGGTGTACATTTCGTTGCTTTCCGAACCAAAACGATCGATGAAAAGTTGTGCTTTCGGTGTATACTGTATGAAAAGGTTTTTTGTGCAGAGAGGCGAACTTTTCTGTCCCTGCAAGTAAGGGTCCTAAGGTTGCGGGCGTGGTGGCCAAGGCTAGATGTGGAATGCACTAGGAAACTGTCAAGTGAGATTCAAAGGCTAGTGTGTATTTGTACCACGGGCGCTATGAAAACCACCTCAACCCTAGCGATGGGGACGTTGCTGGCTCTGCATCCTATCGATATTGTGGTTAAAGCGAAAGCTTTTGCCACGGCTGAAAGGCTGATGCAGAATGGCATATAGACTCCGAATTTTCACATTGGGCATGGTAAGATTGCAACGATAATATCGATCCCGGTGTTTGAAATGCCGAGAGACGAAATGGCTGTGGTAACCTGTTTCGACAGGAATTTTGAAGCGAAAGTTCCCAGTGGGCAAGAATGGCTTAGTGGATGGCCAGCGAGCCTTCCCGGGAACTGCGTGATTAGATTTACAGATGGATCGAAATTTTGTGAAGGAGTAGGCGCTGGTGTATACGGCATGGGCTCTGGAGAGGGAAATTGCTTCTATCTGGGGGCTCTTGCCAGTGTGCTCCAAGCGGAGATCTTCGCGGTGCTGTCAGCAGCTCGTGAGACTCTGCCTGTTGGAACGCACGGCAAGAGGATGCTTATCTGTTCGGACAGTAAGGAAATGATCAAGGCTGATGTCGCCTAGAGTGACCTCCAAGCTAGTGAAAGAGTGCAGAGATTACCTGAGCGAAATGGGTCTGAGGAATCAGATCACTTTAGTTTGAGTACCTGGGCACTCTGACGTGGAGGGGATGAGATAGCTGATGAGATAGCCAAGGTGGGTGCCGAAGCTCTCGGTCACGGCCCTGAGCCGTTTTTGCCGATTACTCGACCTGCGCGTGTAGAAGCGCTGGGGAGCAGGGTGATGAGGAGGCATGTGGAGCGCTGGGAAGGATACTATGGTGGTATCCACACCAAGCGCTTTTTCCCGAGACCTAATGTGAAATGGGCCAAATCTCTGCTAGGGATGGACAGGAATCGCATCAGGAGAGTGGTAGATGCGATCACTGGACATTGCGGGCTGAATGGGCACATTAAAAAACTTAGGCTCTCGGCGACCTCTATGTGTGCGTGCGGCTTAGAGGAAGAAACGGGATTTCATGTATTATGTGAATGTCCCAGTTTTTTCCAAATGAGGCGCAGGCTGCTGTAAGATCGTCCGAGGTTGCTAACCTAGAACCAGCTACTTTGAGCAAGTTCTTGTGTTCTTGAGCAGGTATGTTGTAAGATCGTCCGAAGTTGCTAACCTACTTTGAGCAAGTTCTTGGAGGCGACCGGGAGGTTTAACTAACTTGAGTGGGGAAGCTGATTTAAATGATGAACGGGAAAGGAACAAAGGATCTGTGTTTCAAGATTGGTAAAACGATCGTCCCAAGCTGATAAATCTAAAAAGGGTCCGAAGGTCGGCCGTACCTCAAAAAAATGTGTTTTGCCATGTTGGGGAATAAATGGAGAGAATTTTTTTGTTCATGGAAGTGTGAGTAAGTAGCCTCACCTAAGTGCTCTAGAGAGCGTTCAGGAAATTAAATGTTCAGTTAAACTTATCGCTCAGTGAATTTCATGACAGGGTTCTGACGTTTGTCGTTCAGAATAACGGTTCACGTCCACATGAAAAATTACTCGAACAAAACAAAATTATTTTTTACATATTTCGGTAACAAAATCGATTAAGTTTCCTTGTTTTTAATTATTCGTCACGTTATACAGCAATGACAATAAATTTCGCAGAAAATTGTTAATTTTGTTCAATACTAAAAATAACAACAAAACATCAATTACCTTTCATGACATTTCTCAGTATCTTCACGACCTAAAATACATCGTGAAGAATCTAACCTCAAAGTTAAACTTGACAGCATTAACTGAGCGACTCAGTGAAACATTTTTAGTTCCTGAACGCGTTCCTAGGTCAGTTTTAAAATCGGCCCTAGTCCAAAACATTTTTTTTAAATTTTTTTTTTTTTGAAGAGAGATTTTGACAGAATGGCTTAAGACGGGTTTTTCAGTATTGCCCAATCCAATCCTGGCCTTAAGGCAATATTTACTTAGATACGTTCGAGACTTTTTGCAACATCTATTCTGTTTTCCGCATCTACTTTGATGCGTACGGGTCCCTTGCATATGTTTTTTATCTGTCTGTTTGTCTGGCCCGAATTAAAGGCGAACCATCCTGCTACGTCCGTTCTTGCGCTTAAACCCCCGAGGCTCTCATGCGTTCTCAACCCACCTCACTAACCCTCAACAAGTGCCAAGATTAAGTACCTCCTGCCAATCTACACAAGCTGCGGCCCAGTCAGAGAGATAGGAACCGACCGTCCAATGTTTTTCTAGTTTAAATATTCCGTCCCATTTCTAACAACTCTGGAAAATGTGCCAGTCTCCCTCTTGAATCGTGAATGTAATGCAACCGAATGACGTTAATTTTAGACCCTTCTCCTGCTTGATGTCAGTTGTTGAGGAGATGGGACTAGTTCCTAGTTCCATTCTTTCAATCGTAGACACTAGCAACTACAAGCTAAACCAACAACAAAAATATAGCGCTAACTTTTAAATTCATTTTTATTTAATACTCAGATTCATAGGGAAACAAATGTATTAGATTTAGGTCTGACAGTATAACGGAAGTTGGTTTCAATTAATTAGAATATTGGCGAATGATGAAGACGTATTCATATATTCGAACTACGTAAAGTAGGAAACATGACTACCTTTTGTACACATTTGAACAGAGGATCTCTTGTTAAAAGCTTGACATTGATATTGGCGAATATTTTGGTCGTGGTTTGGAATAAAAGTTTTAGTTGATTAAGAGGGATGCATTAAGTTATTTTTTTTTCTTTTATTTACAATTTTCATAACAATTTTATCATAAGCTCAAAAGCGTTTTCGGTAGATAGGTGTTCGTAAAATAGTCTAGGTCTACACTTTAAGTATTTAATTCCTAAATTTATAAACGAAATTATTGTTTTAACGGTTCTCCCATAAAACGAATTAAAAGCGTTTATTACTTTATGCGGAAGACTACGCTGACGAACACTGACACTCAGATCAGTTTCGATTGAGAACGAATATTCAAATTATTTACATGCCTTGGAAAGAAAATCACAGTTTTCCTTCCTCAACTGCGTGGTGGGAAAAAATGCTTTTCCAAACCCTTGGAATATAAAATTTGTTCAGCATTCTCACAATCCCCCAAAACATATTTTAACATTCTTTCATTTTGTAAACTCATATGACATAAAAATTATGATTTTGTGAGTTACGTTATTACACAATAAGCAAAAAAAATTTCTTGTTGTCAAAATCAAAACAAATTGAACATTGCAAACACATTTTCACCAACAATCGCGTTGGTCGTGCAAAACTCAACATTCTAAAAGATTTTTCACCGGCGAATGTGATTTCAAACAAGCATGCAACGAGTTCGGTCTTCTGATCGCTTCGATTTCAAAATGTTGTTACTCGTAAAAAAATATAAATAACAACGAGTTGCCCGCCATTTTCGGTGGTAGTTATAATCGTAGAGCAACTTGAGTGCAGATATTCGCAAAAGTTCTCCCTCATAAAATGTAACGGAATAGAACGCCGCGCCGTCAACTAAAATCTTTGTAGTTTATTTTTCATTAAATGGAGGCATTGAGCTTTACCTAAATTTTTGACACAAAATATATGGAGTTTCATGCGAGCTAAAAAATTAAACAAAAATCGTACAGGCATTTTCATTGAATTCTGGTAATTCATTCTGCGAAATGTTAAAAGTTATTTTTAGAATGATGTAAAAACGATGTAAATCTGATGCACATCACGTACAAATTATGAAGTCATGATATGAGGTGATGTAAAAATCGACGAAGATTTCGATTGTTTACACGTTGGTGACGTCACATCTCATTACAAAAATTTCTGCGTTCACTTTACGAATCGACACCGAATCTACGATCCAAGGCTCGGAACAGGTCGGGTTTGACCTGACCTGAACCTGAAGTCATTTGACCTGAAATTTTCAGGTCAGGTCAGGTTTTTTTTTCAACTGAACCTGAACCTGACCTGACCTGATTTGTCGTTGACCTGACCTGATTTGTCGTTGACATGACCTGATTTGTCGTTCACCTGACCTGACCTGACCTGACCTGATAACCTGGTTTATTTTTATTTAAAATAAAACTATACTGGGTCCAGGTGTAACCCCCCCTGTCGCTTTGCCCGTTTAGCCATCCCCCAAGGACGTTCGAATTTGGCGAAAAATGCACGAAATTCCCGAATTTTTGCTTGAATTCTTCCGCCACTCACAGTGCAGAGAAGTCTGAACGGATATTACAATGTTGCTCATAGCAAAAGTTTCATCTGGGATCTCTACACCTTCCAAGTTTACATAATCCTGAAGATGCCACTTAGCGTCTTCTGTTTCGTTAACGTTTACATCCGTCTAGAACATCAAATAAATTAACACTCTTGTGCATTTCAATCAGTTTTGTTTTTAATTTTCATATTAATATCTCTTTTTTAGTGAAAAGATAGACCAATATTCTTTATAGCTAAACATGGTTCGGAAACTAAATTTGAAAAACTAGTACGTTCAGTACAAATTCATTGAAAATCTTGGACATATTTTCACTTCGTTGCTCTTATCTCAACTGCAACCAACTTCGTTATAATAAGGTTACTATAACAATAACTAGAGTGAAGTTGCTACGAACCGAGATAGTGCAGACATGATGATTATACTAGATTCGATCGCAGCGCTGTGGTGGCCAACCATGTTTTTCTATTAAGAAGAAGGAGCATAGTATTTTACTACTAATTATTTCAATCAAAACCCTGTATTTTACTAATACTTGTACTCATGACTAAAGTCAGTATAACTTACTCATACCCCTTGATCAACTAACCATTAACCAATCGCCATTACCTCAACCTGCCTTAGATAATACATAATGTAGATAGAGATAGATAAGCCTGCCATTCTACAATATGAATGGCAAAATAAATTCAAAAATACTTGATATTTATATAAAGACTATTGTCGCAATTTGTTCGGGTCATCAGGTCAGGTCAGGTTTTTTCAGGTCAGGTCAAAACAGGTTTCAGGTCAGGTCAGCGCTTGAAAAATCAGGTTCAGGTCAATTCAGGTTTCAGGTTTTTCAGGTCAGGTTTCAGGTTGACCTGACCTGTTCCGAGCCCTAGATGTAATAGACCGTGTTATGTCCGTGTCTTGTCACCAAACGTGAACTGGTGACATCAATGTTTTTTCCTAGCTGAATTAACGTCTCAACATAGAACTTCTTCTTTTTCTCAAGTGGCGTCATCCATGTTTTCATAGCTGAATACGGACAGACATATAGCTAACGACGCAATCTATTGTCTTCAGGTTATTAAATAAAAGACATTAATAGTTTGTGTCATTAGTTGTATGTTTGTCCGAATTGAGCTATGAAAACATGGATGACGCCACTTGAGAAAAAGAAGTAGTTGAGATGTTGAGACGTTAATTCAGCGATGAAAAAAACATAGATGTCACCACTTCAGGCTCGGTGACAAGACACGATCTATAGAATTGTAAAATTTGAATCCTAACTTTACTTCAAATAAATAAATTTCTTAGCAGCTTTCGTTATGCCCAAGTATTTCCATCGCATGATGGCAATGTCTCAGTGAATTTGTCAAAAACTCGTTCAACGTTACAAATTTTCGGCTGTCTCATGAAGGGAACATTGGAATTGACTGATGATGATCAGACCACGCTGATTTAGGACCGCTAATGTCATCCCGAGGTCGAAACAGCATCTCTGCTTCCAATTATTCACTTTACGTGATCCATTGGGTAAGGGAAGAGCATTTGCTCCGTTCGTTTTTATCTTAAAATTTCTTCTCTATTATGAAGTGTAAATTATTTTTTGAATTTTTTATGGGGCATTTCTCATAGGGGTAAAGGAAACACTTTGGTGTTCTGTTTCCCTTCCCTCTTTGTGGGTGTCTTTTAAGGAAAGATTTTTTCGTGTAAAAGTGTTTTATTGGCTCTAAGTTCAATATTAAAATGTATCATTCCAGCTCAAAATGAGCGTTCTAAAATCGGGTTTCTTTTCACTAAAAAAATTCCCTATACTTTTATCCAATTATCCCAATCGTTAGCCATAGGACCCCACCTGCTTTTAGCTTAACAGTTTTGAGTGCCATTCTGCTCTAAGGTTGGTACCTCTTTTGTATTTGACACGAAAAAATTCCCAATAACATATTCGGTTCTTAAACTTTTACCAGTTCGCTCTCTTGCTATCTGCGAGTATTTCGTAGATACATGAACAAGTAACTGATTGTCTATGAATTGCGGACCTACTTTTACGTGTAAAAAATTGCTTCGAGTTAAAACAAGAACAATACGCACAGTGCTGGGTTTATCCCTTTTCGTCACATTTGGCTACACAAGGTACTTTACATGAAAAATAGAATTTCAAGCCTTTGAATATTTTATGGGATTGATCAGTCTTGAATCACTCACATGATTGGGTGGCTATAAGGAATATTAAGTGATTTTCTTCCCTTACGTGTGCTGTTGAACCGAGTGACCACAAGGTCAATAGTCCTATAGGACGTGTTCTCCTTTTTCTTACTTTTATGCTTTGCATACAATTGGATTACATCCTTTGACATGCCAAGCTCACCGCCACTTGCCATCGGTAGGATTTATTAAAAATTTTCTAATTCTTGATGTTTGCCCAAACTTCATCTCCTTCTTGGTTGTCTCTTTCTAAATAATGCGCACCGTGCGTAGCGTCGGTACTTGGGATTTGTTCTGTTGTGCTGTATGGACATAACATTAAAAAGCGGGTAAAAATTTAGTACCCTTCCTGCCAAGTCACAATATTAAGATTTAAACAATCGACTTTAATATGGTGAATCTGTTCATGATGTGTTTGTAAATAGAACGCTATTCACGACGATATTAGCTGCAGTTTAAACAGTTCTATTCATTTCTCATGTTTGTTTTGAACAGTGAAAACTATGGCATTTGCAAAGTTCGCGTCGATTCGACAAGTGAACGCTGATTTTTAAACAATGAATGATGACTTTGAGAACACCAATGTGTTTATTTATGGATTTATTATTTTATCGATCAAATTATTGTACCGTCGATCTTTTTTACATCATCTCACATCAATCTAAATCATTTATACATCCCAAAAATCATTTTCAGCGTTTTGTAGATTGTCCTCTTGAATATTTTCTGGAAAGTAAAGAACTCTATTTTCTTTTAAATTGTAGCTCTGCGAATTCGTTCGAATCGGACGCAGTTCAATCGCAATAGATGATCAATAATGTTGTTGTTAGTTGCAAAAGTTTGTGCGTATTAAGACAACAAATTTGCTTTGCAGCGAAATTAGTCCAATCTTTGTGAATATCATTTAATTAACAGTTGAATATACTTTCGCCACAATATGAGTGCACGTTCAATCAATCACTACTTTTGATAGATCACTGTTTTTCCGATCTATGACTTCATTTCAACATCAACAAGTTTTAAAGTTGATTTCCTCCTTATATTTCCAAGTATTGTTTAAAAAAAGCTACTACTTCATACGCATGCAATTTTGTTTTATTTAGAAATTGAATATCGAAAATAAGTAAAATGACATAAAAGCTGCTGGATTATTTTGGATTTCAAGGTTCATAAGCCATTTCCCATAGTCTAAACATAATCTAAATTTTTCTGTGTCGGTGAGCGGCCGCTAATGAGTCGTTGCCCCAAAATGTGTTGCTTTAGATTAATTTTCAAACAGTTATGAATTTGACCGCTAAGTGGATTCGAAGTACGAAAATACTGCGATGTATACATCGTCACATGAGAGTGTATGACGACAATTGACTATTTATTGAGGTAAGTGCAGCTATTGCCTGCCTTATTAGATTGTGTCTCAAAAATACCAAACATTGAATTCAAGTTTTCGGTGGAAATATGAATTTGAGTTTTGGAACTCAGTTCGGTTCTGCATTTAGTTTGCTTTAAAATGTTCGGTTCGATTCGTTCTCATGACAGAACTCCTCTGCACGGTACTCCTCTGCATTTAAGTCAAACATTTTTGTCTTCTACTTTACGATCTTTCAACCGACTAATTGGGGCAGCTCACAATCCACGTATTTAGTGCGTCAGCGGCTTGTGTCAATGTATAGTGATATTCATTACGCAATGCATCAACTCTCAGATAATTAATTTCCTCCGTTGTAATGTTTAATTATAGTTTCATGAAATACATTATATTTGCGGCAATATTTGAACAATTTCATTATAATAACAAGTGACAAAAATGATGTCATTGTGTCATTATGAAATTTCATACACCTTGATATAAGCCAACGTCGCGCTTAACGCTCAAAGTTGATATTTTTTAGACAAAAAACTGTCTGTCAACTGAGTAGGTTTTACAATTCACAGTGCAAAGAAAAAATATTCGCACTTTATTTGGTGCTGGGACAAATCGTAGGGGTCGTACTCGGGTTTTTATTTTCATTACCTAAAACAATTGTCCTCAATTTGTCCTTTTGCGTCCGAACTTCTAAAAAAATTTGTCCTAGCCCCAGGCACCTGCCACGGGTCTGTACTAAAACCCCAAAAAGCTCAAAACTGTTATTTCCCATAATACATTTTACATTTAAGATCTGGTGCTACTAAAAATTTGTCATCAATTCCTGACCACTTGTTTTTAGTGTAGTGACATTTTTTTAGAACAAACTTTTGTTACTAAAAAAATTTTGGATGCCAATTTTTAATTTACTGAAACTAAAAAATTGTCCTCAATTTGTCCTAACCGATGGTACTTTTACTTTTGAGATACATAGATTGTAAATATCAAATTAATGTACTAAAACTCAAAAGCTCAAAAATGCTTAAACTACCAAGCCCTCCGATTCTTTACAATTCAACTATACCAAAATATTGTCCTCAATTTGTCCTTTCCAATAGTTCTTTCACTTTTAAGGTACATCGTCTGTAGATATCAAAATCATTTTTAGTACTAAAAGATCAACAAGCTCAAAAATGCTAAAATCACTAAATCCTCTAATTTTTCACAATTCAACGATAAAAAAAATTGTTCCGAATTTGTCCTAACCTATAATAATTTTTATTTTTCGACTTTGAACTAGGGCCCTTGTATGGTGTGCCAATAAATGTTCACCGTATTGGGTGAAGTTTAAATGTAGACAGATAAAGAGACTTCATTAAACAGGTGTTTCAGGATTTTCGATTTGAGCCTATTTACTGAGCTAGGGCCCTACTCAATTTACAGGACCTTCGTTTGGTGTGTCATCAAAGGTGTACAAAATTCAATGACATTTAAAATATATACAGATAATGAGATTTCCTCCCTACATAATAATCTAAGTAATATCACATGAATTACCACATGAATTACAACTACATGAAAAACTACATTACAATTAGGTATGGCGTGATAGTAAAATTATGCACCGATTGGGATGATGAAATGTAAAATGTAGATATATAGTGAGACTTCATTAGACTGTTCTTTCAGGATTTTCCGATTTTGAGACTCTCGAGAGACCTAGATACGCATCAGAAAAATGTCCTCATTTTGTCCTTCTTGAACAATCAACAATTATAAGGAAAGAAAATGGTCGCCGACGGGATTTGAACCGGCGACGCTAGAGAACTTTGTTACATATTTCAGTGAAGGACAACTTCCATGACTACTTTGAGATTATGAAAACAGGACAGAAAAATGTCCTCATTTTGTCCTTTTCGAATAATCAACGAATGTAAGAAAACAAATGGTCGCCGACGGAATTTGAACCGGCGACGACGCTAGGGAACTTTGTTGCATATTTCAGTGAAGGACAACTTCCAGGACTACTATGGAATTATGATTCGCAACAGAAAAAATTTCCTCATTTTGTCCTTTTCGAATAATCAACGAATGTAAGAAAACAAATGTTCGCCGACGGGATTTGAACCGGCGACGGTAGGGAACTTTGTTACATATTTCAGTGAAGGACAACTTCCAAGACTACTCTGGAATTATGATTCGCAGCAGAACAAAATTGAGTAGGGCGCTAGTTTGCTACAGAGAGTCAAAGTCAAAAAATAGAAATTATTGTAGAACAATTGAGAACAATTTTTTGTATCGTTGAATTGCAAAAAAGTAGAGGGTTTGGTGATTTTAGCATTTTTGAGCTTTTTGATATTTTAGTACTAAAAATGATTTTGATATCTACAGACGATGTATCTTAAAAGTGAAAGAACTATTGGAAAGGACAAATTGAGGACAATTTTTTGGTATAGTTGAATTTTAAAGAATTGGAGGGCTTGATATTTTAAGCATTTTTGAGTTTTGAGTTTTAGTACAAAATATTAATTTGATATTTACTTTTACAATCTATAAATTTCAAAAGTAAAAGTACCATCGGTGAGGACAAATTGAGGACATTTTTTGTTATATTAGAATATTAAAATAATTGGATTAAAAGGATTATTTTTTTAGGACTTGTTATAACACAATAAAACAGTTCACTAGTGCATGTACGTTAGATGCGAAATCCGAAAGTAGTTTCAGTTAGGACAAATTGAGGACAATTTTCTAGTTTCAGTAAATTAAGAATCGGTATCCAAAATTTTTTTAGTAACACAAGTTTGTTCTAAAAAAATGTCACTACACTAAAAACAAGTGGTCAGGAATGGGTTATTATTTGGGCTCCAATAATTAAATTTAATATGCAATAGTCTATTTTACATTACATATCCAATAAATAAATGCCGTTAAATATATTAAATGCCCTTAGATATATTAAATGGCCAATTTTTATATTTAATGTCCAATAAATATATTAATTGACGTTAAATATATAAAATATCCATTATTTAAAATAAATGACCAAATTGTAAATGTAATGTCCATTAAATATATTAATTCGCGTTAAATAAATTAAATATACAATATTTAAAAGAAATTTTATATTTAATGTCCTCTAAGTATATTTAAGTACGACCACATTAAAAAGTGATTTTTTTATCGTAAAAAAATTAATATTTTCGTAAAAAATATTGACGTAAGGCCTTCTGAAGGATGTAAAGATGCACGCCGTAGGCGTGAAAAAGCTCGCCGCAGGCGCGGGGGTGAAGGGGCAGCGCCCCCCTGATTACAATTTCCACTAATTTTATTTCACGGGGATAGATGGTGCAGAACTCCATTTATTTACAATAGAGTGTGGTCGTTTTTTCTCGTTTATTTTTGGTGGTCAGACGACGCTTAAAAATTAACGTCTACGCAATGAAAGAGTCAAAAATTTGTTTTTTATATTTTTGAACTTCATACGAAACGACAAAAATTTTTCGAAAACTTTAGCGCTCGAAGAAATGTACCAGAAAATGTACTAAATTTAACGATTACCAACATAACAAAAACGAAAAATTGTAGAAATACAAAGGATTCAGTTAGTGGGGGGAGTCAGCGGGGATTGACTCGGGATTGAGAACAAATTTCTTAAATTGACGATATAAATAAATTTGAAGCGACTTTTCGGTAAGTTCTTAAGCAAATCTCATTTTTTTCAAGTGAACTTCCATTTAAAAATATAATTGTAATACGACCCCAGTCTATAATTACAAATTCTAGTTTGGAAGATAACCAATTTTTTATTGGAATCGATTTATTGGACCAAATGTTTTAAATTATTGGATGAAAAGTAATTTATTATTGCAATGGATTTATTGGACAAACATTATGTAATTATTGGATGAAAAGTATTTTTTTATTGGAATGGATTTATTGGACAAAATTTATTTAATTATTGGATGAAAATTAATTTTTTATTGGTAAATGTCACATTTTTTATTGGTACAAAATGATTTTATTATTGGACGAAAATAGTTTTTTAATTGGACATTTAATTTTTTTATTGGTATTTTCAATTTTTTATTGGACATTAAATTTTTTAATAGGATGATATGCATTTATTTATTGGACGGTTTGTTGGCATCCGTCAGGAATTGAGGACAAATTTTTAGTAGCACCAGATTTTAAATGTAAAATGAATTGTGGGAAATAACGGTTTTGAGCTTTTTGGGGTTTTAGTACACACCCGTGGCGGGTGCCCGGGGTTAGGACAAATTTTTTTAGAAGTTTCGACGCAAAGGACAAATATAGGACAATTGTTTTAGGTAATGAAAATAAAATCCGAGTGCGACCCCTACGATTTGTCCCAGCACCACTTTATTTCGGTAAGTAAAGTTGGTTCCTTGACTGACACTTTGCGAGCTTTTAACTTCTGAGACGCTTTTAACATTAATTAAACTTGACCAAAATTCTTTATTTTTGTGTAATCGCATCTTTCTTGTTACATTTAAATATCAAGTGTCCCAGAAGGCTTGCGAATAAAATACTCAATTAATTACAGAGAAATTTTAACAGGTGGCTTTGTTATCACTGTTACTACGTTAGCAACGCCACCTGTTATCATTTCTTTGATGAATAATGTCTCGATCATAGAAGCGGCACAGACACATAAATATGTCAAAATGAAAATGAAAAACCATAAATTCTTTCTCACTTAAAAAAAGTTTTTTCCGTAAATATGGCGTCTAATTTTTTGTTAATTTTATGTTTTTCTTTACACGGACTGACTCGTATTATATTTGTTTTGGTTAATTTTACTACACATACAATATAATAATAATAATTTATTTCAATTGTTGTTGCTATTGAGGAAATCAATGGATATGGACTGGATTTTTAAATCTTTCTTCTGGTAAATATATTTATTAAATAAATGCTATATGTACAAAAAAAACTATATTTATATCGTCTATATGGATCATAGAGAATATAATTTAGAAGAATGTGTTGCAAAGCTATTTGTTTTCCTTTCAATAATATATTCATTTATATTTGCGTAATTTATTTATTTATTTTTATTTATTACTATAAATAATATTGGCGTTTATCTGCAACACATTTTCCAAATATTTTTTTTTTATACTTTTGACTTTGAAACCACAGATATATTTTAACGAGTTTTCATTTTTATTATTTATTTAAATGTATGACTATTTAATAATTTAAATATTATTTAGCAATTTATTTATTTAAAAAAATAATTTGTTTTGATATTTTTTTTATATTTTTTTCATTTTTTTAAATAATTGTTTATTGTACTTAAAGCATATGTCTTTATACGTAAATAATTTGGGATTTTGATGTTAAAAGAGAATAATGTGTAAATCATTTACTATTAGCTTTTTATCGATGGTAAAATACGGAAAAACTCGCCGAAAATATGATTTTTAATTATTTTACTTTTATTTATTATTTGTCAGGTTTAATTTTTTTTTGTTATTTTATTTGGGGACATGTGTTCATTAGATGCGAATTGAATTGTGATATAAATTTGGTTTTAGTTTTCAAGCCTTAAAAATGTCGTTTTGACCAATTTTTGCCCATACTTTTGCCAACGTTTTTATGTTTTTTTTTTTATTATTTATTCGTGTCAATCATCGGTGGTTGTGTAAAACCATTGAATGAAACAAATAAATAGTACCAAAGAATTGTTACAACAAGTTCGGGCTACAATGAAATAAACAGAAAATAGTGCCAGTTGCTAGAGTTGTCACTATGAGCTGACAATACATTTACTGACCTTGAGAGTTCTCGTATTTATTACGAGAAAAATTACGAATGATTTTGTATCTTATATCTTATCGAAGTTTGTTTCAGCTGAATTCAGTAGCTGGTATGAATTAAGCTTTTGAATTCAGGGGGTGAGTTCAGTTGATAAATTTCGTAACTTACGAACTTTGCAAGTGAATGACTCAGCTGTTATACTGTAGTTAAGGATCGGAATGACTCGGTTCAGGTCGGACCTGTGACCTGAAACCTATTGACCTGAAATTTTCAGGTCAGGTTCAGGTCGATATTTTCTCAACCTGAACCTAACCTGATGAAATCAGGTCGAATCTGACCTGATGAAATGACGTCGAACCTGAACCGACCTGAACCTGACCTGAACCTGACCTTATTGACCTGAAATCATTTGAATGCTTTGAATGTTGTACAAAGGAACGGGAATAAATTTTTATTTCATAAATTTCATTTTTCATTAAACGCCCGCTTTTAGGAAGAACGATTTTTTTCCAAAAATTCAGTTTTTTCTTGTTAGGGGCCTTTCTAAAGCATGTTACGCTTTGCTCGGTCTACAACACGCGAAATTGCCTAAAATCAGCCGTCAAAAACAGACACACAAAGGATTGATCTGGGTACTATCGGCCCAAGGGCCACTGAGCTAGGGCCGTTTAAGTGATTTTTGGTCTTTTGTACATAACTCGAGTAAATCTTTTCTGATTTTCGAAAAAATTTTTTGTTTGAAAGACCTGGACATAGCCGACAATTTATGGAAAAAACTTTTTTTTGAATTTGAGTCCTTGGACTTACCTAGGGCACCAAAATCGAGTCTCTGCTAGGGCTCTATGTGTTTTTTGTCCACAACTCGGGCAAATCTTTTCGCATTTTCATAAATTTTCTTTTGTTTGAAAGACCCGAGCATAGCCGACAATTTATGGAAGAAAATTTTTTAAATTTGAGTCCTTGGACTTATCTAGGGCACCAAAATCGAGTCTCTGCTAGGGCTCTATGTGTTTTTTGTACATAACTCGAGTAAATTTTTTCCGATTTTCAAAATTTTTTTTTGTTTGAAATATCTAGGCATGACCGAAGAAGAAACTTTTGCCTGTGCTTAGGGCTCAAGTGGGCCATGTCGGTCCTAAGGTCGGCCCTAGCCAAAAAAATTTTTTTTGCTATGTTGCAGAGGAAATTGAGGGAAACATTTTAGGCTATGGAATTGTGTGTCCGAGTCCGAGGCCTCTACTTAGGGCTCTAGGTCGGTACTAAGGTCGACCCTAGCCCAAAAAATGGTTTTTTCTATGTTGTAGACAAAATTGAGTAAAACATTTTTCTATATTTGGGGGTCAACTTTGTGCTTTCGGAAAGGTTTTTTTACACCGTTTCTTCGGACGGGTTTTTCAATATTTCCCTCTCGGCAATTTCTAATACAATTTTATGTAGTCGTAATTTCATACACTAAAGAGTTAAGACAATATTTACTTAAATACGTCCGAGTCTCTTCGTAACATTAACTCTGTTTGCCGCATCTATTCTGATACGTACGGGTCCCCTGCATATCTTTTAGTAATGGCTCTTGCAAAAAACGTTCCCCTTAACCACCCCCACAACATATGTTTTTTAAGTTTAATGCACTGTAGGCTATGCAAGGATCCACCTATGTAGGTCATCGCGACCGCCCAATTCGCGGTTTTTACGTGCGAATTTTCTAAAACATCAGTCAGGGCGAAACCTGTATCTCCATTTTGCACATATTTTTACTATTCGATTGTGTAATGATATTTTCTGAATATAACCTGTGGGTTTCAGGTCAGGTTACAGGTCAACCTGACTAAATTTATCAGGTTTCAGGTTAGACTCAGGTCGGACCTGAAACTCAAAGTCAAGTTCAGGTCAATACTCACGTCGTGACCTGACCTGAACCTGATCAGGTCGACTTGACCTGTTCCAATCCTTAACTGTAGTGTGAATTTCAGTTGTGAACTTCTTAGGAATTTAGCTGATGAATCCAGCTGACGAGTTCACCTGATGAATCTCACATTATTAAGCTAATAAATTCGTTTTTTTTTTTGCAAAGTATGAGAAGTGTCGCGACTCCAAATTGTCTTTATAGACGCGATTCTGAACTTATACGTTTCAAACTTAAATGTTAAATAATTTGAGAGTATTAAAGAATTGTTTTTTCCGAAGACGCAATTTCCATCACTTGCTAATTTCTGTTCATTTCACTAATTGGACAATTTTACCATCAAAATAATTCTCAAATGCAGTGGATCAAACTACCTCGATATTAAATTTTAGACTTTTTATATCCTTGCTTCAAGAGTATCAACTGGGTTTTTTTTAATTTCATTTTTATTTTTAAAAAACAAAATCATAAGAAATTTTTCATGTTTTTAATCTCAACTTAGTTGAAATGTTAAATATCACATTTTTTTTAATTATAAAATTTATAGAGAATAAAATGCAGATGTTCTGAACCACATTCAGGTTATAGTCTAATACTTTATTATTTGACTCATTTCTAGGGCCATTTGCTTATCATTTCGTTCGTTAACTCATAAAAATTAGAAATACTGTTTTTGCCATTAGTTTGAACAACGTTTGCCGTAAATCGGGTTGTGCGTCAAAAATGTTATTAAAATCCCAATTCACGCGTTCAGTATGAAATCGAGCAAAAAACTTTATTTCATAGAATTCACTATACATTCACATTATCCAACATCTGATGAAGTGCGTGAAAACGTTTGCCGTTATGCGTTGAGTTGTCACCTAAATAGTCGAGCATGAGATAAATGTGTTAGCTAGTTAGAATGCCGAAATGCTGATGTTGTTTTTTCCTTCATTTCGTTTTTTTTTTGTGTCACGTAACCATTCTCTCATTTCTCAAAATCAGTTTCTTGTCGTAATCGACTACTTCTTACAAGAATACGACAAACGTGTGAGGGATTCTTTTGAAAAAGAGCCTGCCGAAATCGGATGCATCTCCCAGCGGATTTTTTTATACTTTCCTGAATAAGTACTGATCCCTAGAAGCCAAAAATATTTTTTAAAAAAATCATCGATGTTTGTGTGTAGAAGAACTTAGCGTCATATTTACACCTTAAAAGCAGACCCAGCGCGACAGTACCCATATATGTTTGGTATTATTGGAAAGCTGGCACCAGTAGCCACCAGGAAAAATAGTTTTTCAATGTTTTAGACGCCTTACGGACGCACACGAATGGTTTGAAATTAGCCGAAATAATCAAAGTTTTACCCCTACTTTCAACTGCTCATAACTCATAGTGCATGAATTTTAAGCCCAACGAGACCCTTTTGCCCCAAAACTATGTGCAATTACCTTTCCAACGAGCCCCCACTCGACCTTGTACGCTTCTTCTAGCCGGAGAAATTTCTGTAAGAAAAGTGCATGTTTTCGATTTTTGAACACATCTCAATAGCCACACAAACATCGATGATTTTTTTAAAAAATATTTTTGGCTTCTAGGGATCAGTACCTACATAAAAAAATCCGCTGGGAGATGCATCCGATTTCGGCAGGCTCTTTTTCAAAAGAATCCCTCTGTTGATTTTATGAAAATGTCTACTCTCATTCTATCGTAACCAGATGTTGATGACTTCACGTTACATCTGAGGTTAGGTGCATGGTTGCATAATTTTCAAGTGTGACGTTATGCAAACTCGTTTCCTCCACATTCATTGTAGCAGTGAAGGGACAAGCAATGGTTGTGGGGGAACTGACATGAAAGCGGCTAAAATAAGGCAGCAAATGACTGAAAGTCTTGCCGTCGCCTCCGGAAAAACAAAACGAGCCGCGCCGATAATTGACGCAAAGGAATTTTGTCTGCTGAATTTGACGGACTGGCACATTGCTGAGTATTATTTTGCGCCGCAGAACGCTATTACTCAAAGTTCGTATAACATCGTCATTTCGAATTTTTTCATTATACTCATTTTACGTCAGAAATGGTGCGCACCTCTCCAAACATAATCATTTCTTTGTCCATTGTAGTCAGTATCGAGTCCGTTTTTGACAACGAGCAACCGAGTCCTAAAGGTTCTGGATCGTAGTACTTTGAAACAGAATAAAAGCTAGAAAAACAAATTGAGGGGTGGCGTTTCCACAAATCTTTATTTACAATTCTAGACATTAAAATTTCAAACTACTTTTACGTTATGTTTGAACCTGTCCGGATTGCTTTGGAAATGTCAACGACGTCTCGTTATAAAATATTAAAGTCTTTTATTTGAGATTTCTGGAAAGAGAGATCTCAGATGTATTTATTGTCCGAAAGTAGATAAAACTTTTAAGTTTGAAAAACAATTTGTTAGAAATAATTCTAATGACTCATCGACTTCTGATGAAATATAAATTTAAAAAAATGACCAATTCGTTAATTGGGTCAAGTGGCATTTGAGTTCGTCTCTTTGTTTGTGTAAATAAAACGAAAAATGTCACTTTGCACAATTTACCAATTAGTCTCTCTACCCCAAATATGGTTCAGTTCCGTATTTTTATACTTTCTTTTCCTATATTTCATAAATATATTTATTTTTCTTTTATTATTTTATTTATTTATTTTTTTATTAATTAATTGCAAACACTTTTTAATAATATATTCATTTAAATTTTCTTTTATATAAATTTATTTTCTTACTTCAAATAGGACTTCGAAAACCATTTCTATACTTTCTTCTTTATACTTAAAGTTTTCATTTTTAATAATTTTATTTAATAACTATTTGGAACGCTTTTGATGCGAACAATTCAATTCAATTCAATTCAAATACATTCAATTATTTTCCTTCACTCTTACCGGTTTTTCTTTTGAATTCATTTTATAATTTTTAATAATTTTCTATGATTTTGTTACTCACAAACTATTGTTTATTGATAACTTTTTTTTTTGTGTATTTCTTTTTCGTGTGTGCTTAATGTTTTGTTGATAGATACCATCATAAAGGTATGCCAATCCAATTTAAATTTTTCATAAATACCAAAAGCCACTAGGATAATTTTTAGTTTTTCTAATATTTTTTTATGTATACAGTGATTATTACAACCTGTTAAAAGTTTTCAGCAATTATTCTTAAATTTATTATCAATTTTGCATCGGTTTCTAAGGTGTCGCTTTAATATTAAATGTTATTTAAGGTGTTTTTTTTTAAATTGAATTTGTTTTGATTTTTTTTTGATAATTGTTTATATGCGAAAAATTGATTTTCAATTTTAACTTTATCTTCCAAAACTATGCAAATACCGCAAAGACCATTTGAAAGGAAAAAAGTGATAATAGATACCCCAAATTACACATATTTTAGTAATCCCGGAAAGAGTTATGCATTTTACCTGTTGCAGGTAACTTTATTTCGAGCTAATCTGACTTACCTCGATTACGTCATGCAGTTGTACAGAAAGTACATATCAGTGGCAAGTAATTTAACTACTTAAAATAAAGTTACCTGCCACAGGGAAATTTCCCGAAATTTTTCGCTAGTGACCTTTGAGGTATTCAAACATTTTAAGTTCTAAAGAATAGATAATGCATCCGAAAAACGTTTACACTCTTTTCACAAAAGGGAATTGACGCTAAATTCTCCCTAAGAACTTTTGACTACACCGATAAAAAACCAAAAAATGAATGAGGTGACAGTTAGAATTATTTTTATGCAACTCTGTAGCGAAAAGTGAAATTTGTTATTGTGAGAGGTTACTTTTTATGATAAAATTGTAGTTTTCCTAACGCATAGAAAAAGACTCAGCAAGTGTGAGGATCCAGCACATGTCGGAGGCGAGTTCTGGAGTCACACGAGCTTTAAAAGTCTTTCCGCATAAGTTGGGAGCAACAATTTTCGTAACGAAACAATTTTTTATTTTTTATTACAGCATTAGTACGGTAACAAATACACTAAAATTTATGCCGCTGTTCAATTTTGGTATCATTGTATATCATCATATTGTAACTATAGTTGACTATATTGAAGCCAAAGTACGAAATTCCAAATAAATAAACCAATTCGACAAGTGTCTTTGCGAGTGCGTGCACAGTGCTATGTTTCGAGCGAAGAAAAATCGCAAACCGTGGAATTTAGATTTATCAGTTTGGGTCGGAACAGGAAAGTGTATAGAGCGGCAGGTCAAATCTTGGATACTGTCGCAGGTTGGACCACATCGATTCTAGAGATGAGCGGGTTGCCCGAAACTTCGAAAAACCCTACCCGAACCCGACCCGAACCCGAATTGTTTTTTTCGGGTTTCGAAAATTTTAATCGAGTCGGGTTCAGTCCGGGCCGGGTTTGGAAACAGTTCGGGTTTCGGGTTTCGAACAGTTTTATCGAGTCGGGTTCGGTCCGGGTCGGGTTATTGTATCATTTAATTCGGGTCCCGATCGTTTATTGACTTTTTATATTTTACAAAACTCGTCTAAATTTTATCATCTTACATTACACGAATTTTGTTTTAGTCTAAGGTCCATGAAGAATGCAGACGTCGGGTGTTGAAATAATTTTTGTTTCGAACTAATTTGGGTTTTTATCGGATTCTGGTTCGGTCCGGGTCGGGTTTTGAAACAGTTCGGGTTTTGGGTTTCGGGTTTCGAAAATTGTAATCGGGTCGGGTTCGGCCCGGGTCGGGTTTTGAAACGATTCGGTTTTCCGGTTTCGAAAAATTTTATCGGGTCGGGCTCGGTCCGGGTCGGGTTTTGAAAAATGGTCGACCCGCTCATCTCTAATCACTTCCTAGATTCCTAAGCCTCAGTGAGTAGAACTTCGCGCAATCGCATATAACGTGAACGCCCGTTTTTTCACTTAGGCCGCAGGTACAGTTGGGATCGTTAGAGATTCCCAATTTTGCCAGGTGCCTGTTCAATCCGCAATGCCCGGAAATCGCACCTATCACCCCTCTTGATGCGTCCTCTGTCCAAGTTTAGCAGTTTTCTTGCCCACCTGCCATCGGGCACCGAGAAGAAACGGTTCGTGTGCATTCCTCCTTCATAGGCCCTCCAATAGTCAACGAATTTCGATAGGTATAAGATGGGATAGGTATAAGAGGTTTCGGCCTGTAATTTAATGTTACCGAGCCCTACCTCGCCAGTTCATCCGCTTTCTCGTTTCCCTACACGCCAGAGTGTCCGGGAACCCAGACCAGCGTGACATTATTTCTCAGCCTCATCCGGTTCAGGATTTCCTTCAGCTCTTTCACTATCTTGGCTGTCACGACAGGCGACATGAGCGCTTTAATCATCGCCTCACTGTCAGAACAGACTGTAACATTTTCCCCACTTGCCTCTGCTGGGATTGCTTCCAGCAGGTTCGAAAAAATTTCAGCCTGAAAGACGTCGGCGTACCCACCTAGGTGGTACCATGTCGCCTCCGACGATTCCAGTCGCATTGCACGTCCAATATAATCATCCGTTGACTTGCTACAATATTTGCACTACTTTAAAAAGTTACACGACTGCGTTGAGTCTAAATGATCAAAATATTCTGTCTAAGATCAACGGATGTGTCATATCACCTCACATAACCTTTGTAAGTGGTACAAACATTCTTATAAGCAGGTCATACCAACATTCTCGAGTGTTGCAGTAATAAATGTTATTTGCAAGCTAAAATATTGCTAACTGCAACCTCAGTACCTTTGTTTTTTGGGTGTATGCAAAAAAAATCTAGAGTTCAATGCTCTTTCCTATTTAAATGACAACAGAACGAGTGTTCCCTCTCAAAGAATCGGTGCTTGGTTTGAAATTCTAGTCGAGAAAGGTAAAATTTTGAGAAACATATGAAACATCAGTGGCGCAAATTGACGCCGTTTATTTTATTAAAATCGGAGCCTATGATTGCATAAATGTCATTAGATTTTGATCCATGCTTTGTTCATCAGTTGTAGCAAAAAGACCGATAACTTTTTTCCATCCCAAAACATAGAAACCCCAAAGAGGAAACCCGACAGATTTCATTCATGTAAAAAATAAAACGGGGAATCTAAAGTGAACTCGAATATAATAAACTAATTATAGCTCCTACTCTTAGTACAGTGACCGAATCCGTAGATTGTGCTACTTTTCATTTTACCAGCTGGTCTAAAAATACATTGAAAATGAGCAACGTCATAAGCATTGAAAGAGATTTTCAAAAAAACGCCGTTAACGCCATCTACCTTCGACTGTTATCATGAAATCAATTTTCAGTTTTGACGGGCTTTTTAAAAACGAATGAATGCACTTAGATCGTGTCAATGTAAAACTTTACATCTTTTCTTCAACTGCAAAACTATTCCTTTTGCAAATACACAAATTGCTTGATTCGTGTTTTATAACAACTGTTATTCATTCGTTTTGAAAAGCCTATCCAAAACTAAAAATTGATTTCGTGACCAAAATCGAAGGTAGATGACGTTAACGGCGTTTTCTTTTTAAGAAAATGTTTTGTGCCTATGAGTCATTTTCAATGTATTTGTAGCCCAGCTGGAGGGCTGGCCTACTTATCTGCCCAGAAGTGGTATAGTCTGGTATCTGGTATAGTTTGGAAACAGTTCGGGTTTCGGGTTTCGAAAAATTTTATCGGGTCGGATTCGGTCCGGGTCGGGTTGTTGTATCATTTTATTCGGTTGTGATTTTCGAAAAACTTGAGTGTCTGGTTCAGTCCGGGTCGGGTTATGAAACAGTTCGGGTTTCGGGTTTCGAAAAATGCTATCGGGTCGGGTTCGGTCCGGGTCGGGTTTTGAAACAGTTCGGGTTTCGGGTTTCGAAAATTTTAATCGGGTCGGGCTCGGTCCGGGTCGGGTTAAAAAACAATTCGGGTTTCGGTTTTCGAAAAATTTTATCGGGTCGGGTTCGGTCCGGGTCGGGTTTCGAAAAATGGTTGACCCGCTCATCTCTGGTATAGTCAGATTCACTGATGGATCTAAAACTTTAGAAGGAGCTGGAGCTGGAGTGTACGCTCCAGAGACCGGAGAGGGCAAATCTTTCCATTTGGGTGAATTTGCTAACGTTCCACAGGCAGAAATATTTGGAGCGCTAATGGGGGCTCATGAAGTACTACCTACTGGAACGCGCGGGAAAGAATTCCTTATATGTTTGTGACAGTAAGGAAGCGATTAGGACACTTGTGTCACCAATCACGACTTCCAGGCTTATGAAAGAGTGTAAAGATTAAGCTAACCTAATGGGTCTGAACAACAAGATCAGTCTGGTCTGGGTGCCTGGACACTCGGGCGTGGAAGGGAATGAGAGAGCAGGTGAGTGGACTCCGACAAGTGGACTTGAACCACGCTTGCCGGTACCCCAATCACTGTGCATTAAAGCGCTACAGGACTGGGTGCAACGGAAACACGCGGAACGCTGGAAGGCGCTTTTTCCCGAAACCCAACGAGAAGTGGGCCAAAGATTTGCTCGGGATGGACCGGAATCGCATTAGGAGGGTCGTAGGAACGATTACCGTACATTGTGGGCTGAATCGACACCTACACAAGTTGAGGCTCTCAGCGCAGAGTTCTGGGAGACAATATGGTACAACCTTTGCTGCATTGGAACCTGTCACCCTGGACAGATTCCTAACGGCGACAGGAAGGCTGCCATGATTTAAATGATGACCGGGAAGGAAATAAAGGATCGACAGATCTGTGTTTCAAGATGACGTATGTGATCGTCCCAAACTGATATATCATGTGATACCAAACTGGTAAAATGAAAAGTTGAACAATCTAAAGATTCGGTCCCTGTATAATAATTGCATGTTAGAGTTCAGGATGCAAGAAAATAACGTTTGATAAAAAATCAATATGAAGTTTTTGTCGTTAAACTGAAAAGTCTGATTTTCTTCCATAGATGATTGGTGGTAGAAATTTTTAACTCAGGAGAATAAAAGATTTTTCACACATGAAAGGAATCTTTAAAAATTCGTAAGAAAATCATTGAAATATGGAAAGAGTGTTCTCAAAGGTTCAGCAAGTGTTTGTTGTCATAAACCACAATTCCCTCGAGCTAGCAATCGTTTATGTATTACATTTTACAGAATATATTTTGTAGAACTACAAAGTTGTCTTAAAATGCGTGCGGACCGATTTTGGATGTAAAGCATAACACGTCATCTAGGAACAATTTAAAAATTCGTGTTTTCATGATATTACTGACATCAGCTTCGCCTCGGATCAACAAGACTTGACACGAAAACCTGACTTTTGAATTTTTCCTCTCTAGTGACGCAAATAACTATTGATAATAAGTTAATTAAAATAATGGTAACATATGTACGTGATGGACAAGAAGTAGTTATTCTTAATCAAGCGCGTGAATAGAAAATTTGTTGAGTTAATTTTAATGATTTACAAATTTTAGTAACAAACTTTTTAATTAGACGCACGGTGTATCGTTTCTCCATATTAATCGTAAACATTTTTTTTTATTTTTCATCTAAGGTTACAAATATTTACGGATTACTACAAAGTTATTTATTAAAAAAAAATATTATTTTGCTCAATTTGCTCTCAATGCAATTTTACTGTACGCGAGATACTCCTCGATGACATCGACCAAAACTTCTGGTCGGTTAGCTCAAGGAGATGGTAATTTACCTGAGAAGAAAAGTTATTGCTGTGATTAAATAGAGGAAACTCAAAGAATAGAAATTTTTTGTTTATCTTTAATAAAACATTCCGAAGTAAAGAGATTCATGTTTTTAATAAAATATACAAAGTAAAACATTCACATTTTCTAAAAAAAAAATCTTTGAAGGAAGCACAGACATAGAAACATAGAAATAAACTTAAAATAGTTAAGAGATTGACAGATAGATTCGCATATCAAACAGAATATTGCAAAAGCTTTTGTATGGATAACGATGATGCTAGGAATGAATTCGTAACACTGGGTGGTCCAAAGGTTATGAATGTTTTGTGTTAGACTTCCTTTAAGTCCTGTGAGTAACACTGTAATGTGTAAAAATGGCATAAGTGTGTCTCGCTTACTCACAGAGCACATCAAAAAGGCATCACTTAAAACAATGGGCCTGCTTTATTAAGAAAGGTCACACCACCTGTGTTTAGGTGCTCAATTATCATGGCCTAACTTTGTCAACAAAACTCAAGAAGGGGCTGGGATATGTAAATTTCCTAATCTTAGTCCTACACATTAGAACGTTAAAAACCTGACGTTATCACCGATTTCTTTAAGATTGATCACAAAGACCGGGTGTCCTTATAAGAGTAATAACTACAATAACCTCATTCTCGTTAGAGAATGATCCCCAACTAGGAACTTATATAGGAAATCCCTTCGTTTCAATGTTCTTTCGATGTCACGGTACAAATATGAGACCTAATACGCTTGTAAGGTTTTGGTTATGGGAAATTAACCGTTTCACTTCAACCAGACTCAAGCAAATGTGTTTCTAAATCATGAACTTATTGCTATCCGTATTAGCCGTGAATCTGCAGTGTTAGACTTACCTAAAGCTGAGTACATCATAAGTCCTGACATGCATACAATCAGGTTTTCAACTCAGTCAGAGTTGATAGCTTTAACAAGATAAATCGTTGCATCATTTGAAACAGGAAATTTATTTGCATACTCGAGACGTTTTCTTTCGTATTTTATGTAAAATTGACATTTCAACTGTCAAATTTGTACTCATCGCCTTCATTTTATGACTAGACTGAGGAATAGTACTTTTCCCGAACATTTTTTATCGGACAGTTCGGGAATCAATCGAGCTAAGCAATGGATCGCTGGTTCTTTCATCTGAAATGTTGCCGTTGCAACAATTTGTCACCTAGCCCCAGATGGAGACAGTGAATATACAATCTGGTAACGTATCTATTCATCGGAAGTCTGGTCTGAATATTTATTCTAGGAGTCCACTCGGAAATGCTGATGGACTCTGTTATAAAATCAACACAAAAACAAATCTGAAACTGAGACACCCGCCCAACATCGCGCGTTTAGGTCTACCTATGCCTGTGGTATCTTTTTTTGTAATCTGAAGCAGAGATAAAAGCCGTTCGATTGTATGATAATGTCTTAGTATACGAAAAATGAAATGACTATTTAAATAACTAGACTGGCAGCTATCCTTTCTATTGTTAAAAACCTCGTAGTGCATCTGTGGGATGAGAAAGTATTATGTTTATTTGTACGTTAGGGGGGATCGGTTTTTCCAAATGACCTAGGGGAGTGGTCTAAAAAATATTTCTATGTCGAGAACACTCCAAAAACACCAAGGTTTAGGTTTTTGGACGAATTTTAATGCTTGCACAAAATCGATAAAGTCAAAATTTCGAATTTCGGTGAATTTTCCCATTGCGAACTATACCAAAAACAATTTTTGTGCTTTTATCCCCACCTAACATTCGACAATTCTATATCCATTTGAGGTGTAAAAATAAATTTGGGGCTATACAATAGGGTGGTCCAAAAAAATATAAGGTATGGGGCCCCAGCGCTTAAACGATTCTAAATGTGTCCCTGACAAAAAGTGTCTATGGAGCCGACTTGATCTGAAGTGATTTAGGTGGTGCTCAAGAGCAAAATAGTAAAAAAATCGCGAAAATCAGAAGAAATGCTGCAGCTCTACTCTGCACACTCTGTACTAAATTATCGTGGATTAATT
>CM055406.1:58782277-58865657 GCA_029228625.1 Pseudolycoriella hygida
ATTTTTAGACGTACCTCACTAAAATGGCCGCAAAATATTCAATTTTTATCTCAAATATGTCATGTAGAGTGCCGTTGGACACGTTACACATGTGGCTTTCAGAAAAAAATTAATCCACGATAATTTAGTGCAGAGTGGAGCTGCAGCATTTCTTCTGATATTCGCGATTTTTTTACTATTTTGCTCTTGAGCACCACCTTTATCATTTCAGATCAAGTCGGCTCCATAGACACTTTTTGTCAGGGACACATTTAGAATCGTTTAAGCGCTGGGCCCCATACCTTACATTTTTTTGGACCACCCTACTATACAAGAAGAAATAACAGCTTTTTTCTAGTGGTAAAGCTTGTCAACGGTTGAAAATTGGGTGCTTTCATAGCTTTACACAATCTAAAAAACCACTTTTTCGTTTGGAAAAGTCAGGAATGTCGTCAAATACGTCGAAAACTAAACTATATTTGTACTTGATATACCAATTTGTTTCACGTACTCAGTCGACTTGGGAGGGTTAGTTCCAAGATAGCATGAAAACCGACTTTTGCAGTCACACGTAAAAGTGGACAAATGATGTAACTTGGACCAATCAGATTGTAACAAGCGTCGTCAGAGCTACATTTGGAGTGGGTAGGGATCGGACATTTTGTAATTTGTAACAGGGAAGATTAATTGTCCCATCCCGAAAACATATTGATTGCGATGTTGAGAAAGATCAAACTCACACAATCTCCAACTAAATTGTTGAGTTGGTCCAAATCACTTCATTTGTCCACTTTTACGTGTGACTGCACACGGTCGGTTTTCATGCTATTTTGGAACTAACTCTCTCAAGTTGATTGATCTTAGGATACAACTCATTACGTATTACTTTTACTCTGAACGTGTACGCTCTTATTTGAATTATTTTGTCATTGACATGACGCTCAGACATTAACATATCTAGAACAGTTGCGTTATGGAGATAATTAGAAGAGATCACCATTTGATGCCTAGATGTCACCTAGATGCCCCAATCTTCAGTCTAGTCATGCACCTTGATATGCTGATGGACGTGATGGACAAAGTGTATCTATTTGTCTCGGTTAGAGGTATTGATTAGACTAGCGAAGTGTAACGGAAATGATTACAGCTGCCATGTTGAAGTTTTGTATGAAACATTTCTTACTCTAACCCTGAGTGTATTGTCTCCAAAGTTAACTCAAGAGCTTATTACGTTCATCAAAGCGTATGCGATCTAATAGTGGCATATGCCAACATATTGTAACGATGTCATGTGAGGTTTTATTTCGATTTACCGTTCTATATAATAAATCGGTTAAATCATGGGCGGTCGTTACGGAGAACAATTCCCGGCTATGTGAGGGAGCACACACACTCGTAATTAATTCAGAGAATTTGTTGTTGAGTAAACCCAACTATGAAAAGTCATTCGACACTTTTCAAATCTCTACGGATTAAAGCCCGCAAGTTGATTGAGTACCTGAAAGAAATTGGTATATCAACTAGAAATATAGTTTTCGACGTATTTGACGCCATTCCTGACTTTTTCAAACGAAAAAAGTGGGTTTTTAGATTGTGCAAAGCTATGAGAACCCCCGATTTTCAACCGTAGGCAAACTTTGCCACTACACAAAAGCTATTATTTCTTCTTGTATAGCCCCAAATTTATTTTTACACCTCAAATGGATATAGAATTATCGAAAAACAATGTTAGGTGGGGATAAAAGCACAAAACGTTTTTAGACCCGTACGAAGTACGTAGGTCTGATGCGTTTACTACCACGTTTGTTACATTGCGAATTCGAACCCGGGAGTAAGGGGGAACCTTTTTTTTGTTTCCTCCAGATGACAAATCAGCGAAAAAAACAATGACCGTCTGTCGGTCTGTCTGTCTATCTGTCTGTCGATCTGTCTGTCGGTCTGACTGTCGGTCTGTCTGTCGGTCTGCCTATCGGTCTTTCTGTCGGTCTGTCTGTCCGTCAACACGATAACTTGAGTAAATCTTGACCGATTTTCAAAAACTTTTTTTTTACAATTTATGGAAGAATTTTTGCCTGTGCTTAGGGCTCAAGTGGGCCTCATGTCGGTCCTAAGGTCGGCCCTAACATAAAAAAATGTTTTTTGCTGTTGCAGAGCAAATTGAGGGAAACATTTCTGTCTATGGAAGTATGTATCCGAGGCCTCTATTAAGGCCCAAGGTCAGTACTAAGGTCGGCCCTAGCCAAAAAAATAGTTGTTTGCTATGTTGTAGACAAAATTGAGGAGAATATTTTTCTCCTTTTTTTACACCGTTACTTCGGACGGGTTTTTCAAAATTGCCCTACGGGCAATTTCCAATACAGTCTAATGTGAACGCAACATTTACTTACGTTCCAGCCTTTTCGTAACATCAACTCTGTTTGCCGCATCTATTCTGATACGTACGGGTCCCTTCTATGTTTTTGGTAGAGTTCGCAATGGGAAAATTCACCGAAACTCGATATTTTGACTTAATCGAGTTTTTGCAAGTATTAAAATTCGTCCAAAAACCTAAACCCTGGTGTTTTTGGAGTCTTTTCGACATAGAAATATTTTGTAGACCACTCCACAAGGTTATTTCGAAAAAAAAGTTAAAACCGATCCCCCTAGTGTACGTGTATACGTGTTGCAATTCTTTCGATTCTCACAAATACAAAACCATTTTGTAACAACCTTTTCACGTCAAATTATTTAACGAATTTTACATTTTCCCGCAGATAGAAACACTCAAAACATGTTCTTCAAATTCAAAAATATGAAAATGCATTCTCTGTAATGACCTGTTCGTCCGTTGACGAGAAACAAAAAAAAGTCAACGATTTCTAAAAATTGGCTAAAAACAGAGATTCGAAAATCGTACGCTGAATTTTCAAAAATAATTTTTTTTCTGTCAAAAATAGCAAAATTTCGAGAAGTTTTCAAGACGGTTTAAGGCAAATTTTTAAAAGGCCGGTGGCGGATCTGGTGGAATAAAATGTTTCGGTGGCTGCTCTAATGTCTGCGCTCTGCTGATATAAACAAAAATTCTTATAGGAGAACACAAACGAGCAATTTGAATTGTCGATTTCAGCAATTCTGTGACATACGAATCATCGGCATACGACGAATTTGCAATTTTGATGAAAATACGTGTGTGCTTTGACACGAGAATCGCAATTAATTGACGCGAATTAGAAAACTTTCTAATTTTCCGAAATCGGTGTTGACAGTTGTCGATTCTGAACATTGATCGAAATACAACGAAATTGCTCATCCCAGCAATTCATAATTTATCGTTTGTTTTCTGCTTTATCACTTGTCGTAAACTTCTCATCCTTATAAGCGATGTATTTCGACATCCTCTCATGGGCCATTCCACGAAAACTTCGTTCCCACGCTCGAAATATGTAGTTGTTACAAAACGATATTCATATAAAAGGGTGCATCATAAAGATTGATCCTTTGACTTGAGGTTAGTTACTTTCCTATGACTATCATTTTGTAACTACTGAGAATTTCGTGCGTGAGAACGATATGAAGTCCGTGGAATTGCCCTCATACGTACAGATCGTTGTAATAATGCAGTTTCAATCTGAGGAAAATGTAAAACATAGATTCGCCTCAAAATAAATACGAACTTTTATTTGACATTTGGATTTTCCATTGTTCGAACAAATGAATTCTCCCAATAATTGAAACGTCAGACGAAAATTCTTATTTATTTTGAGGCGAGCTTAGTTCAATGGTAAATGCTACTTCGAACAAAATAAAGAAATGTGCTGATCTTATAAATCAAGGAAATTTGCATTTCAAGCAAGGTAAGTATATGGTTAAGAAAACAATTTATCGCATAGAAACTGGCAAATTCAAGTATTCATTACATTGAGACTTTTTAAAACAATCCAAAGTAATTTTCTTTATAAAGGAGACAATCAGACAAATGTAAGAAATATAAGAAATTAAGAAGGAAAGGTAAAAAAAAAACAAAATGAACAAAAAACACATTTTATTTAAACCTAAAAGTTGCAATTCAAGTAAAATAAAACTGAAACAAAAATAAGATTTTAAATGTTTTCTTTTTTTTATTTACATAATTATGCTTAGCATAAAAAACCCTATTTTGTATGTTCTTTTTTATGATAAAAAATCTGTTTTTATATACAAATTTAAATATTTTTTTATTTCTATAATTTTGTTTAATTTATTGATTTGTTTTGTTGTTAATAGGTATTGTTTTTAAAGCTTAATTGTCTCTTTTTTTCATCTTCGTCTTATTAAAAAAATCTTTTAAAGTCATCTAAGAACAATAATTTTAATTGATGATGTGTTTTGTTTAGTTGTTTTTTTTTTGTTTTTTTATTTTTTTTTTTTTTTGAATAAAGTAAAATAAAAATAGAATTTGAAATATAAAATTACTAGAGCTGATACCATTTTTTATCCTTGTACTTTAGCATAAGATTATGCGCCGTTCCACTAAATTCTTGAGCTTGGTTGTGCATACGTTCGGTACGCTCTTCCAACTGGCTAAGTTTATCACCACGTTCCATGGCCAACTGGTGGGCCCGGCTAATTTCCGATGTGGCTGAGCTGGCACGCTGTCCAAGTTCCTGTAGATTTGGACCGGGTATGTGCTTAGCAACAGACCGATTCGGTTTGCCACTTGTTTCACCGACTGCATTGTGTATAATTTCGTAAATTATCAATTATGAAAAACAAAAACACACTACGTACATAATTCCTCACGATCCAAATTTCTTGAACCGCCACCAAATAATCCCTTGAAGAAACTTTCCTTAGGCGGCTCAGGCATTTCGTGTGGAATGAATAGTTCGCCAATCATTTCGTTTATAAAATTGCTGCAAGATTTTGTATTGCATTAAAGAAAAATATTGCACAGACGTTGCTATATAGGGAATACAAAACCGGCTATCGGTTCTAAAACCGGTAAACCGGTTTTCAGAAAAGTTTTAAAAATTATCGTTTCTTGTATTTTATGGACTTATATTCATTATTTGGGTCGTCCACGAGCCCTTAACTACACTATAAAATTTTGCCCCACTTCCATTTCCTTCCATTTATACGTAACCAATTTCTAATTACTCTTGAAGACAACAGTAGCTACCGTCAACTCAACTCTTTCTGTTTCTTATATACTCAAGACATGTTTCTAGAGTCTAAATTAACTTAATCATCGGGTAGCGGCTTAGGTTCACGTTGCATAAAAAGACTTCTCAAAATGACTCCAAGCATCGGAACTCTTCGTATTTTCGTCTAACGATGGGTTAGCAATACTACTTGATAAATCACTCTCGATATGTCCTTTGATAACTGAGGTAGCGATATATTTGGATTATTTCATTGACAAACTATTTCGAACTTCATTCAGACTATGCTGTAAGTAGAAAATCAAGTGAAAATTTCCTGATTTTCTCGAAAAAAAAGTAAGAAATTTTCTCGAAAACAGGCTCTGGAACGAGATCTATGCGGAATGATGTAAAAAAATTCAATCCGAAACAACGAGTTGATACTACTATCTACTTCACTAATTACTTAGTACCTGTTTTTCGGTTGATTACAGGCAATTTCGCGAGTTTTAGCTCAAACGGAGTGTGGAATTTAGGTGAAAATGCCTTAAATCAACCTTGCCAAACAGCTACGTGTACAACCTTACCGGCAGAGGGATAAAAATCCAAAGAAAAATTTCAAATTCTCCTCATTTAAGGGACGAAAAGAAACGCCCCAATCCCGAGATTTAGACATTTCTAGAATGGGAAGGGGTGATTCATATATCAAGAACTATGACAGATAGAAAGTTACTTTCAAAGGCAAAGTTGTAAAGAATCGAATTTTAGCGAACACGTGTTTCAGGGTTTTCCCCAGAAACGTCCCGATCCTGAGATCTAGCCACTTTTAGAGTTGGGAGGGATGAGTCGTATCTCAAGAACTATGACAGATGGAAAGTTGCTTCCAATGACAAATTTGTAGAGAATTAAATTTTAGCGCAAACGAGTTCCAGGGTTTTCCCCAGATACGTCCCAATGCCGAGATTTAGCCACTTCTAGAAATGGTAGGGATGATTCATGTATCAAGAACTATGACAGATAGAAAGTTGCTCCGAAAAGCAAAGTTGTAGAGAAATCAATTTTAGCAAACACGTGTTTCAGGGTTTTCTCCAGAAACCTCCAAATCCCGAGATTTAACCATTTCTAGAATTAGTAGGGATGAGTCATATCTCAAGAACTATGACAGATGGAAAGTTGCTTCCAACGGCAAAGTTGTAGAGAATTAAATTTTAGCGAACACGCGTTTCAAGGTTTTCCCCAGAAACGTCCCAATCCCGAGATTTAGCCACTTCTAGAATTGGTAGGGATGACTCATATCTCAAGAACTATGACAGATGGAAAGTTGCTTCCAATAGCAAAGTTGTTGAGAATTAAATGTTATCAAACACGTGTTTTAGGGTTTTCCCGAAAAATGTCCCAATCCTGAGATTCAGCCACTTCTAGAACTCAGAAAGATAAGAACATTAGACAACGCGTGATTGGTGTCAGAGTTCAGAAAATGTTCGGGAGGGCTTTCGACATTACTTTGGGTAATTTCTGAGAGTCGTTTAAATTCTGATAGTTCTAAAAGAACTTGACTATGCATTCTGATGCGCATTATATTTATGATAATAGTAAGAATTTGGTACAGCGAGGCTTTTCGCACGTGAAGGCTTTACGTACGGGTCTTTGCATATGTTTCTTGATGAAATTCGTTGAAATTATTCGCTAATTTACTCTAAACTTTTAGACCCGTACAAACCTCTTCGAAAAGAGGTCTTATGCGTTTACCACGATGTTTGTAACCACCTCAATTTCGACCCGGGAGTATTTTGTATTTTAGAGACTCGTAGCCAATAACAAGTGTTGTCTGGACCACTGGCTTAACGTGACTTCCGAACCACGTCTCAGAGTAATGCGAATGCAGCATCTTATTCAGTTACTCCAAGAATTGTGAGGCGCCAGATTATTATCTCGCCTAAATGTAGGCTTAGATATTTCGTACACAGATTCATCGTATATGGGTTACGTCATACGATTCATTCAGTGTGTACGTCGTTATGGGCACCAAACACAGCACAACTACCCAACTTTTGAAGCTTGAGTGAACTTTAGGACGTTATTAATGCGCTACACTTGCTAGAAAAATTCTATGTAGAATTTTTCCGACACGGGATTTGAACTCCGATCGTTTTGGTGGAAGGCCAGTACGCTAACCACTGTGCCAACCCGTCCTAGTACAGTAGTACAGTAGTAGGGGGTGGGGGAGTATCGACCATGATTCTTAGATGACGAATCAGCAGTAAAAAAGTGTCCGTCCGTCACCAACGATGACTTGAGTAAAACTTGACCGTTTTGACTAAGCCCAGCGATTTTTCGTGAATATTTCTTTATTTATGAGGCTTTTTGCGCAGTATTGCAGAGAAAAAAGATACAAACATTTTTGTTTGTGGAAATATGGACCAGATGCCTCTCCTAAGTGCTCTAGGTCGGTTCTAAGATCGGTCCTAGTGCAATTTTTTTCAGACTATTTTCATTTTTTCTTTTAATTTTAAGATTTTTTTTTGGGATTTGGAGAAGTTTTTTGCGAGGTTTCTTCGGACGGGTTTTGACAATATTGCCCTTTCGGCAATTTTCAATTTAATTTCGACGTAATTTCATGCACTAAAGAGTTAAAAGTTAAGGGAACATTTACTTAGATACATTCGAATCTTTTTGCAACATCTAACTATTCTGATTTGATGCGTACGGGTCCCCTGCTTGCTTATGACAGACGGCAGCTCTATTGCTCTTCATTTACATGGATAAATTTAACATTTTTCAAAACATTTCCACAAGAACAAAAATGTTTCTGTGGAAGCTCAAATTTTGTCAAAATATGAATTTTCTATAATGGAACAGTTTATGTGGTGAAAGTTACAAACTTTTTTGTCTCCCTTAAATAAAACCTTAAATTTGTTAAGGATTTCTATTTCTTCCCTTGCTATGAAAATAACTATTTAATTTATGGTTAAGGGCATGGGTCATGGATGGTAGAAATAATGTCTGAGGCCTATTTCGTTTGTCCCGATCCTTAAGTAAGCTTTGTAGATTGTAAATTCCATACAATAAATAAATTAATTTCGCATTAATAAAAACCTTCGCTATGAACTGTAGATTGAGTCTCTTGTTTAGATCTTTATAAGTTATACTCGACGTGAAGTTAGCTGCAGTTGCGACAGAAGCTAACTTCATTACAAACAAAATCATCTGATTTCATACAAAAATTTACCAAAAATTCATTGAAAAGTTCAAAAATCTCGTGTAAGTCGCAACTACAGCAAACCTCACGTTGAATATTACTTTCAAAGATTTAAAGAAAAGACTGTCATCTCTTATACAATTAAACGAAGAGAAATGATTATGTTGGCAACACTGGATTGAATGCGACCAATGTGTCAAAAATGTTCACTATTTTCAAAACTGTTCTGTCACAGCGGTTGTCAACTTATCATTTCTCTGATTAGTATACCTACGACACTTACCAGAATTCTGCACACACCGTAAACTTTTGAATCTCTGCTGGTGTGGCTAAATATAAACCATGGCCTCGATTACTAAAGCAAAACGTTTTGGAAATTCTAGAAAAAACGTCATTTTTAATATACAAATGTCACATAAATCGTTGAAAATAAAATAAAAATCAAGAAAAACAGATTTTCTTTTTCAAATTTCATTGTGCAATTATCTCATAATGAAAAAGGACTCATGCGAACTTTAAAAAAAAAATAAATAAACTCGAACATTAGGAAAAAAGTATTGGATTAAAAAACGAAAGAAAACGCAAAAACTAAAAATCGTCATGAGAAATTACAAAATACGCAGGCATGCGTTTCGTGTTCACCATTGAGAAAATTCGAAAAAAAACAATCGATTGGTGCAGGGAAGCACATTTAATAGAATTTTACGTTTTCTTAATTAAATTTTTAAAATTGTATTTTATTTATTTATTTTTTTTAACTTAAATTAAGATTTTTTTTATGAATTTAAGTTTTTCAATGACATTAATAATGAATTAAATGCAACTACTCGTTTATGACTTTTCAATGAATGAGCTGAACAGTTTTGGGTTATTTTTGGTTGACGAGGGGGGCGGTCTCTGATTGGTTTAAATAAAAATTGCATAATACAATTCACAAATCGATTAAACATTACGAGTAGATTAGTAAGTTAAAAACACGTATAATAACAGGTCGCAAGTCTAAGGGATAAAAACACTTCGGTCAAAAATTCCAACATTTATTAGTCAAAATACTAATTACTGGTTTCTCCAACAAGAATTGAATATTTTATTTTGTTACAAGGAAAACAAAAAATTTTTAAAAACAATACATTTTCTTGATTCGATTTTTTTTTATTAAAAATAATGATTTTGGATTTTGTTTTGTTAAAGGCCACAACTTACTGATTAGTATCCTCGTGCACAATTAGTTGCTGACCCCAAATAGATAGCATTGGATCTACAATTCCTTGCTTACATTTTGTCTGAAAGCTGTTACAACAATTTTTAACATAAAGGCATTTTTCGGGAATCATTAGTTGGGAAATGGGGAAAACTAGGAATTCCAGGGAATAATTCCACCGAATATTCAGAAATTTATGTTTTCAGGTAATTTACTTATATACTTTGTGGATAAACAAGTCAGTTTATGCTTATTTTATGGTTAAAATGTTCTGCACAATAATTACTAAAGAAATTTCCTAGTTGAGCTCTCACAGTAGTTTTACCAGTTAATAATTGCAGCATACAACCAAAGACGTAAAAGTTATTGCGACGTAAAAAATTTCACTTGAAATTCACTTAGTTAGTGGAACAGTAGAAAGCTTTCAATTTCTTTTTGCTCTCGTTTCTTCGAGCAAACGTTGAAATGATTTAATTCAGACTTTTGTTAGTTCTTTCACAGAAAATATAGTCAAAGACCACATACATTTTCTCTAACATTTATTTGATTGCAAGATATTTTATTTTCTTGTGTGACCGTAATTGACCATTGAAGTGGAAAATCCAGGTCACGTGGACTCTTTGAAGCTACATAGATAGCCTAAACATATAATTCGACAAAAGTAAAAATTAGGAAACCACAAATGTACGAAAGAGTATTATTCTGTAACGAACAGAAAAAATGTTACGAAAAACCTTCGAATAGCTTGAGTTTTGAGCCTTTGTAACTTGAAATTAGATTTTTCTTTTAAATTAATTCTGTTATTCCTAGATGTCCGTTAAAGCGAGAATTTGAACTATTTTTCTATTTATGCAATTTATGCATTCCATCCACACGTGATGTACGCATCATAATGCGGCCGTATATAATACTTCCACAGTAGTCAAAATATGAGATAATTCTCGTTTTGGTACAATTGCACCCGTAGAAGACACATTTACTACGGCTGCTTTACCATCCGTAGATTAGAGTCTACTTCTCGTATCAACATTCAAGAAAGCCATTAACAATTCTTCCCTAATACTTCCAAATTGTTCAACAAAAACGTTGCTGATTTCGTCGTATATCAGCACAACTCGTCATAGAATGCTACGCTATACACATGGTCTTAAGACAAGATGTACTGATGAGTCGTAAACGACGAAATCAGAGCATCATTTTTGTTCTATTCACTTTTGTTGAACAATTTGTTATACGTCTCTTAGGTCTGCCGAGAATCTTGCGCAGATGAAGAAACTTAGGAACAGGCGTAACCAACTGATCTCCAATGCGAAGCGTGCATTTCTGTCCCCTAGGCTTTACGTGGGCTTGGGTATGCGGAGTGTATGGAGAAACGCTAAAGCTCTCGGTCTAGTTCTCTCTAAATCTTCACACGATCCACCGTTCACCGCGGACGAGTTTAATGCCTACACTGTCAGTGGTGACTGCCGTGTGGCGGACGAATTGGACCCTTCAAACCCGACCGTTCAATCGGGTGATCTTCGGTGCGAGACGGGAAAATTGCCATGTGATTCTTCCTTTGCATTTAGGGGTGTCGATGCCGTTGAAGTTCTTGAGTCGATAAAGGCCTTGATGGGGTTCCCCTCAAATTTATTAAGCTCTCTATTCCCTTCATCATACCGATCATGATTCACATTTTGAATTACGCTATTGCAAGCGGCAGCTGCCCATCTATCTGGAAGAAGGCAGAGGTGTTTCCTGCCCATAAGAAGGGAAAAAGAAGTTCGATCTCGATAGCTACAGGCCTGTGAGCATCCTACCTGTGTTCTCTAAGATTTATGAGATTCTACTTTCGAAGCAGATCGAGGGCTTCGTGTACTCTCGAGGCTTAGTGAAGTGTGTCCAATCTGCTTATCGAGCGCGTCATAGTGCCACCACGGCGCTCTTGAAAATTACACATGACATACGGTCAGCGCTGCATAAGAAGCTAGTGGGGGTGCTTCTGCTCTTAGATTTTTCTAAAGCTTTCGACTCAGTCCGTCACGATGCTCTTTGTGCCAAGCTTCGAAATTAATTTTTTTTTTGACTCGACCGCCATTTCTTTGGTTAAAAATTATCAGTCTGGCAGGTCACAAGCAGTTTGTATTAGTGGCACTTTATATGACATTCTCACAATTTCGATGGGAGTCCCACAGCGTTACATACTGGGGCCTCCTTTGTTTGCTTTATATATAAATGACCCCTCATCTTTATGCTGATGACGCACAGCTCTATAAGTTTTTTGAGGCTGCTGATTTGGACGACTGTTTCGCCAGAATCAATGATGACTTGAGGAGGGTTGCTGAATGGTCGTCTTTGAATAAACTTACGCTTAATGCAGGTAAGACTCAAGCAATTGCATTTGGCCTTGAAGGGGGTGCGACGTTTCCTTCACTTTCCCTTGGCGGTGTCACTATCCCATTCTCTATCAAAGTTATAAATCTAGGACTAGTTACGAATTCTGAGTAGCCTTAGAAGTTTGTGGCCTCTATCGGGGATGACACCGTTCAGGACAAGGCTGATGCTGGCGAAAGCTCTGCTGATGCCACATTTCGATAATTATTGTGAAATATTTTATTATGACATTGACGCAACGTCGAGAGGGCTTCTTGATAGGGCTTTCAAATCCATTGTGAGGTACGTTTATGACTTGCGAAGGAGGGGCATATCGGCGGCCGTTAATAAGTTTCTCGGCTGTTCGTGGGAAGAGCATCACAAGTTTCGTGCGATGGCTTTTATCTACAGGCTTATTCATTCTGGGGAACTCTCTTATCTCTATGAGCTTGTTAGCGTTGACGTGACAACTAGACTTAGACTCTTGCGCTTTGATAGAAGGCGGTGTATGCGATCTATATTTGCTGAGGGTTTTAGAGACTGGAACTCGCTTCCTGTTGGCGTCAGGTATGCTGGAACGGCTGGGATTTTTCGCAGAATGTATTTTTCGCACTCTGTTTCGTGCATGAATTGAACAGTGACTTTTAGTCGTTTTATTGTTTGGAGAGCTTAGATGCGAATGAATTTCTTTCCTTCGTTTCTGCTGTTTTATGTCTCTTTCTTGTTTTATTATAGAAATGATAATGTTAGTTCTTTGTTGCCTTTCATGTGACTAATTTGTGTACAATGAAAATTGTATACGGTTATAGCCTTTGCACAAAATTATAAATAAATGATGATGATGATGATGATTTGAAAGAATTGGCGAAGAATTGTTAATGGCTTTTTTGAATGTTGATACGAGAAGTAGACTCTAATCTACAGATATAGAAGCCGCAGTAAATCTGTATTCTACGGGTGCAATTGTACCAAAACGAGAATTATCTCATATTTTGACTATTGATTGCAAGTAGTGTGCTTTAATCACACAGAAGGTTTGTTAGCCTGTCGGAGCCAATATTTAACGTAGCAAATTTATCCGAAATAAAAATAACCGAAACAAATTCTCAATTCTTTCACTTCCAAATTGTTAGGCCACACAAAGCATCTGATCGTTCGATTTGGATGATACGCGATTAAAATAAATTCATGTGCGACCGACGTAGATTTATTTTATCGTACTCGGGAACATAATGTAACAGCAGTAAAACTTTAAGACCTTTGAACAATAAACTGTTGTATTTTACAAGAGATACAGTTTCATATCTCGTATCACGGTGAGTGAAAGTACCTCGGTCTGAAGCCCTCGGATACTTTCACTCACATCGATACGATTCATTTGAAAAGCCCTACCAAAACTGAAAATTGATTTCATGACAAGAATTGAAGGTAGATGACGTTAATGGCGTTTTCTTGTTAAGAAAATGTTTTATGCTTATGACGTTGCTAATTTTCAATGCATTTGTAGACCAGCTGGTAAAATGAGAAGTTGCACAAACTAAGGATGCGGTCGCTGTATTACGTCACTTTTGCCAATTTTTCTGTGAAGGGACAAGAAATTCTTTATACTAACAAAATTGTAAATTAAATTTTTTAATGAACTTTTTCGTTCTAGAAAAGCAAATTCTCAAGATCTTATCAACAGAACATTAATTTCATTAAATAATCCATCTTTATAGCTGAAATTAAGAGCGTCTAAATATGTAGAATATCTTGGTCAGTTGTGTAGTTGAAATAACTTGAAGAGGGGTCGACTTGAAAACAAGTCCCAAACGCTATTTCAACCACATGTTGATGAGTGTTGTTCTGAATTTCGAGTGTACCAAATGCTTTTCGAAATAGTATTAGGAACACTTCTACCTATTTAGGCATAAGAACTTACAGGATCACATCAAAATAAATTAGTTGAAGTTAAATTGTCGCTTGGACTATTCGTTACCATTGCTACCATTGAGCGCAATTTTGTTCTTCTGCGAACATTGAAGTCTATTAATTTTAGGTGCTCCTGTTTTTAGGAAAGAAACTGACATTTTTCTGTAAAAACGACTTCCCGTTTTGTAAGACAAAATTTTCCCCCAGGTGCAATATTTTCAATGTTCGAGGGATTTGTTCACCCACTGCAAATAAATTGAAATTTTAACTCCACACGATATGTGACACTTTGTCGAATTTCAACTAGAGTGACTTTGTCCATTTCTGTGAAGAATTTCTTGTAAATGTTAAATTTTATACGTTTTCTCGTTTATTTCTCTAAATGTTAAACAATTTTCTCCGAATGAACGTGACCCACACAATGGTGAAAGTCTGTTACCCTAAGGTGCGACGAATTTTCGAAAATGATACTTTTCTGTTATCTTTTGTTCCGCTGTCATGCAACGTACTGTAATATACTTTATAGTACATACATTAATGTGTAGTGCTGATACACTTTGTGAAATTTGAGTGTCATGTTTTCTGGTACGTCGGAGTGACGTCACACCAGGGGGAGTGTGAGGTTGGCATGACAGGGGAAGGGAAGTACGAAAAGGGCCGATTTCGAACGATCTCTTATAATTCACAGCCCAATGTGAGTAAAATCACTTAAAAATGCACCAAAGTTTATCAATTTTTCTGAACAAATGCCACCCATCTTACTCATTAACTTACTGGGAGTTGCGGGAATTGTGAAAAGTTAACACAGTGCTGTGTCTGCAGTCCGTACAATGGATCAATGCAGAAATATTACGAATAATAATGTCTACGATATCTAATAGTATGAAACTGTATTATTCAGTGTCTAATACCCAACTCGTCGTATATCCTGTAAACTTATGCAAGTCGCTGTAACTGAACCCAACCTCTCACATACATTTCCAAATTTATGTTTTGTGTATTTAACGTGAGGCCGTTTAGGATGCGTGTAGGCTCAAAAAGAATTTCGTCGACGTATTATGAGATCCGTATTTTTTTGTGTTTTTTTTTCAAATTTACGTACGTTTTTATATATTTTTTTAAGTACTGAGCTGTATTTCTTGCACATTTGCCATATTTGTTGTGCCAGTCTGCTTTTTTTATCGAAAAAGTCGTTCTGAGTCGAGAAATGTGAACATGTGTTTTCACATTTCCACACTTGTTTTCACATATGTGAGTCACATTTGCCTCGCAAATGTGAAATTTTAGTTTTTTCAAGTGACACATTTGTCGTTCCCGTCGCTCATTTGCCATGGGTCAATGCACATCTGAAAGCTTTGACAGTAAATGTGCCGAGATGTGCTCGAGAACGCCAGATACAGGTTGGGGAAGTGGTCACATTTGCCAGTCACATTTCGGCAAATTTGCCTGTTTTCAACACTCCAATGTGACTACTTCCCCAACCTGTATCTGGCGTTCTCGAGCACATCTCGGCACATTTGCTGTCAAAGTTTTCAGATTTGCAATGACACATGTGCAAATGTGCGACGGGAACGACAAATGTGCCACTTGAAAAAAATAAAATTTCACATTTGCGAGGCAAATGTGACTCACATATGTGGAAACAAAAAATGTGGAAATGCGAAAACACATGTCCACATTTCTTGACTCGGAACGAATTTTTCGATGAAAAAAGCAGACTGGCAAAACGAAATGTGCAAAAAATACAGCTCAGTACTTGAAAAAATAAAAAAAAAAGTCCGTAAATTTGAAAAAAAGCACAAAAATACGGTCACTTAATACGTCGACGAGATTCTTTTTGAGCCTAAACGGCCGCACGTAACATTCATGAAACATAAATTTGAATATCTATGTGTGAGGTATTTATCGACATAGTGCTAAAATTTTCGAAATTTCGCAGATTGGTTGTGAAATAATGAGTTCAGACAAACATACCCGCTGAAAAGAGAACGTTTTCACACATTTGTATTTTCGAAAAACTTTTTCAAATATAAACGATATTAATGAACTGGCAAAGTTCAGTAGTATTTTTCATTGAAAAGTAGCATTTCCCGCAACTCCCTGGTAAACGATTAGTGAGATTTAGTTTATTGAGCAAACTAAAGTCAAAAAATTAATTTTACCTTCAACTATTAACTATTCCCGCAACTCCTTCATAAATTGATTCAAATATTATGAACAAATTTCATTCTCACCCAAGATCCCTACTTCCTACACCACTGCTAGTAATGGAATTGAAAATAGTAATCAAACTGAATTTCCAGACGTTTTACTTCAAACAAAATAATTTCGCTAAGAAGAAACATACTTTATCGTTTAACATTTGAAAGAAACTGTCGTTGAAATTTATTGAAAGGCTTGGAAAAGCTTGTATTCAAATATGTTTTCAACAATGCATTAAAATTGATTACAACTCTTAAACGACGCGACGCGACGCGACGGCACGTAACTTGGAGTTAATGTAATGCAATAATTATTTGTGCAAATCATAGTAAATGCGAGAATAAATGGAAAAACTTTTACGTCTTTTTTGGTGTTGTTGACTGAATGCTTGTTTCGCTGCAAAATTATCCGAAATTATTTAAGCTTAAAAGTTGTTAGCGTATGAAATGTAGTTAATGTATTATTGAAAAAAAAAACAAAGCAAATTTTCGTTGTTTTTTTAAAAGCATCGTTTGTATTTTTACGTATGTACAAGCACGCTTTGAGGGATCGTTCACAAATGACGTCACGCTTGCTATAAAAAATTCGTATCCATAAAAAGGACATAACTCATGCAGTACAGCAAATTTTCTTTATGGGACTCTGGCTACCCCCCCAAACAGGGGGAGTGTTTGGGGGGGGGGGGTAGCCGGAGTCCCATAAAGAAAATGACGGACCAGTTTGGAGTTATGAACTTTGTGGAAATTATAGCAAGCGTGACGTCATTTATGAACAGCCCCTGATGAATGTTAATAATATTAATCAAATGATGTTGATTTTCCTTAAATTATTTCTTTTATTTAATCATTTTGGCGAGAAAAAAAAATGAAAACATCTAAAGATATAAAGTATCTGTAAGGAATACTCTTGGTGCAGTACTAATTTGCTTACGTTTTCTTACAGAGTGTCTGAACATTTTCCAGTCGAATTGCATTTGAAAGTGAAATTATTTCAGACACACTGTGAGCTTTTACTCAAACACGTTTACCAATTATATATTACGGAAAAATTATGAATTTAGTTGGAAAACAAAACACAAGTCAATATATATTTCAAAATACTTATTAAGATTCAAAGATCGTGAATAACAAAGATATAATCATAATTGTTAGCTACGAAGAAATAAATATAAAACTTTGTGCAACACATTTACGATAATCAACACTATAAGGATATAAAATCTACAGCAGTTTAAATTGTGTATCTTTCTTTTCGTATATTATTCCAAATTCAATAATGTCATTGTCTCAATGAAAATGAAAATTGCTATTTCTGATGTGTCCGATCTGACTCATTTTCTGAGACTGATATGTTTAACGAATATTACACAGATATGAAAAAGTTATGAAAGTTCAGACGATTGGTCGCTATCATCGAGCATAAACGAACAACAACTGTTACAGAAACACGTTGTAAAAAGAATTGGTCAATTTGGAAAAATTGTTATTATGAGTCAGATTTACTCACATAATGTGTCTATCATCATCATGAAACTTTATGCTTTCACTTGCCAAGGAGATGGTTTGTTTGGCCAGTAAAAGTCGCCTAACTTCTAAGATTTAATTGAGTCTGTAAACCTACCCCTAGGCCAAACACCCGTGACCTGGGGATTCGTAGCAACCCGTCCAGGTAAGTGGCCAGATCATTTTTTATTTACTAGTCCCGCAATTTTTTATGAGCTTTTGCTCAGAGGGGTTTCTCTACTTTGCCCCATCATGTTATACCGGCTGGCATTTTTTGGACCACATGCTTAACATGAATCCGAACCATGCCTAATGGAAGCTAGCATTTTACCATTAGGATTTCTTCTGACGCTAATTATATCTCCGCCTAAAGTTAGACTAAGATATTTGTACACAAAATTCATCAAATATGGGTGACGTCATATTTGTCATTCTTCTGTGTACGCTTCGTTGCAGCACCATATTCACAACTACACATATTATGAAGTCTGGGTGTGCCTAGGAACGTTACTTTCATTCTATGCATTGAAGAAAAATCCTATACAGAATTTGTCCCCACCAGGATTGAACCCGGATATTCTTGGTGGAAAGCCAGTACGCAACCATTACCCAAATTCTTGTCAGACCAAATTGTCTTTCTCATCTTGGGGAGTAGTTTTTCTTGCAGATAATTTGACTTAGTTCAACGTTTGTGAAGAACGTTTTCCACAAAAAATTGGGTCTTGATGCCCGGCATGGAATCTTTTGTTCTTTTATTCTAAAGCGTTGGTTAGAGTAAGACAGATATAGTTTGTCTGTTTCTAACTAAAGCTTTAGAATAGGAGAACAAAAGTCGCGTGCCAAGCATCAAGGCCCAATTTTTTCGAAAAACGTTCTTCACAAACGTGGATCTACGGCAGTTCGGGATCCAAAGGGGAAGCATGCGCAACACAGAGCACCGTTTGTGAGCTCCACTAGCCTCTGTTGGCGTTCTCGTCGCGGACCCTGAACAATGGCACTAGTGCCAGACAAACAACAGAGGGTGAGCAATGAGCAGGGATGGACACCGCTGGTCGAACCGGCCGAAAGGTCTATACCAGCAAGGACCATGGGTACCCCTCTCCCGAGCGGGCCTAACAGAGCCGAAGTCGCTTACGGCTGTATCTGTGCCTCAATGAAGTAAGTTCCTTTAATGGATGGTCATATGAGGCAACCAAGCAAAGCTGAAATGAATACGGCGTAATATCTTTTTCGTGGACAGTCATTTGTGGAAGCGGAATGCGATGAAGGATTCAGTGAGATTTTATGAGCAGGGGTGGACACCGCTGGTTGAATGGTCTACGGACCAATTCCAGCAGGACAATTGGGCATTTCGCAACGCCCCTCACCCGAACGGACCTAGCAGTGTCGGGGTTGTAAGGCTCTAACTGTAAATGGTTTAGCAGAACTGGTTAAGATTGGTTTAGCAGAACTGATGAAAACCCCCACCGAGGGTTAAATCGGTACTTCGGGGTTTGGGAAAGCCACTAGATGGTAACATTTGGGCCCAAACACTGGTTGAGGTGCCTATGGCGCTGAAACGAAGGGGCTTGTGGTAGTTGGACGCATGGTCCGCTGCACCCACCGTTCTATCGAGGACATAATTGCAGAAGAGACAGTTAGTAGTCTCGTTCCCCATCTTGGATGAAGGACGGTACTTACATGCTGGAATTCGAAAGGTAGAGCCTCGGCTCGCGCTAATTGGGCGTATCCCAATTCCTCGCCCATGGGGGCGGTGCGGTTAAGGCTTAGGCCAGGTACGCACGTAAATCTGCAGTGTCTTCTATGGTCGCCTCAGTTAACTTTTGCTATGCTACTAAGAACTCTTTATCAGAAATCTCCACGTCATGTACATGTGGTCTTCGCGTTTCCTGTTTTCCTCCTTTCCCCAAATAATCTAATTAACTTGCTCCTCAGAAAAACTTGTTCCTAAATATTTCAACCCAGACTCGACATTCGCCGACATGCCTAACCTTAATATCTCTTACACTTATCTTTATCCCGTATTACTCATACGTGAAGTTCAAGCATTCAATGCGCCCCAGCTCATGTGACCAATTTCGTTTTCTTTTATTCGATTTGAAGCGACAAATTTCAAGAAAATTTGACACGAAATCGAGTGTTGTTTCTGTTTAAAAATTTTAGTGTAATATTTTCGCTCATACTTTGACTTGTGTACGCTTACAGAAAATAGTTTGCGTTGCTAAAGCTAATACGGGTATATTCTTCCACACTTTCCGCTCATTAACCCTATGACTCTACGATAAATGTGTAAAGTGGCAAACATTATTTTCGTCTCCTTAACTTTTATTACATGAACCAGAATACATTGAAACAGAACATGCTTTGACTCACATCACAAACTCGAAACTCATCTAGCTTTGTCAACTTTATGAATTTGTTTGCGTTTACATTATTTTCAATGTACACAGCTTTTTTTCTTATAAATTGAAGAAAAAAATGCACACTTGATCGTAGGTAACGTGTATAGCGTTCACATTGTTTACATTAGTAGAATGTCACGTAGGAGAATGAGCCCGAGTGGGAAAGAACAATGAAAAATCCTAGAATTTTATCAAATAATGAAGTCGAGGCTACTTCCCCTGATACTTAAGCGCTCATTTGAACCTTTCGCTGAATGTTGTAGCCAAAAACAACTTTTAAACAAAAATTGTGATTTTTTTTTGGCACAAGATGAAAGTAGAATGGACAATTCATTCAAAGCGTGCGATACGCCCGCCGCTTGTTCTCAAAGAATGGAATCACGTAGCTTATTTTATAGTAGAGGTCCACCACCAAAAAATATTTTTTTTTATAGTAGAATTGTGCGGTTTTTTCCATCGGATAGTATTCGATATAGAGATTCTAAAACGATTAGGAGACCTTGAGAAAGGGCCCCGTACGCCCTCCACCGCCCTTCAAAGTTTTCAATGTATAGGTCACTTTGATGGAGTGTTGTGGGCGCTACATTACTGCTAGAATGCTCATATAGGACTCAAATGAAAGATAAAAGTCCAAAGTATCCGAATTTTCCATTTTCCTATCTGTTTTCATAGGTTTTCCGAAAAACTGATTTTTTTGTTCATACATAACCTCAAATAACTTGTAAAGTTGAATTTCTAGAAGCAAACTTTGTTCTACAGATTTATTCTCCTCTCAATCCTCTACAACATTGGCGAAGACACGGATATTCTATTTTCATATGGGGAGGATCCAGGAGGAGTTTTCCACTTCCAGGTCATAAATTTCTAACAAAATCAATGACATTTTATTGAAGAAATATCTCACAAGCAAAGTGAATTTCAACCGCAAAGTTGATAGTAATTATGCTAGGCACTATTGAAATACATAGAATACGAAGATTGTGGAAAATTCCTCATCCTGAGAGTCCACCACTTAGAACATTTGGATCTGAACACTATTTCTAAGGTTTTTTCGTTTCTGTCCTGGATTTACGCTTTGTTTGATAGGTACGCAAAAGAGTTCTTTACCTAGAAGTATTCCTTCATGGTCCATCTTTCATTCGATTCTAGAAGTGAAGAATTCCCATCGATCCAGAACACCCATTTTCCATTGACGGAGGGGGCCCTTTTTCAATGTATCAAATACAGGGGAAGAATCGTAAGATTGTGCAACGTTTCGTTTTAATTCGTTTCGCCGAAAAACTGAGTTTTACATGCACAAAATGCAAGTGAATACGTGAAAAAAGAGATAAAAGAGAAATAAGAAAGATGCACAAGCTTATGATTCTCTTCCTGTATTATCCGATGGTAAAAATCGCACAATTCTGCTATAAAAAACTATTTTTTATGAGTATGTTCGACGGTGGACTTTAGAGGTCCACCGCTCAAAAATAACTTTTTTTATAGTACAGGAACGGAAAAGTGAAAACCGACAACTTTCTGATTTGTATGGTAAATTCGTATGATAAATCAGAAACTTGTCGGTTTTCACTTTTCCGTTCCTGTAGAATTGTGTGGTTCTTACCATCGGATAATATCGGAGGGGCCCTTTTTCAATGTATCCCAGTCGTTTTGAAATGTCTATATTATAGACATTATAGACATTTCAAAACGACTGGGATACATTAAAAAAGGGCCCCCTCCGTCCATGGAAAATGGGTGTTCTGGATCGATGGGAATTCTTCACTTCTAGAATCGAATGAAAGATGGACCATGAAGGAATACTTCTAGGTCAAGAACTCTTTTGCGTACCTATCAAACAAAGCGTAAATCCAGGACAGAAACGAAAAAACCTTAGAAATAGTGTTCAGATCCAAATGTCCTAAGTGGTGGACTCTCAGGATGAGGAATTTTCCACAATCTACGTATTCTTTGTATTTCAATAGTGCCTAGCATAACTAATATCAACTCTGCAGTTGAAATTCACTTTGCCTGTGAGATATTTCTTCAACAAAATGTCATTGATTTTGTTAGAAATTTATGACCCGGAAGTGGAAAACCTCTCCTGGATCCTCCTCATATGAAAATAGAATATCCGTGTCTTCGCCAATGTTGTAGAGGATTGAGAGGAGAATAAATCTGTAGAACAAAGTTTGCTTCTAGAAATTCAACTTTACAAGTTATTTGATGTTATGTATGAACAAAAAAATCAGTTTTTCGGAAAACCTATGAAAACAGATAGGAAAATGGAAAATTCGGATACTTTGGACTTTTATCTTTCATTTGAGTCCTATATGAGCATTCTAGCAGTAATGTAGCGCCCACAACACTCCATCAAAATGACCTCTACATTGAAAACTTTGAAGGGCGTACGGGGCCCTTTCTCAAGGTCTCCTAATCGTTTTAGAATCTCTATATCGAATACTATCCGATGGAAAAAACCGCACAATTCTATTTTTTAAACTATTTTTGTGAGTTTGTTCGAGGGTGGACCTCTACTATTAAGAGATAAGTGTATTTTGACCTCAAACGTGTTGAACGTTTATGCACGCGTGCGGCATATGACTGAAATGTCATTGTGACTGATATTGCTATTGTCATCTTATACGTTTATTTTTATCTTAACGTGCAATAAGTATGACATTATTTTAAGTAAATGACTGCACCTCTCTGTATTTATACCGAGGGTCTAGAAATAAGAAAACGTTGTGTGTAGTTACTGACTATCGCAGTCAAAAGGAGGTCAAATTCGGAACCATTGTCTTGAAATAACATTCATAGGACGATCCCTCACTGAATTTCATAACACGATGCACAAACTCCACCGAGTGGTAATTTGTCCGAAAACAGGGTATGTTTTTCAAATGTTTTCTTTCTCTCACACTCACAACGGTGAATCCGTATAAGAAAGAAAAAAAAAATTGCCATAACAGGCTAAACTACAGCCTGTTTTCGACAATCTGCTTGACAATCTTTACATTTCATCATGATATTGAGCCATATTTTCACAAAAGCTGGTGTGGCATGAAACGCGCCAATTAGTGCGTTTAGTGCGACGTCAGCTTATGTTAAATTATACCAAATTTCATGATGAAATGCATTAGCTCATCGGTCCGCCATTGTTATTTTGACATAAGCCGACGCTGTAGAAATTTCTGTCAACTATATAGAAACATCTTTTGAAGAATCTCTTACGTCATCTGCTGACATTAAACATAAATTTCAAACATATGCAAAGACCCGTACGTAAAGCCTTCACGTGCGGAAAGCCTTCACGTGCGAAAAGCCTTGATGTATCAAACTCTTGCTATTATCATTAATATAATGCGCATCAGAATGCACAGTCAAGTTCTTTTAGAACTATCAGAATTTAAACGACTCTCAGAAATTACCCAAAGTAATGTCGAAAGCCCTCCCGAAGTACATTTTCTGAACTCTGACACCAATCACGCGTTGTCTAATGTTCTTATCCCTCTGAGTTCTAGAAGTGGCTGAATCTCAGGATTGGGACATTTTTCGGGAAACCCTGAAACACGTGTTCGATAACATTTAATTCTCTATAACTTTGCCTTGGAATCAACTTTCTATCTGTCATAGTTCTTGATATATGAATCATACCTACCAATTCTAGAAGTGGCTAAATCTCGGGATTCGGACGTTTCTGGGGAAAACCTTGAAACTCGTGTTCGCTAAAATTTAATTCTGTACAACTTTGCCATTGGAAGCAACTTTCCATCTGTCATAGTTCTTGAGATATGACTAATCCCTCCCAACTGTAGAAGTGGCTAGATCTCAGGATCAGGACGTTTCTGGGGAAAACCCTGAAACACGTGTTCGCTAAAATTTGATTCTTTACAACTTTGCCTTTGAAAGCATCTTTCTATCTATCATAGTTCTTGATATATGAATCATCCCTTCCAAATCTAGAAGTGGCTAAATCTCGGGATTGGGACGTTTCTGGGGAAAACCCTGAAACACGTGTTCTCTGTCCCAGAAAGTAGCTTTCTAACTGCCTTAATTCTGGAGAAATCTGAGAAAAAGTCTCACCTACCCCCAAAAAACCATGTTTTTGGACACCTTTTCGACCATATTTCCGAAACTACCCGGTCGAGTTTGCTCATCTTTGAACTTGAACCATGGGACAAATGTACCTTTCAAAGAAAAAAAAGTTCAGGGTGATCGGTGCAGCCGTTTTGAAAAAAAAAGTGGAGACGGACAATTTTTTAAATATTGTGGGAGCCCTGAATTTGTAGTAATCGTATAGGACCTTCGTACTTCCTACGGGTCCAAACATTACGTAAAATGAACAAGAACAATTTTGTGAATGACTTCGAAAGAAACGCCACCTGTTCCATCGAGATTGTCGTTTTGTTACACCCACCGCTGAGGGGCTTGGCGTTTGGTGAGGAAAATGATAAGCGGAAATAAATAATTTTCAGATTTTATAGATTCAGATGTGATTTCAATTTCTTCGACCGTTCAAATAAATATTTTACTAGGAATTTAATGTCCAACATTTCCTTATTTCTAGACTCGACTGTGTTTTCCACAGATAAACGATCTATCTTTTATTACGTGTACACTTTAAATGCTCAACACTAAACACAACAGATATTAGTCTCATTAATACAATTAGAAGGCTCGTTGAGGAAGATCAGCTATTAATTTTATTGTTATTTACTGTTGAAGGCACTAATTAAAAAATATAACATTCCTTTTAGTGTTCGTTAAATATTGTGTGAGGTGTAATGTATAATACATGATAATGTGTCCAATATGGTGGGGGAGGTGGTAATGGTGTTTCGATAGTTTGAAAGTTTAGTAGTGTGATCTGTTCAATTTATATTATTTATCTGTTTTATAAAAAAAACTAAAAAATTTGAATATTTTTGCACTGATTTCGCTTGCAGTCAATGGCAAGCGTATTTTTCACACATTTTTCAAATATTCATCAAACTTTGAATAAACAACACCACCATTCAAATCAGTGCAAAAATTTCAAAAAAAATTTTTAAAATTATGTTAAAGAAAATTAAAACGCAAAAAAAAAAATTAAAAAAAAATCAAATACCTCAAGTCAGCAAGTGGTAAGAAGTCTTCATCCATCAACGGTCGCAAACTTGGTAAACTGTAGCCCAGTAAGTGACCCGTTGAAATGTAACATATAAGACAAACGCTATCTGAAAATCGATTATCTTTGTGACACTTCATTCGGCCAGAACTAGTGATCAACCATTCGATACCCTTTAAACTAATAATCTCAGCCTTCACAACATAGTCCGTATCAGCAATTTGTTGTCGATAAACACAGTTTTGACTAGGCAATGCCACAACCCTAGCCTGTTTCTCACTTGTTATTGCTATAAATTGACGATCGCTAAACGAATCCGTGCTACCACTAGCACCGCTTAAGGTAGGGCTCATACGATTCGTATTTTTAGTTGGTGTTCCTAAATTGGTGAAAAAAAAAAAATTGTCAACATTCGAATCAAAAATCGTTTATTTGAACAAAAAAGTACCACCACGATTTTCATCTTTCCATGCTTCATATGAATATGGAATCAGAGCACCATTACAATCAAGAAATGACATAGAGAGAATGGAACCTTTCAGACGAAATATTGGTCCACCTAAGAAAGCAGTAAAAGGAAAAATTATTTCCGTTTTATATGTTCCATTTGTGGTATAGTGCAATTTATACCTAATATAGACACAACGACTGGTTGAGCTTTGCGTAGATCAGCATCGGGTAGTGTTATTGATACAGTCAATACCGAGCCTAAACTAGTTCCCACCCACAGTGTTGGTAGTAGTGTAGTCGGATCTTCACGTCATAGCGATTCAAATTAAAAATTAGGTTAGTCTTAATAATTCGAATTACTTACCGCTCTTTTTCGTGTAGCTATCAGCGAATGCTAAGCATGTCACTGACTCAGACGATATATTCTCTAGACTAGACATCGAAGATGAGCGTGATCGAGAAAATGAACTATCCAATTTATCTACTCGGCCAGTGGTGCGAAGGTAATTATAAAAAAGATTGAATCAAATTAGACATCATAAATAGTTACATCACTAGCTATAAGTGGACTCTAATTTGATAGAAGTTCTTAATTCTTTTTTTTTAGAAATATTTTATACAATAGAAAGGTAGCAACTTTATTGATTTCATTTGAAGAACATCATTTTACTTTACATATTTAAACATTCTCGTTCAATTGTGCTAGTTCCGCAATTAATCAATAAATTTACTAGGTAACACAAATCTCAGAAAAATCAGGTTGCTTCTTTGACCAGCAAAGAACCGTATTTTTTTCTGAGTTCAACTGAAATTAGGAAACATGCTAGCAACAGTGGTAAACTGAAATTAGGTTCATCTTTTTATTTCGGACAACGTTTTTTAAAATCATGAACCTAATTCCATTTTAAATATTGTTTAGGTGAACAGAATTAGTCATTTTGTTACAACGAACATCAAATCAAACGTCAAGTTTTTTCAGCACCGTTATAAATATTACTTGTAGTAGGTAATATTGACGCCAGTTAATTGATTTACCCTAGATTTTCAGACTACAATGTTATTAATTATATATACTTTGATAAATGCTACTTCAAAAAGTATTTTACACCATACGTAAGTGTAACAATGCACAATGTAATCACATTTTGCAATCTGTAAGCATGTTATACAGCATAGAAGCATTTTATACTACTTGGATGGATAAAAGTGATGATATTAATACTTCCATGTTATGATTATAGTATGCATAATATGATTTCAGGTTGCATTATATGCTAACAGGATGCATAATATGCTTGCAGGTTGCATTATATGCTTGCGCACGGTATAAAATACTTTTTTACATAAATTTTCCAATTTTGTCGTTTTTTCAGTGAAGCTGTAGCGGGTAATTCACATTGCCTGGAGAAAATTTTCTAATCTTTTTTGTAGATTACCAGCTGGAAAAGCAGCTCAAAGTTTCAAAAGTTTGACATTTACTTTGATAAGCGTTGTACACTTTAAATTTGTTCTTTTTTAATTTAGTCATTTATTGCGAAAGGTTATTTAAAGTTTTTTTTTATTTTAAGGATAACATTGTTTGTGAAGGAATTATTTAAAAATTCAAAAACAAATTTAGAAGAAAAACAAATCAAACTAAAAACGGAAAAACTTAAATAATTTTCTTTGAAAAATTATGTTGCTTAAAAGAAACTTTAAATAATTTAAGGTTACGGGAATTAATATTATTTTGCAGATAAAAAACAACGTTTTTACTCTAAACTACGAGAAAATATCAATTCGTATAATTAAAGTGTAGCAATTACTAATAATTTAAGTATCATGCATCAAACGTGTTCCTGAAGGTTCGTTTTTATAACTGTATCCCAAGCGACACCTTGAATTTTCACAATGCGAAATATTTCGTTAGTTTTGTTGTGGACTGTGATTTTATTTGGTGAGAATCAGATTCACATACAACTCACCGAAAGAAGGTTGTCGTAAACAACTATGTACACGAACAACTTGCCTGCAAGACCATATCCTTCCTGGAAAATTACATTCATCGACATTTTTGTAAATTTGCTTCCCGAAATTTTCAATTTTATTGTTTTATTAAATATTTGATTGTGATTTATTTAAACCACCTGTGTATCCGTCCGCATTTGAAAATCATTTGCATAAAGCATTTGAGTTTTTTGGTAAAGATAATAATCGAATTTTAACGTTTGGTTTTGGTATGAAACTAGCATAAAGCACGAGGGTGTCACTTACTATAAAAATCTACATCGAATTTACAAAATTTTTTGGAATTTTTTAATTTCGTCTACATTTCATAGATTCCGATTTTTAATTTTCTGTCGACGTTTTAAGTGGACCGATGGATAATTAAATGAGAGCGTGGAATATTTTCATTTTCCTGAAAATATATCGAAACAATTGGCAAAATCTACTAACATCACATCCACTAACGTCACAACAGGCTCTTTCGAATCAGGAAATGCGACAAGCAGACAAGTGTGTGTTAGTATTTGAAGTAAGACACATCACGCTTTCAGTACGTCGTCGACTTGTCAATGTATATAAAACTTCATGACGGAAATATAATATGTCAAGTGATGTTGTCAGCGTATGTACTCTATCATGAAATTTCATATACCTTGAGATATAAATTTTTGACGTCCGGTAGCAATCAGGATTATCGGAAAGAAATACACTAGCTATAAAATCCATATTCAAGGACCTGAAATTTAGTTTGACGGATCACTTTTTCAAAAACTGTCGTCACTCATGCTATGAATACTAACGTAAAACGACAGGATAGTAGTATTTTCATTTTGAAAAAACACTCAGAAGGATGTAAATAAGAACTTTTTTCTTCATTTAATGTCCACAATGTTCCACTTATTTTATGTGAAATGCGATTAATGCTAATGGGAACGGGTTAGCTCAGTGGTAAGGTACTGACTTTCCACCAAGAATATCCGGGTTCAATCCTGGTGGGGACAAATTCTGTATAGGATTTTTCTTCAATGTATAACATGAAAATAACGTTCCTAGGCACACCCAGGCTACATAATATGGGTATTTGTGAATTTGGTGAATTCGATGAATTCTGTGTACAAGTAGCTGAGTCTAACTTTGGACGAATTAGCACCAGAAGAAATCCTAATGGTAAAATGCTAGCTACCGTTAGGCGTGGTTCGGAATTCACGTTAGGCATGTGGTCCAAAAAATGCCTGCCGGTAAAACACATTGATGGGGCGAATCGGCATTCCGCCCTAGTACATCATAGATGGCACTAGGTTTGTGTGCAATTTACCACTGACTCAGAAAAACGTCGGTAACGAAAGGATCTCTAAGAGTATCCATGTGAGCGAATTCACATCATACAGTATGGGGAAGTACGGACATCAACTCTAGGGGAAATCTTCTGCTGCAATTCGAATTCGAATCTTAGAATTTTAGAGGTAACATACCGACGTTTGTCACTAAGAATCGTAAAGAAGTACTGGATATCACCCTAGCTTCAGAGAACCTAGCCGATCAAATTGATTCATGGAGAGTTTCTCTGACGCCCAGCTTTTCGGACCATAGAACTATCAAGTTCAAGCTGAGGGGCTGGGTGACGAAAGTGGTGAAATTCAGGAACCACAGAAGAACGAACTGGGAACAGTATAGGAACTTTCTGAAAGAACATGTGGAGACAAAGCTGGAAAGAGTGATGCCGAGATCATCGGCAGAGCTCAATGATGCAGTAAATGTTGCTGACGAATGCCTATGAAAACTCATGCCCGGAGCAGAAAGCTATTCGAAAGAAGGGTGGTAAACTCTGGTGTAGAGAGATCGAAAAGCTCAGACTTTTTGCGAGGAGATCATGGAACAAAGTTATGAGAACGGCAGCTGAGGCTCACTGGGTCACTTACAAGGCTGCCCAAAAGGCTTTCAGGAAAGTAGTTTGGAGGAGGGCCAGAGAAGCATGGAAGGGATTTTGTGCGGAAACGGAACATGTTCCAGATTATGCCAGAATCCACAAGATTCTTGCCAAAGACTCTAGGCTACTTCCGAGCTCTTTAAGAAAGCCAGATGGGAGCTTTACAGGGAGTGGCTGTGAGACGGCCAAGCACTTGCTGGAAGCTCACTTTCCTGGCTATGGAGAAGATAAATCCGAAGCTAGCTTGCCAAACATCGTTCCCCCGACGGAAGAGAATTGGTCGCTAGCCAGGAGAATCATCACCATGGAAAGGTTAAGGTGGGCTATAGGCAAATTTAAGCCGTATAAATCAGCTGGCAGTGATGGTATCTTTCCAGCTCTGCTGAAAGAAAGTAGAGATTTTGCTGAAGCCGCTGTGTGAGATACTACGTAGCTCCCTAGCCCTAGGTTACGTTCCAACCAAGTGGGAAAAGGTGAAGGTTACGTTTATTCCTAAGCCAGGAAAACCATCGCATTTCACTGCCAAGGAATTCAGACCGATCAGCCTCACGTCTTTCGTCATGAAAACGATTGAGACTGATAGATTTCTACATCAGGGATGAAGTTCTGACGGATTTCCCGCTACACTCGAATCAGCATGCTTACCAGTCAGGCAAATCCACGGATTCCGCCCTGCACAGGCTGGTAGCAAAGGTGGAAACATCATTATCGATTGGAGAGGTGGCACTGGGATGTTTTATGGACATTGAAGGTGCCTTCGACAATACGAATTTTGATGTTTTTCGCCGATCGCTCGAGGAGAGAGGAGTGGGAGGTGTGGTAGTTAGGTGGGTAAGTAGCATGCTCAGAGATAGGACTGTTGAGGTGGAGGCTTGTGGTCACAAAGAAAATCTCTGGGTAGCGAAAGGCTGCCCTCAGGGCGGGATTCTATCGCCTTTGTTGTGGTGTATAGTGATAGACTCTCTCATCAGAAAGCTGAACGACGAAGGAATCTATGCGCATTCGGATGACCTGACGATTTTAGTTAGGGGAAAATTCGAGAGCACGCTGGGTGACAGAGTCAGAACAGCTTTGAGAGTGGTCGTGAGATGGTGCCGTGAGAACGGTCTGAAAATCAATCCGGCCAAAACAGATCTTATGCTATTCAGCAGAAGGCGCTCAGGATCAAATTTGGTCGGTGAAATCAGGCTCTTCGATAAGGTGCTGATTTAGCTCCGCAGGTGAAATACTTAGGAGTGACGCTTGATAGCAAGCTAAATTGGATTGCTCATGTCAAGGATAAGGCGCAGAAGGCGGTAGCGGCTTTTTGGCTTTGCAGGAACTCCTTCGGGAGAAACTGGGCCCACCGTCAAAGGCAATTCTGTGGATTTATGAGGCTGTGATAAGGCCGATGATTAGCCACGGTTGCGTGGCGTGGTGGCCAAGGCTAGATGTGGAATGCGCTACAAACTGTCAAGTGAGATTCAAAGGCTAGTGTGTATTTGTACCACGGGCGCTATGAAAACCACCTCAACCCTAGCCCAGACGCTCTGCCTCCTATCGATATTGTGGTTAAAGCGAAAGCTTTTGCCACGGCTGATAGGCTGGTGCAGAATGGCATGTGGACTCGAAATTTTCACATTGGGCATGGTAAGATTGCAACGATAATATCGATCCCGGTGTTTGAAATGCCGAGAGACGATATGGCTGTGGTAACCTGTTTCGACAGGAATTTTGAAGCGAAAGTTCCCAGTAGGCAAGAATGGCTTAGTGGATGGCCAGCGAGCCTCCCGGAACTGCGTGATTAGATTTACAGATGAATCGAAATCTCGTGAAGGAGTAGGTGCTGGTGTATACGGCATGGGCTCTGAAGAGGGAAATTGCTTCTATCTGGGGGCTCTTGCCAGTGTGCTCCAGGCGGAGATCTTCGCGGTGCTGTGAGACTCTGCCTGTTGTAACGCACGGCAAGAGGGTGCTTATCTGTTCGGACAGTAAGGAAATGATCAAGGCGCTGATGTCGCCTAAAGTGACCTCCAAGCTAGTGAAAGAGTGCAGAGATTACCTGAACGAAATGGGTCTGAGGAATCAGATCACTTTAGTTTGGGTACCTGGGCACTCTGACGTGGAGGGGAATGAAAAAGCTGATGAGCTAGCCAAGGCGGGTGCCGAAGCTCTCGGTCACGCCCTGCCGTTTTTGCCGATTACTCGACCTGCGCGTGTAGAAGCGCTGGGGAGCTGGGTGATGAGGAGGCATGTGGAGCGCTGGGAAGGATACTATGGTGGTATCCACACCAAGCGCTTTTTCCCGAACCTAATGTGAAATGGGCCAAATCTCTGCTAGGATGGACAGGAATCGCATCAGGAGAGTGGTAGGTGCGATCACTGCGGGCTGAATGGGCACATGAAAAAGCTTAGGCTCTCGGCGACCTCTATGTGTGCGTGCGGCTTAGAGGAAGAAACGGGATTTCATGTATTATGTGAATGTCCCAGTTTCTTCCAACTGAGGCGCAGGCTGCTGGGAGGGTATGTTTCAAGACCGTCCGAAATTGCTAACCTGGAACCAGCTACTTTGAGCAAGTTCTTGGAGGCGACCGGGAGGTTTAACAAACTTGAGTAGGGAAGCTGATTTAAATGATGAACGGGAAAGGATCTATGTTTGAAGATTGGTAAAACGATCGTCCCAAGCTGATAAATCTAAATCCATGTGAGCAAAAGCTCACAAAAAATTGCGGAACTAGTAAATGAAATGATCTAGCCTCTGACCCGGACGGGTTGTAACGGCGGATTATTATTATTACGATTAATGCTTGCATTGCATTGCAATGAATAACAACGAAGAGAATGTGTGGAACGCAAAAAGGTTCTTATTTAACATGTTATGATGTAGTAACAAAAAATGATTTTCGCAGAACATGTGGGTAGAACCACCACTTATCAGTTGGTTAATTTTTCTACTACTCGAAAATAACATCAAGAAGATCGATCAATCGCTCTGGCTACTAAATTGAAGCAGAAAGAAACAAATTTCGAAGCATATGACACGTGAAATCCGTCAAAATTTTAATTCAAAGCGATGAGGGCGGAGACGATATCATAGGAAACAGTAGAATTGTGTAGATTTCTATCCTAAATGTAATAATTTAAATAAAGTCTAGATCATGAAACGTATACCCCCCTTGGTAATAAAGAGCGATTCATATCGTGTAGTAATTTTTAATTCTCTATGCAATTTTACGCTACCATCCATTTACATATTAATTAACGTCTCTTGGATTTACCATTGTGAGAGTGATGGGAATGGTGCTGGTGTTATTTCAATTTCGACTTGCCAAATGTGTACTGAAAATGTTGAAATCACAATTTCATTCATTTGGACCGATGATTGTCCGATTTTGCAGAGTTGTATTATGCGTGAAGGATTTACGATCAATTACAATATTGCGTGTCATTTCAGTGTAATAATTATTTTGTGTCTATGTAGCTGTGAATTTTGTTTTAGGTGGACGCTATTATTTGAAATAGGGCACACATCGTGCAAACGTGACATAATATGAAACATACATTAGAGTCATGAAAAATAAAGGAACAAGATTTCAACATTTAAACAAAAGCGAGAAAAATTATTGTTTTTTTTTTGTGGAAAAAAGGAACAGAACACACATGCGAATAAACAAAGAAGAAAAAACATTAATTTGAAATTAACAAGTTGTGATATTTTTTTAATTTTTTTTTTAATTAAATAACTAAAAAGGCATTAAAAATCAAAAATGATTTTGTCATTTTTGATTTTTTTTTTGTATAATACACAGAGAGGAGAGAGGAACATCAAGAAGAGCAACACAGTGTTTTCGTTTATCTCGAACAATTTCTTTTAATATAATAATTTAATTTCAAAAAAATTAATTATTGTGTCGTGTAAGTAATTTCTTTCGTGAAATTATTTTGTTTTAATTAATTTAAACGTTATTTAAATGAAATAAAAGTTTTAGATAGTACCACATCACAGGTTGATTTTGATTTTAACTACAACATAATAACCAAACATGAAAATGATAGTTTTGAGTATAATAATGATTGCTAAACTAATTTAAATTTAGGATACACTAAAGTCCAATTGAACATTGTGCACTTGGATGTGATGTAATGCCGGGAGTACACAATGTTAAATTAAACCGAGTGTAATACAATGAACAGATGTATCTAATTGAGACAGTGATGATAAAATTCATTTGTAGACCGTTAAAGATAGTCTGTTTTAAAATGTGCGTTTTAGTCAAACTTATTTATTTATTTATACGTGTAAAGAAGTGAAGGACTTTAGGCGGGTATACACATCTAATGATCACCACGCAATAATAGATCACAAAAGTGGATTAGACGAACACAGAAAACAGGTTTTGAAGTCACGCTCATCATATCACACATACACGACATATTCTTTTCACAAACAAAACTACAGACAGTTTGTTCTTACGGACAATGACGAAGGAGGAGGTTATATTTATTAGCTGACCATAATGTGTCTACTTACAATAATAAAGTGTCACAAATTTACGGCTGCAAAACAGTTGGAAAGTCAACATTGTATATACCAATTTGTATGCTCTCACAATATCAATTAGGTCAAGTTTTCTAAATTGTAGCATCTAAAACGTTTTCAATCTTCTAACCAAATCAAAACATTGAGTAAAAGTTTCGAGTCAATTTTAAAGTTTTTTTTTTTTTTTTGGTTTGTGGTAGAAGTTAACTTAAAATTGATTCGACATACAACATTTAACAGTATTTTTGATGGCATTAAAAACTCACACGGAACTTTTGAAAACGATTGAGCACCAATGCTGCGTAATCTTGCTTCCAATGTCGAAAGAAAATTAAATTAATTTTTTTTTTGAAAGAAAGTTAGTTTTGTTGCTGTATTCACACACACAAAAAAGGAACACTTTCTTTTACACAACGAGTGAATGTGTCAACTAGCAAGCAAAGTAACATCGGGAGATTGCTTTATTGTTCATAGGTTCATTAAAATAAATAAATGATCTTTGTTTCAACATTTGTGTCACAAGTGTTTATTCTACTTATCCGTTGTGGGAAGCTTAATTTGAAGCTGTTTGTTTCAATGCAGAGGTTTTGCCAACAAAGTTTACATAAGATGGGTAAAGCCATAAAACAAAACGCTTGCAACACATTTGGAAAACTTAATTTTACAACAGTTTTGCAAGCATGTGTTGTTGTATACTCTTTTGATTGATAATAATTTTATTGTCTACTTTTCTCAAGCCGACATGGAAAAAGAGTAGTTATGACTGCTGTCATAACCCTCATTAAAACCATGAAAACGTTACAATAATACACTTAAAGTAAAATAACATAGTCACAGCCAAAATAAAATCACAAAGTACAAACAAACAGAGTAAAAAACAAAAAATAAAGACAAAAATGAAATTAAAGATAAAGGTAAAAATTTAAATAAAATAAAAAAATAGTAAAATCACTCATAAAATGTAAATTTAAATAGCTTCGTCATAGAATTAGAAAATAAACGAATCAATAGATAATCCAAGTCAAATTACAATAAAAAAAAAATAATAAAATTTAGCAAAAAGCCACGTCAAAAGAAGAATAAATCCATCTTGGTGTCGTCAAATATGATAGAAAACTAAATGTCAGAAAATCCAAATTGAGGAAGAAGCGATAATATCCGGAGAAACACACTAAACCCAACGTTCTAAATGGTCGTTGATATCTACACCTGTCGTTGTAAAGAGCTTCCTGTATGAGCCGCTAGCATGTAGCAAATGAACCAAACACTGAATCATCGAGTTCCAGAGCGTAACGGCGAAATTCTCGTGATGGTAAGGTTGGATCTATATGAGCAGCAACCATATTGAACAAACGACAAGCGAAATTGAATGGTGAGTATGTCGAGTATTCGCGCCTACACGTGGGAATGCGAATTAACGATGGGTTGCGTAGAGCTCTGGATCCATCGTACAAGCTAATACTGTCACGAAGTATTTGGGAATTAACTCTTCCGGTTAGTACATCATGAATGAAAAACACTGCTGCATTCGCTCGTCGTCTCACTAGCGATTGTAGATTTAATTCAGTGTATCTGTCGACGTATGGACGAAGTCGATAACTTCTATCATTTGGATCGACATATCGATTATGATTGGCGTATAAAACGAACTGTCGTTGAACACTCTCAAGTGTCTGAACATGATTGTCGTGATGAGGTGACCAAACCGAGCTAGCGAATTCAAGATGGGATCGAACGACTGAGTTGTAAAGCATCTTAGCTGTCTCTACGTTGAACCGGCCATAGCATTGACGTTTGATGAAAGATAACATAGACTGTCCTTTTTTCGAAACAAGCTCCTGGTGAATATTGAACGAGAAATTGTCTTTGTACGTCACCCCAAGATCTTTGACTTCATAAACTCTTTTTAGTGGTTTGCCATTTATGTGGTAATCAGCCAAGATCGGAGTGCTTTTGTGAGAAATGGTCATTATTTTACATTTTCCTTCGTTTAATTCAAAACCATTATTGCAGCACCATTCGGAGAAGCTGTTTATGGATTCTTGAAGCAGATGAGTGTCGTTGACATTGGTGATGTTGTTGTGTACTATTTTTTTATCATCGGCGAAATTCAATCCTCTAGTTACAAGAAGTGCGTCGTCCGAATCATTGAAAAATACCAGGAAAAACAATGGACCACAAATCGAGCCTTGACCAACTCCTGAATGTACTTCAATCACTAACGATAGACTTGAATTTATCCTCACCACTTGCTTGCGATTTTGGAAGGACGATCGGAGCCATAGTAGCAATCGGTTACTCAAACGAAACTTGTCGTCAGCGAGCTTGAACAGTAGAGGAGTATGCGCTATTACGTCGAATGCTTTGTGAATGTCAGCGTAGAATATGTCCATTTGATTTCCTTTTTCAAAGGCGTCATGGGCCAGCACAGAAAGTTCGAGTAGGTTTGATTCCACTCTCCTACCGGGAAAGAATCCGTGTTGAGTCGATGAAATTTGTGGATAGATATTAAACCTGATTTGGGAAATGATGATGATTTCGAGAACTTTTGCAAGGTTAGGCGACACATTCACACCTCTGTAGTTCGTGACGTTCGTTTTCTTGCCTGATTTGTGTATCGGGGTCAGATAGCCAAGTTTCCAAATTTCAGGATAACATAAATCTGTTAGCGATTTTTTGTAGATAACTGATATTGGATGACACAACTGTTCAGCACATTGTTGAAGAAATAACGGTGCCATTTTATCGGGACTGACTCCTTTGCTCAGATCCATGCGTTGTAGGACTTGACGTACTATGTCTGGCGTTATTTCTATATCAAGGTATCCGTCGTCAGCCCTATTGTTGATAAACGATAGCAGCGCAATATCGTCGACCTTTTCATTCGGGTGTTTCTTGTAAACTGCAGCAAAGAATTTAGCAAATAAATTTGCCTTATCTAAATCACTGGTTGCGTTCTCGCCGTCGTAATACATTGTTGCTGGCAATGTTGTTCTCTTGTATTTGGAGTTTATGTAGTTCCAAAATTTTTTCGGCTGTTTTTTATAATTCTTGGCTAGGTTTCTTAAGAATCCATTAAAGATTACATGTTGGTAGGATTCAAATTCTTGTTTAGCTGTCAAGAATTGCTCATCATCGGCGATTCCATTGTTATTTAGGCGCTTATTCAAAAGTTTACGATATGCACGATTTCTTTTGTTTTTAAGGTTTATTAGCTTGTTATCGTACCAGATTGGATGATTTGAGATTCGAAGTGATGCTTTTGGAATGTATGCGTCGAAGATTTCATAACAAGATGCGTAAAATGAATCGACCATTTCATCGATGTGTTTATTAGCGAACATTGCTTCGAAGTCTATATCTGAAATTGCTTCACGGATTGAATCGAACGCTGCTTTTTTGAAGCAGTAAATCTTCTCAGAAGATGGAGATGGTGTGCAAAACGTTGGCTCACATTCAATCAGGCAATGGAGTGGCACATGTGCTTTATCTTGTTGTTGATCGGAAATGAGTGGAAGCTCGGAGTTGGTAACTAATGTAAGTTCGGGCATATTTGTGTATATGAGGTCGAGTACGTTACCAGACGCGTTTTGTAAATCTGTCATTTGGAACAATCCACATTCCAATAGAGCAGACGTAACGTATCTTCCGATGTTTGATTCTACTGACATCGAATCGCCGATCAGCGGTAAAAAGTCGAATCCGTCGTCATTGGCGTCCCATTTGACCGAGGGCATGTTAAAATCTCCAGCTAAAATGAAGATATCACCGTGTTCCAATTGTGAATGAGCTTTGATGATGGATGCCACGTGAGATGAGTATATTTCTTCTGATGCGCCGCATTGGATGTAAACTCCGTATATTATGACTTTGGTATTTGAGGAACTGAGGTTCACTTTCACGCAAACAGCTTCTATCGGTGCAAGTTCTGGAAATTCGATGCGGTCGCTATCCCATTTTGAATCCACAGCAATAAGAACACCACCACCTTTAACGGCACCAATGTTCGAGTCCTCACGGTCCTTGCGATAGACTGTGAAGCGAATGTCAAAGAATTCGGCGCTGAACTTATTCTTATCAAGCCATGTCTCGGTTAAGACGAATATGTCACTGTCAGTAGACGTGGAAGAGAGCAGAATTTGATCCTTTTTACCGGTCATACCTCGAATGTTATTGTAGTCTACAGATAAGTGTGTGGGTGGTATGGCTGCATCGTTACTTGAAGTGGCTGGCGGTGTGGAATCCGAGTTGGCGGAATTCGGTTCAACCGAGGCGAGATTGCCTACGATTACGTCGATTGGTTGTCTAAAAAAGACGAAGCCGAATTATCTCTGTGTCTCGTGATCCAAGGCTTGATGTTGACATGGCGTGGCCAGTAGTCGGCTTGGCAAATTATTTCCCCAATGGTAGCGTTGGTTTCAACCTTAAAAGTGACGTAGCGTAGTCTTGAGATGTCGTCACCTTTTTTCACTAACCGTCGAACTCTGACATCATCCTTGTTCGCATTAGAGTTCGCAGTTATGTAATCGATTATGTCATCGGGTGTGACTCGAGTATCAATTGGTGACAAATGGAAATGACTGTCTAATTTGGCTAATTGAACTTTTGACCCTAAAAGATGAAGACTCGTTCGGTTAGTATCGACGGTTTGCTGGCTCGGGATCGGGTGTGTTGGAGCGTTCAATGGCTGATCTTGTTGAGATAATTCTCGTTCATGGCTGTGTGACGTGACAACAGACGGGGTATCAGTCGATAACAGTGTTTTGAACCGTTCTTTCAATTGTTGAAAATCGGAGCATTCTTCCATCGATGATAAATCCGGAAGTGCCTCAGCAATTAGCCGTTCGGTTAGTTGTTGCGTCGGATGCTCGAATACGTTGGTCTTCATTCTGAAGGCATCGAAACTTGATCCTAATTCCTGAAGATCGTGTCCTATCGTGTCGCATTTGTCATTGATCAACTGCAGGCTATCTAGTGCGATTGAGTCGAGTACTGGTGAGCGTAATCTGTCGTTAACGTTTCTCGGGGTTAATTCCTTCACGATTGATTCGAGATGCAACACTGCATCGGTGTTTTCATTCAGTTTGCGGTTCAAATGGTCGAATGATGTCCAGGTATTCTGTTCAAAGCCATGCAAGAGGTGGTAGAGTTCGCCATTTTCATTAGGTATTAATGATTGATTGAATGAAAAGGACCAATTATGTGGGTCTGCCTGTGCTCCTTTGCACCCTGACCGTTTCGAAGAGATGTGGACAGTGGGACTGTCGATGTGTGTTGTCATGTTTAACGGTGGCGGATGAATATCGCTATGCAGCTGTTTAAGTTTCTCCATGATTGATGAGGTTGCTTGTGATTCAAGTGAAGAGCGTACTTTCAGTCCATGATCGACTTTCGCGTGTAAGTTGGTAACATTCTGGTTGGTATCGGATATTGATTGCGTGAGTGTCACGTTCGCATTGCTGAACTGAGTGAAATTCTCATCAAGCTTCTTCAACAAGGACCAAACGTCCGATAGTGAAATCTTGTCTGCACGTACCACTTGAAGTCCCGAACTCGCACCGTCATCCGGCGTGGTGTTCGTTTCTGAAGAAGCGTCATTAGACTTGCGGTAACTGCGTTTCAGTTTATTGACACGGTCGATGCATTTATGGCACATGAAGAGTGCATTGGTCGCTGATGTGAACAGTTTAACGGTCTGTACCAATGGCAAGTCGAAGCATTTGCCGTTAAATCTGTTATCGCATAAATGGCAGCGAAGTGTTAGTTTTTCGGAATTTCTAGCGGCGAAACAGCTTTCGACGCAAATGTGATTGTTGACCATAATGATAAGTTCCTCGGCGACGATGGGCGCTTAGAGGCGGTTGATGTACGTTTTAGTCACAGGTTACCAGATAAATATGAAAAGATACAAGAAAACAAGATTCCGCACAGTGTTGGCCCCAAAAGAATTTTAAAATCAATCCCCTACCTGCAAGCAAGTAGTCTTGCTACGTTAGGATTTTGATCCAAAATTAGCTGGTATCACGCCAATTTTCTCCCAAATGTCTAACAAAAAATTTCTGGATTTTTGTGACACGGATGCGCACTGCTATTGCGTGAAGACGGCTAATTCACTTTTCCAAAACCAAATCGTTTATTCCTCGACATGCAGGATCGTGTATGAAGCCAATTTAGAAACGGAATGCCAAATGAATTCAAATCTGAAGCCAATCGATTTTTCTGAATAGCTCTGGACTGTGTACACTCCCAACACCGAGCTATGATACTGTGGCTCTGGACTATGCACACTCCCAACACCGAACTATAAGTTGGCAGTTTCGAAAAGTACCAGAAAATCGTTCGATTCAAAATTCCCACCAAAAGTTCGACGGCTGGTTAGATAAGACGGCTTTGCTCTAAGACTATGTGACAGCTGATTATTAAATGGCACCAACAATATGATTTGAGATCCGGAATCAAAACATCACTGTTATAACGAACTTTTCGAGAATAAACAACAAGAACGTCACTGAACTACAACTATTTGTAAAACTTTAGGGGTCAATGATTCAAAAAACAGCACGGAAACGAGGTTAATTTTACATTTACAGCCACTAATACGATGAAAAAAATTTACATTAAAACGCACAATATAGTTCTCTTCTTCTTCTTTTATGTGAATGAGAGCGTAAAACTTTACCATGCGCGAATGTGTTTGTGTGTTTTATCGCATTTTCGTATTTGTCCCAATTCATCCTTTCATGCCTATAGCGCTCACCCACTCACTCACTCATTCACTTACATAACTCTTTTAGACCCATACGATGTTTTTGGATAAACTCCCGTTTGGGTTAAAAATTATGATAACTGGGCCCAAGTTCATAAAATTGTGGGACCAAACATAACATGTTTTTGACAAACATGTGAATAGAAACTGCAGAGATATGGATACGAGGGGCACCTTTTAAGTCTTGAGAATCGGCCAAACTAGTCAAATAATGCTAGAAAATCAAACGGATATGACAAATTTGACATTTTTCATGGTATGTTTGCGAACAACGTTTTTTATTACGTCTGCTATTTTTGTTAGTAAAAATTTTTTTAAAAGGTTCCTCAACACTGAAAATGATTTTTAGTCGTTAAAATTTTCGTTCGGTGAATTTTTATGATGTTCGCCTTGCTGTAACTCAACAATCATGTACCTATCAACCTGTATTAACTTTTGGCGATTAAAAGAGCGTGTCAGATATTTTGACAGTTCTATGTTTTGCGATGTTTTTTCGTTGCATATTTCTAAGGCAGTGGTCATCAATTTTAAATTCCGGAACATCTACTGTTTGCATAACTCATCCCTTTATAGATTCTCTGAATCAGAATATATAATTATTGAGTCTTAGTGTCAAAATTTGATCTGAAAAAACATCGCAAAGGCTCGGCGAACGGGATGTTTTTTCAGATCAAATTTTGACAATAAGACTCAATTATTATATATTCTGATTCATAGAATCTATAAAGGGATGAGTTATGGAAACAGTAGATGTTCCGGAATTTAAAATTGATGACCACTGCCTTAGAAATATGCAATGAGAAAACATCGCAAAACATAGAACTTTCAAAATATCTGACACGCTCTTAAGTACCATCCAGTACCTCCGTCCTTGACTAGTTCGATTGATTAAATCCATACCGTACATCTCTCAACGGCGAGTCTCGTAAAGGTCATCTTAAATTGTCTGCTCTACCACTTAGCAATGCTGCTGTGTGTGAACATAACCTCACAACCGCTGAAGAGGAGGCTGGCTCGATTGTAGCACTAAAGCATTGGACAAAGATGGCCATAGTGCTTCTAAAAGTTCATATCACATCTTACTTGAAAAAGAATCGTAAAGATATGCGTAGGAGTCTGAAGCAAACCATAGATATTCTATAAGAACGATCGAAAGAGAGGTGAACCTAACATAGGTTTTAAGATAAAAATCATTTCGAAGGAAATGTCTTCCAATTTTTTCAGTACTAAAAGCCAAGGTTGGGCTCGCTAGTCAATTTTTCTAGCGACGCTAACGCTAACGCTAAAATAGAAAAATATTAGCGACGCTAGTCGCTAGTAGCGAGGCTTTTCAAAAACTAGCGCGCTAGTAGCGGGCGCTAATCTTCGCTAATGGACGATAATTTTAGTAACGTATCCAAAATGGTACAAAGTTTTCGTCACATTGAAATAATTAAAAAAAAAACAACTTTTCTGCTGAAAATATTCAGGTTTAGACCAGTTATAAATTTTAACCAATAATTTAATGAATGCAATCATAGTAATATTCACTCCTTAAATTAAAGTCATTTGATCATTTCTGATCTGGTCTGAATAACTTTTCGATTTCGATGGCAATCGATTCGCTTTCAAAACGACTCGCACCTCCAAATGCTCATAGGTTTACTGGCATCTGTCAATCTTTCACATACTGCATTGCTACACAGTACTGTGTTGTACTTTACAATTTCCTACATCGGGAAAGTTAGTCAAACTCTCTATTGATGTATCAACCGAAGTCACAGTCAAAGTTTTCGAAGCTGGACATTTGCTTCTTTCATGAACTCCGGGCGAATTTTCACTTACGTAGACTTGAAAAAAGTTCATCCACTTTTGAGAGTCTTCTACCGTCTCACAGATATTTTTCAGAAAATCCGGTTTAAGTTAAGGTGGAATTCCACTTAAAATAACGTCGCCGTTTTCACTCCGTTTTGCCTCCGTTTAGATGACATTTCTGTCGAATACGATCGAATAATGTCGTCTAAACCGTCTAAACGGTCTAAACGCAAACAAAACGGTCGTTTAGACGACATTTCGATCGTATTGGACAAACATTCATCTAAACGGAGGCAAAACGGAGTGAAAACGGCGACGTTCCCACCTTTAGATGGGATTTATGGTGGTAAGGAAGAGACATATAGTTTTCTTTTTCTCACTAATATAAATCCCATTTAACTTAACCTGGATTTTCTGAAAAATCTAGACGTGATGGAAACTTTCTGGTCATAGATTCAGAATCTGGAGCCAAAACTGCCCAGAGGTTTTTGGATTCATTGCATTGACAAGAAATTTTGATTATTTGTCAAGTAGTCGAACGTCCAGTCGTCATATCACATTCAATGTTTGTGCTGCGTGAAAATTAATTTCTTTGGCATTTAAGTTAAATTTTTTTTCAAGACGACGAAGTGGAAATCGGTGTTTGGCTAGTCGAATTTTGTCTTACCTGAAAAAATATTGTGGAAATTCAATTTCCAAATAATTTGAGTTCGTACAATCGCGAAGTAGCGACTAGCGACTAGCGAAATGGGTCCGCTGGTTGACTGATTAGCGAATCGCTAGTCGCTACTAGCGAGGTGACTGACAAATTAGCTTCGCTACTAGCGTCGCTAGTTACTAGCGTCGTCGCTAACCCAACCTTGCTAAAAGCCATAGGACTACATGCTCAAATGACGATCGTATAACCATCAATTTGGATTAAGACAGAACCGTTCATTTGCTTAAATTGTTTAGGGAAAAGACAAATTCCATTAAAAGCTCTTCATCAACATGCTCCTAGAAAAAGGGAGCTTTTTGACATTCAGTTGAAATAATGGTATTTCTAGGTAACCAAACCGATGGATTGATGTTCCATCCGCCGTACAACCATAATCTGATACCAAAAGATGTGCCTAGTTCATTCACATAAAGAAATAACTTCGTAAAATGCGAATCAAAGCACTACAAAACCTGTATATATGTCCTCAAAAAGCTTGTTTTTTAGGTGTTAGATTCTACTACTTATAGCTACGCAATTAGTGACGCTAGCTTCGAACGTTGTTCGCAAACATATAATGAAAAATGTCAAATTTTTCATATCAAGTTGGCTATTTTGGCCGATTCTCAAGACTTAAAAGGTGACCCTCGTATAAAAATGAAATGCCATTCGTTCCGCGGGAAAAGTTATCGAAAAGTTCAACATAATGTGATTTTTTAGAAGCGCCTTTGTAGCAGTGGCTTAGAGCATGACCTAACCGAGGTTAAAAGTGGACAAATTCTACGAAAGTCTGTTGAATGAATCAGTACAATGAAAGGAATTAGCGAACCATAAGAAAATAATCGTAGAAATATTGAAAGGAAATTACAAAACACTGCCGTGTTTTTCCACAATTGAAGAGAACGTATAGGAGTTTCATTTCACATTCAAACATTCCTTTCATATCCCCATTCAAAATTCGATTGCATTCAAAACGTTAACATTTGAGTATTGGCATTCCAATTAGCGTTGAATGTTAATCATTAGATGTGGGTAAGCGCTCCAAATAAGCTCACTTCATGGAAACCAAAACTTCTTAAAATTGATTGCAACAATTGCAATAGATTTAAGATGCTTGTGGTAATTGGAACGGTCCTTGAGAGAGGAGTTGGTGCGATCAAAGGTCGTTGGTTTGTTTAAAGAAAAATGTATGTTTGCTGAGAATGTAAACTGTTTCATTGTTTTCGTATACATGTACCGGAATGGAATTGCAAACTTGAATCTTTAAATTATAGTAAATTACACCAGACGGTACAAATTTACAACCCAGTCAAATTGAGTTTTTGCTGATCCACAAACCATAATTGCACGATGAAACTACCTACGAATACCAAAACAAAAATCAAGTTTTTCAAAAACATTCTAATTCGTGCGGTTGTTTTTCAACAAAGTTTCAGTTTACGTAAATGCAGACATCAGTTGAGCTTTATACATTTTATTTGCTGTTATGAATAAAACTGGATGAGATTAAACGTTTAACATGAAAGTGGTGTACGTATTTGGACTATGTCCAACAATTTTAGCTCGGTTATGGTACAACTTTTTCATAACAAGTCATAATGCAGTACAAGTGGGTATCTACCGAATATTTTGTTGATTCGAGAAATGTTTGCAGGACATCCGTTTCATTGCTCATAAATTTTTGTCAACTGTGACGAGCATACATAAAGCTGTAACAGCAGTCAAGTTAATTACGGAGATAAGGGTATCAATCAAGCGGAATTCATTCTGAAATAAAAAATGTTAAGTCAAAGGACGATTGCATTCTCAGCAATATTGATTTTAAGAAATAATGAAGAACTTCTCGACTTGTCAATATATGGAGTTTTTGAATCATGCGCTGTTTACTCAATTATTTATAGTTTGTATACCGATTATGGGAGTGTTTCCTACATATTTCATGCCTAGCCCCGTACCAAGCATGAACAGTTCTTTAACTTAATCGGCATGTGTCAGTTTTAAAGTTCTAATCGATGAGCATGCATGTAAAGTTTTCCTTGTGGAATTCCTCAAATTGTAAACAAATTTGTGTTCGCCTCACCACTTAAAAGTATGTTACGCTCTGATTTAGATGTTACATTTGATTTATTCATTGACGATTGGTCTCAAAATGCAACTTATCTATGTGGAGAATGACGGCGAACTGAACTAAATGTTCAATGTGTTTCTCTTCCTATCATTGCATTGCTCACTGAATTGACTTGAAACTAGTGACCGGCCCGTAGATCGGTTTGAGGGTGCGATATCAGGTACATTGTGTCAACGACGTAACATAAAGGGTTGAACCTAATTTAGAAAATTCTCTAAGAAACTTCTCCTTCATTCTAAGGATTTTTCAGAATTTTCTAGCGAATTTCAACGAACCTCGAAGAACTATCAAAATTCGAAGTATTTGCCAGGTGTATGTCTCTAGTACCCCGACCATTTCGTTCTAGTTGCTCGTTTGGTGTTCCAAAGGCACTTAGTTGTACAATTTTGTTCCTTTGATATTTAGTTTGTACTCGTCCGGGGTCCGACGGGGTCCAACTTTTTCCGAAGTCCGCCAAGGGGTCTGAAATGTAGTCATTTTGTTCTGAGTTTTCACCAAATGACTTGCTTATTGCTGTCACACAGCCCGGGAACAAAACGTTTTAGTGGTGAAAACATGTCCGCTTGTGTGGCAGCCCCCACTTTTCACAACTTTTTCCAAAGTCCGCCAAGGGGTCTGAAATGTACTCATTTTGTTCTGAGTTTTCACCAAATGGCTTCATTATTGCTGCTCTGTACAGCCCGATAAAACGTTTTAGTGGTGAAAACATGTCCGCTTGTTGATGAGTACATTTCAGAACACTTGGCGGACTTTGGAAAAAGTTGTCAAAAGTGAGGGCTGCCATACAAGCAGACATGTTTGCACCGCTAAAACGTTTTGTTCTCGGACCCCGGACGAGTACAAAACTTAATATCAGCGAATCAGCGGATTGTTCGGAAGTGGATCAACATCTAGTGGATCAGTTTAATGAACTATCTGTAACCATCTGTATAGTTAACGAGTTCACCTTGCTGGGTGCGTCCATCTCGGACAACGCTCTCGAACGAATTTTCGAAAAGAAGTTAGGCGAAATAAAGCTGATGTTTGAAAGATTGTTAGAATTAGACAATTTTCATGTCGCGTTCTACATCTTGAAGAACTGCTTTATGCTACCGAAGTTAGTCTTTCTGTTGAGGACAACACCAACTTGGAAACGCAACGACCTTGTCAGTGAGGTGGATAAAGAGATCAAATCGGCATTGCAATCCCTAACAAATTCCAAATTTGACACGAATACATGGATCATGGCGTCGCTTCCTATCAAATCTGGAGCCTTGGGGGTTCGGAGAGTCTCAGATACAATTTTACCTGCCTTTTTGTCATCTGCTAACGCAGTTACCCAGCTTGTTAGTATTATGTTACACCAAACTTTGCTGTAAGTTGAGGAGATTGCTGACTATGAAGATAGCCTAAAAGAGTGGAGAACTTTGCATCCGAACCGAAATACCATCACTACAGCGTCAATAGACCATTATTACAACAGAACGATTGGTGAACCAACTGAATTTCGAACGCGACGTCGACAGTGCACGGTTCTTAGCAATTCAGAGGCCAGAGTCAGGTGCGTGGTTGTATGCGTTGCCACACGTTCCGTATCGCTGTTGGCCTGCGTTTGCGAATCGACATCTGTGTGCCACACATCTGTCGCTGCGGCCAACAAGTAGATCAAAAAGGTCACCATGGACTGAAGTGTCGGAAAAGCGCAGGCCGTCATGCGAGATATGCAGAACTGAACAACATCATCAAACGTGCGCTGGTATCAGCCGATATTCCAGTAAGGTTAGAGCCTGCTGGCCTAGTCCGCGAAGACGGTAAAAGATTCGATGGCATGTCGCTGATTCCGTGGACAAGGGGTAGTACTTTGGTATGGGACGCGACGTGCACTGACACTGTCGCTCCTAGTATTCTTCGCGCAAGCTCAAGGAACGCCGGAAGTGCAGCATAACACAAAGCAAGGACGAAAACGGCGAAGTATAGTGCGTTGATTAGCCAGGGCTATTATTTTGTCCCTTTCGCCGTTGAAACTCTAGGGCCTTGGTGCGACGAGGCTATCCAATTCTTTGAAGCATTAGGCCAGAAAATTTTTTCGAAGTCCAAGGAACCCAAATCGAAATCTTTTTTAAAGCAGAGACTAAGCATGGCCATTCAGAGGGGTAACTCGGCTGCGGTAATGGGCACTTTTCGTTCTTGTGACAAAATGTGGTAGATATTTTACTTACTGTGATAACATTTTTTTTTGTGTGTAATGTATGAATGACCATTTGTTTGAAAATTGTACATAACCAAGTGCCTTTGGAACACCAAACGAGCAACCAGAACGAAATGGTCGGGGTGCTAGAGACATACACCTGTATTTGCCCGTAGACCTAAGGCATTTTCCTTATTTTTACGGTTTTTGATAGGCCGAAAGATTTCCTTGGCTTTCCTTCTATGAATTATTTTAGTTGAAAATTGTATGGAATTCCAAAGAGAAAACGTAATTTGGACTTGCATCAAAAAGAACAAGAAATTTTGCTGCTACAGTAACGTACGGGCATTGCGTAGCTTTTTGGTTTTAAATTTACTTTGGCAATAAAGGAACTAAACGCCAACATTAACCAAAGATGTTAATGCCTTACGGTGTTGGTTTTAACTAATTTGTTTAAAACGATTAAAGGAATAGCAGAAATTAGAGTAATGGGAATTCCGCAGATGCTCCCCGAATGATTGATCAATCAAGTGAAAATGTTTTGGATTTTTCTGGTGGAGATTTTAATGGAGGGTTAGTTAAGGTGTTCACTCGCATGATTTTTTTACTCATTTCTGGAGGCCTCAATGACTCAATAATGACTTGTCAAATAGGCCACAAGTTTTGCATTGTTATACACGTTTAAAATAATGTTTCGTCTCGAGAACTCATGCCATTAAGATAATACTCAAAAATTACTCTACGAGTACACAAGTTTTAGAAATATCCAAAATAACTACGTGTAATATAAAAAGATTCATAGAAATAGTGTGAATTTATAGGAAAATAAAACCAATAAAATGTTTCAACTAATGTACACGAGTAAAAGTAAACTACTTTAAGTGATTTAAAAGTTCATAGGTAAAGATCGGTGTCAAACGAATAATAAAATACTATTAATGGTGAGTAATAGAGAGTTAAGATTTATATGCTACTGAGTTCAACATAAAAGTTAAGTTCGGATCCTGAAACTGATGCAACATTAAAATAAAAAATCATATTCTCGAAAGGAATCGAAAGAAAAATAAAAAGCCAGTGCATTTATTTGTCAAGGTCGTGATAATTCGCAAACATTCATGAAAATTGTTGGAAATTCATGAAAATTCAGGAAAATATTTTTACAAATAGTGGCCCAGATTTTACATTTGCACTGCAAAAAATCTTCTTCCCGATCCTAATGGATCAGGCAACTCGTTCCTTTAACGTTTTTTCTTCCGAATAAGATGTGAAGATTGTCACATTGTCTTGTTTTATCTGTCATCGTCTGAGAAAAATATTTTTTCCACAACAAGCATTTTAGTGGTAGTGAGATTATGAACACGAGCCTAAGGCGAGTACGATAACAAATCGTGTGCGAAAAACGTAATTTCGTCACGAAACAAACTCAGCAAAATTTTAATATTTTTATCAAATTTAAAACATCCCAGTAAACCAAAATCTTCCTTTAGCCAGCTTTCGGGAGATTTAAGCTATGAAAAAGAAAGCAAAACGAAGATTTTGGTTCACCAGGATTCGTTTTGGTACTGAATTGACGACAGTACTGAAGTCGTTTTGACATCAGTACTAGGGTGGAGTGTTTTGAACTTTTGATTTTTAATTTACAATGGACATGGTTTTCCACATCCCCCAGGGCCCCCAGATTACGAATATTTCAGCCGTTTTTTTCATTGACGTTTTAAGGGTGCCGACCGAGCAATTTCCGAGTACAGAATTTTCGTCGTGTGAAGGCAGTCACTGCGCGGAAGCTTCGAAAGATACGTTCTAGGTGTCTTCAGAGAAAATGTCAGGGATAGTCCAACGTTTATTTTCTCTAAACATTGTCAATGAGAAAAATCAAGTATGTAACAACTGCAGGTCATCAAAGTTGGATTTGTGGTTCACAGCTATGAATGAGTCAACTTTGAACTTACGTACATTTTTGTAACTTTAGGCCTCAAATCTCATAAAAAGTATTTTTTGCGTCGAAAAACATTTTTTTTCCTCTTTCGAAGTTCAAGCAATATCTTGTGGGACCAAAGATGAAGAAACAGCAGCTTTCATCCCAGTTGGCACTTAAAGCCTAACCAAATTCGATATTTGAAGCACACATGTCTGAATCCATTTTAAACGCTCATCTCATTCCATTTTCTTTGAAATGACACCCTATGCGTTGGTTTTAAGCTAAATTTTTACTAAGGGCAACATCTTTTGTGTGAGCATATTTTGCCACTCTCAAATGACATACAATTTTGTCAGACCTGGGATGCATTTTCTGCTCATAATCAACGCATAGAGTGTCATTTTAAAGAAAATGGAATGAGATACCGTTGAAAATGGATTCAGACATGTGCGCTTCAAATATCGAATTTGGTTAGTCTTTAAGTGCCAACTGGGATGAAAGCTGCTTTTTCTTCATCTTTGGTCACACAAGATATTGCTTGAACTTCGAAAAAGGAAAAAAAAATGTTTTTCGACGCAAAAAATACTTTTTATGAGATTTGAGGCCAAAAGTTACAAAAATGTACGAATTATTTATTAGTTTACAATTTCTGCTGGGGCGTTTTTCCTCTAAAATGTGAATAAAATGAAAATTTCGCACTCCAAGCTGAATTCTGAGCTCATTTTCGGATTCCTAGTGAAATTCTAGGATAAAATAAGCTTTTACTCAATATCATACCACTGTAAAAGTTTCCTTGTATGTAAGTTCAAAGTTGCCTCATTCATAGCTGTGAACCACAAATCCAACTTTGATGACCTGTAGTTCTTACATACTTGATTTTTTCATTAATAATGTTCAGAGAAAATAAACTTTGGACTATACCTGACATTTTCTCTGAAGACACCTATAACGTATCTTTCGAAGCTTGCGCGCAGTGACTGCTTGTAAAAGCCTTTACACGACGAAAATTCTCTACTCGGAAATCGCTCGGTCGGTACCCTTAAAACGTCGTTAAAAAAAAACGGCTGATATATTCGTAATCTAGGGGCCCTGGTGGATGTGGAAAACCATTTCCATTGTGAATTAAAAATCAAAAGTTCAAAACGCTCCACCCTGATTCAATACGAAAGTATTTGTGGGTTACCAGTCCAGTCGTCATCGATATGCTTGTCGATAAATGGTTAATGTTTGGGCTTAAGTTTTGTTTTAAGGACAAGGTTTGGGGGCGCACACAAACAACGCTTTTTTTACACTCTTCCTCCCTCTCGCACGCCTATTTCATACATTAGAATGTATGGCAGCATGCTTTTGTCAAAATTATCCCTTCTCCTTCCCCCTTAGTAGCATGCGCACTTTATGAATGACCTCTTGCTCTTCGGAAGTCCTACTTTTTTTTTAAAAAAACATCACGGAATTAAACTAACCCACTACTTCAAAATTGGCTGAATTAAACTTAGCCACTTCAAAGCTTCTTCAAATATCGGCTGAATAGGATGATCAGCATAGCAAATGTAAAAGATTTCATTCAAAACTGAAAGTGAAAGGAAAATATTACAACAGAGGAAGCATTTAATGCCGAAAATACCATTTTTCTTTCCTTTATTTGCTGCAATTTTCTCCTTTCGTATTCCGTTATGAAAACAACTATTTTTCACGAATGTTTCAAATCAAATCAAAATAAATGTTGATGGCGCATTTATATCAATCATGTGGAAAAAAGCAAAGCTTTCTGCTTTTCCAATGCTGCCATCAATCAAAATATCAATAAAAAAAGGAAATGTATCTCATTCCTATATGAGTACGTTCACATACTACGTGCATTAAGAATTTTTCCCTTGTACGAGAAAAACTCTACTCGTCCTTAGACACATCACCACTAGTACGTGGGCGTCCCTTAACAGAATAAAATCGCGATATAAGAAACGGAAGAGATTAGAACTTGTGAACAAATAAAAATAGTAACAAAGAGCAGGTAGGGGATGCTTTCATTGAAATGAAGCACAATAAAAGTTACAATAAATCAAAAATAGAACGACTACACAAATATTTTAATAACAAATTATGGATTTGTCATTTGAAATTATTTGTAGTTTTTTTTTCTTTAAATTAAACAAAAATATATTTTTTTACCTATCGCTTGACTGCGGTCTTAAATAATTGATATTTCGTTTCCAATTATTTAAAAGAAGCCATGAATTTTTAATATGAAACATAAAATGGAAAATGAAAAGAAAAAAATGTTAATTTTGATTTTTATAAAAATTATGTATTTTGATGTCAACAAATAATTGGAGCTCTCTACACCTTACAATACGAAACTAACTATCGGAAATAATACAAGAAAATTATGTAATTGATATGATTTTTAACAAAATTGAACAGCTACTAGCAGAGAATTTCCAAAACCGAATCGTGTGTCTACGCTCTCTGAAATTCATTTGTAACATAGAGTCGAAGCAATCTGCAAATCAAGTTTCTTTATGATTCAACAATAGCGTACATTCAAATCTAACAGTTGGTTCTTGAAATAATATACTTCTTACTTAACAATGTAAGCCCCATTTCGAGACAGTCATTTTTCACTCACATTGAATAGAACTATTTAACTGACACCATTTGGAGCGTACGAGACAATCTATTGTTCAGGATCTGTCACGTTATTGAGAAAAATAGCGTCAAGTCGATATAAAATGAACGGTGTGTTGAAAAACAGAAATAAATGAGTGAGTGCACAGAATATAAAAAAAGTCTTGGCTTTATTCAAGAACACCACCAAGCAAAAGAAAGAAAAATATTCACCCAATCATCCGAAAAAAGGTCTTGATATACCTAACAAATTTTTTTGTGATTTTTCTGCCATATTTTTTACGTAAATCTTTGCGCTACGCCATTAAAATAATTTTCTGTTACAATTAGAGATGAGCGGGTCGACCATTTTTCGAAACCCGGACCGAACCCGACCCGATAAAAGTTTTCGAAACCCGAAACCCGAATAGTTTCAAAACCCGACCCGGACCGAACCCGACCCGATTAAAATTTTCGAAACCCGAAGCCCGAACTGTTTCAAAACCCGACTCGGACCAGCCCCGACCCGATAAAATTTTTCGAAACCCGAAACCCGAACTGTTTCAAAACCCGACCCCGACCCGATAAAATTTTCGAAACTCACAACCCAAATTACTTCGAAACAAAAATTACTTCAAGGCCCGACGTCTGCATTCTTCACGGACCTTAGACTAAAACAAAATTCGTGTAATTTAGACGAGTTTTGTAAAATATAAAAAGTGAATAAAGGATCGGGACCCGAATAAAATGATACAACAAACCGACCCGGACCGAACCCGATAAAATTTTTCGAAACCCGAAACCCGAACTGTTTCCAAACCCGGCCTGGACTGAACCCGATCCGATTAAAATTTTCGAAACCCGAAACCCATGAACCCGAAAAAAACAATTCGGGTTCGGGTTCGGGTCGGGTTTTTCGAAGTTTCGGCCAACCTGCTCATCTCTAGTTACAATGAAAAAATTTGTGACATTTTCGTTTAAATTATTGGGGAGGAACGTATGGGAAAGAGGTCCTTGGATGTTTCGACAATTAGGAGGGATTAGGACATTTTCGTCGTAACCCATCACTACCTCGACACTCGTATGTGATCGTCCGAACCGGGCAAATCGATTGGTGAGGAAAATATTTTAGATTTTTGACGAATGTAACAAAATGTTTGCTTTTTGGTAAGGAACGGAATGGGTCTGTTCGGGTCGGACCTGTGACCTGAATCATTTGAATGCTTTGAATGTTCTACAAAGGAACCAAAAATATTTGGAGCTGACGAGATGAGAAAATTTTAGTGCAAACGTTCAAATGTAGTGACGAAATTGCATTGCATAGCAACGAAATTGCATTGTATATATACGGTATTTTGTGATCTATTCATTAAATGCAGTTAGGGACCGTTCATAAAGGATGTCACGCTTTTTTTGGCTTTTTTCGTACCCTCTTGTCACGCTAGTGTCACGCCAGCCTCATACCCCCCTCCCCGGTCGTCACGTCACGCTAAGAGGACATGGCAGTAATATGAAAACCTATTTTTTTAGTTTCCGATCAGAATGAAAACGTTTTTTTTTAGTTTTTGATTAGGAAGTTCATTGTTAACTAACCATGACGTCACGCAGATGTCGACCCACCCCCTCCCCCCTGTCATGCTGTGTGACGCATGCCGCATTGCAAAGATTTTTACTATCCGCATTGTTTAATGATATTTTCTGAATATAACCTGTGGGTTTCAGTTCAGGTTACAGATCAACCTGACTAAATTTATCAGGTTTCAGATTAGACTCAGGTCGGACCTGAAACTCAAAATCAGGTTCAGGTCAGTAATCAGGTCGTGACCTGACCTGAACAGGACGACCTGACCTGTTCCGATCCTTACTTTTTGGTACGTGATATGCGAGTGGCAAAAATCGTAGCAATTTGTTAGGGATATCCATTTTCCTTGCGATCAGAGTGGTGAATTATCAAAAAAAATTTTCTTGAGCATCAAAAACGAAAGTCAAAAACGCTGCTATGCCGTAATAGTATATTACTGCATAAACGTGTATACGCACGAGGAACGAAGCTCCGAGTGTCAGCATAACCGCTTATATTTTACGTTTATTATACGTTTATTCAGTACGATGCTTTAATGCATAAGCTGGAGGTGTGTTAGTTTAACTGTTCACGTTTTTAGGTGTGTTGGCTTACCTGACTTATATACGATTTTAACCAACTTATACACTCTTAAACACACCGACAGCGAATGCATTAAAATAATTAAATTAAGTATAAGCACCAAACCCACGAGATTTGAAGTTCCTCCTGAATTGTGCCTTGTTGCGAATTTTCGTAGTTTTCGAAATAGCCAAACCTTCAAAAAGCCTTTTTTTCGCGCAAACGGACAAAAAACGTCAGATTTCCTCACAATATTGAGACCGTAAAGTAGGCTTGTTCGGTACACTTTTGAACAATAACTTTTTTTGCCACCTGTCGTTTTCGACCCAGGACCGAAAAGTCTTTTTTGCCCAGTTGAATTTACTGACTTCAATCAAATATCGTAACTAAATGAAAACATCACATCAATTGCAATAATAATGCCTGAAACTAAGTTCTCACATAATTATTTCCGAATTCACTTCACTTTTGATACAATTTCGGTCATCGTATCAATTATTTTTCACATCGAAAACAACTGTTATGAAAAATAGGATGAAGAATAAGGAACAAACTGTCGCAGTGTCCTATGATGAAAATGCAAATTCTGTATTAAAGCTTGTTGAGTGTTTTGTTCGGAATCTGACTTTTTGTCCGTCTGCGCGAAAGATAGTATACATCACTCGGAGCTAAAACGGTACTGATTTAGACCACGGTGTTGAAAAGGTCTTTCCTCGGGCTCCGCTGCGCTCCGCCCTCGGATTCGACCTTTTCACCACCTGGGTCTAAATACACCGTTTTAGCTCCTTGTGATGTAATGTACTATTTTTGCTTGACATCTCAAAGTATTTTTGACTTTGTTTGAAACGAATGAATTTCCGGGAGCAGCACCCTATGTTAATTTAATTGCAATCCCTTTCATTAATACGAACAAAAAATAGTACGTTTACTTTAATGATTTCATGAATACACAAAAATGAATAGAAAACTCCACAGTTCCATTGAAAGGAAAAGTTAAAAATTATACAAAAAAAAAAAAAAAACATAACAAGAAAATGAGTTTTCCTTGTAATGCTTTGTGATATTAAATATTGGACGTGGTACTACCAAAACTGCAATACTGCCGCGTCATTAGAAGATTATGCGACACTGGGGTCATCTGTGGTCGACTGATTGACAACTCCTCCCCGTACGATGCAGTAGAAAGGCATTTTTGCAATTTCTTCCCACCTTGTGACCGAGATTTTCGCATCGAATCCGGTATTGTGTATTGTGAACTAGCACCACCTCGTCGAATTGGGCTGCCTGTTCCACTTACACCGCTATTAATGCCAGTACGTTCTTGAATTGATACAGATGTAGCTGGTCCTCCACACAATCCATTCATCTGAGAGTCGTTTGTGTTTATTTGTGGACATAAACCAAAAATTTTGATTTTTTTTGGTTTTTATGGAGAAAAAAGGGAGAGAGAAAAAAAAAAACAAAGTGAAAAATGAATAATTTTTGTTGAGTGAACTTTTTGTCAAAATTTCAATTGGTGGTGGTTTTATTTTAATTTGTCATTTGGGTTGTAAACAAAAGAACAAGAATTTTGTTTTAAAAAATGTGACAGAGTCTGTCAAAATAAAAAGGTGGACAAATTTTCAAAGGGAAACGAAAAATGAATAACGGATCAGGGAGGATTGTGAATTGTTTAAATGTGTGAAATACTTTCGTGAAATATGGACATTCAAATTGTTAAACGTGAGTGTAATCTGGTCATAAAACGATTTTATAGTTAAAAATATATCAAACGATTGTCTGCGACATATCACAACAAACATAAGTTGGTAGAAAGAAAATAAGTAAAAGTTTATAATATAATCGACTTTATGAGGGGTACGTTGTAAAGAGATATATGACGTCACATTTACCGTATTTCTTATTTTGTTATGTCGAATTCGAGAGTATGAACGACGTAAACTTTATATTAAAATAGAAATTTTATATGTGACGATTAACTTTGGAGCCAATTATTTTTATTCACCGCAGTGCTTCCCTAGGGAGTTAAATGATACATTAATTGTCGGTGTCAAACTTTTTTTCTTTGATTTGTTGCTTTGGTGAATAAAATAGCATATGCAACTGCGGAATAATTTGTTTATCCACTCGGGTGATTACATCCCTCACCTTCGGCTCGGGATGCAAACCTCCCCCTCGAAGATAAATAAATTTCCCCGCAGTTGCATAATCTACTATTACATCTTATAGAGCTCTTTCAAACAGTAAGTGAAGCTGTGCTTAGTACTTTACATAACCTGAAGAAAGGTTAGGGGTTGTTCGTAAATAACGTTACTCTTGACTCCTCCCCCTCAATAAATCACCCAAATTTCTTTTTTCTTATTTCTTTCGATGCTCACGTTTTGCTGTACTTCCTCGCAGAACGTATCGTCATTTATAAACAGCTCCTTACCTGCCATAGGTAAACATTTTTAATTGACACTATTTGCACCATCCTAAGATTTCCTTGTCTTGTTTTACTTCTTTGTATTTCATTTCATAAATTTTTAAAATGTTTGTTGACTGTTAGTGCTAGGTCATTCCTCGAAAACAATCAGAAGGCAATATTTAGAATTACCTGCAAATGATGGATTTTAATATTCGTCCCTAAATCTACAAAAATTGTTGTTACTGCCTGGATAGGCGTGTCCGAAAAAAAATTTTCAAGTCGATTTCGTATCACTACAAAAAATATTGGCCCAAAAATATTTTCTTTTTAAATCAAAAGCTTAATTTTTTCCAATTTTTGTACTTTAGCGTCATCAGCGCCGTTTCTTTTTCCAAATGCTTCTCTCATTTCCCTCTCATATTCGTCGTGTCGTTGGAAAGGAAATCAGGCTTTACAAGAAAAAAAAATTTAAAAACATTGGGCAAAATAGGTGGCGCTGACGACCATTGGCAAAATAGGTGGCGCTGACGACCATCTAAAGTAAAAAAATTGAAAAAATGAAGAATTTGATTTTTCCTACCGACAATTTTCTTTTAAAAAATTAAAATAAAACATTTTTGGTCAAACAATATTTTTTGTGAGGTTACATGACTACTGTCTGGACCAGTTAATTTAACTATTTAAAAAACGGGTTGGCAAAAATGCAGTATACAGATGCAACTCAAATCAGACCGGAAATGATTGGAAATGGTCCGGTGAGGTCCCCTGATGATAATACAACAAGAATTAGGCCGCGGAAAAGCGTTCCCGTGGTCCAGGACCATAAAATTTTTTATATTCGTATATACTGGGCCTTTCATGAAACTGGACACCTTATATGATTCTCTCAGTCATTCAATGTTAGTGTGAAAATGACAGACATAGTAGGTTGTCCAGTTTCATATGAATAGGTCCTGTATATGAAAAACTTTTGATTTGATAGGAAAATGAACAATTATTGGAATTCAGTTTTTGTAACATTTCGTAAAAGTAAAAGTTCCTTTGCTTCGTTAGCCACCTAGTTTTCGTGACATTTCGTAAGAGGATAGCTACCGACTTTTTGTGACATTTTTTAAAAGAAAAGGTTCCCTACTTTCCTTAGCCACCTACTTTTTGTAACATTTCGTAAAAGGAAAAGTTCCCTAGCTTCGTTAGCCATATAGCTTTTGTCACATTTCGTAAAAAGAAAAGTTCCCTAGCTTCGTTAGACAACTAGCTTATCGTAACGTTTCATTAAAGCGCAAATTCCCTACTTACATTTATTATAAGGAAAAGTTTTTTAGCTTCGTTAGCCGCTTAGGTTTAGTAACATTTCGTAAAAGGAAAAGTTCCCTAGCTTCGTTCGCCACCTTGATTTGTGACATTTCGTAAAAGGAAAAGTTCCCTACTTTCGTTAGCCACCATACATACATGTACAAACCGAAGCTTGAAATAGTGTGTATCCTTGGTATCTAGGATACCGGGCAGTTTGGGGGCCGAAAAACCAGATACCGGGAAATTTTGTTCGGGAAATGTGCTCAAGCGAAGCTCGAGCGGTTCACGTTTCGGAAAATATGCTCGAGCAAAGCTCGAACGGTTTACGTTATGGGAAATCGTTTTAAGATGGGAAATGACTAAAAAATGGGAAATCGCTTCAAAGTGGGAAATGACTAAAAATGGGAAATCGCTTCAAAGTAGGAAAAGACTAAAAAATGGCAAATCGCTTCAGGATGGGAAATCGTTTCAAGATGCGAAATGACTAAGAAATGGGAAATCGTTTCAAAGTGGGAAATGACTAAAAATGGGAAATTGCTGAAAACGGGAAATGAACAAAAAATGGAAATTGCTGAAAAATGGGAAATGAATGAAAAATGGGAAATTACTGAAAAACGGGAAATAAATAAAAAATGGGAAATCGCTACAAGATGGGAAATGACTAAGAAATGGGAAATCGCTTCAAAGTGGGAAATGACTAAAAATGGGAAATTACTGAAAAACGGGAAATAAATAAAAAATGGGAAATGGCTGATGAAAAGTGAGTAAACAACTTAGTTAAAATATTTGATTGAGATTTTGATGACTTCGTTCGAAAAAATCTCGCTCGCGATTTGTAAAATTTTTCTTTGTTAAGGCCCATAACTTGTGTCCTAAAATATAGTCTACCTTTAGGCGCTCAAATATTATATTTTCGCTGATATCCATGGACAAAGACACAGTTTCAAAAAAGTAAGTCAGCATTTCCCTTCCCAAATATGTTGACTTTTAATAGCTACTAAACTTATTTCTTGGGATCCTACCTACTCTGAGAACGGTGAAAAAAATCGTAAAATTTTCACAAAAACTCGTCGTTCTGAGACAAGGTTCAATCCCAAAAAATAAATTTAGTCGCTGTTTAACGGCAACATATTAGGAAGGGAAATGTTGACTTACTTTTTTGAAACTGTGTCTTTGTCCACGGATATCAGCGAAAGTATATTATTTGAGCGCCTAACTGTAGACTATATATTAGCACACCAGTTATGGGCCTTAAATTATTTTTCTTTGTAAAATTTTGATTGACATGTTAACGATTTTTTAAAAAGTATTCAAAAAAATCTCGCTCGCTCCGCTCGCGGATCATAAATTTTTCTTTGTGAAATTTCGATTGATATGTCAACAAGTTCGTTAAAAAGTATGAAGAAAAATCACTCTCGCTCCGCTCGCGATTCATAAATTTTTTTTTGTGAAATGTTGATTGATATGTCAACGATTTCGGAAAAAATTATAAAAAAAAAATCACCGGGAAATCGCATTTTGATCACCAGGAAATCTCAATTTTTCACCGGGAAATCTCGATTTCCCAGTGGGAAATTTTATCGATTTTAGACGGATACCAGGAAAAAATGGGAAATCGGATTTGGATACCGGGAAAAAAACATTATTTCCAGCCGCGTACATATCATGTAGATATTATAAAATTGATGAAAATTTGTTTTCACTCCTCCAAATTTTGGCTATAACGTTGCTATTTTTGCGAGTAAATTATCGTGCGAGGTGTGATTAGAAGCGTTTCTGCTTCCTATTCAACAATTAAAAAGACATTTCGAAAATAAATTAATTTCCATCAATATTTAGTCCCAAAGACGATAAAAGTAATCCAGTCCAGTGATGATATTCCGCGGCCTAATTCTAGTTGTATTATCATCAGGAGACCTCACCGGACCATTTCTGGTCTGATTTGAGTTGCATCTCTATACTGCACTTTAGCCAACGGATTTCATAATTTTTGACATGGTGACAAGTTGTGCGTGAAACAGTTACAGTTAGTTTGATCAAATGCGTGAATTCGCCAGGAGGCGACTTAACATTACGACGGTGAATTATTGAAAAATCGTCTGAGTCATAATATCGCACATATAAAGAAAACAGATCGTACGCACAAAATATTAATTGCGCAACGAATTTCATACATGATTTTTATATCAATTTACCATTTTACCAAACGTCACATTTATGCACTAGTGCAATAAAGTACTCGTTTCTTTGTAATGAATTGCAAAACGAATTTACAACGCTCCCCTTAAGTCGATCTCTTTGTTTCATAATTGCAACGGTGTGACTAAACATAAAATACCTTTTTTCTCATTTAAAACAATAAAAATCATAAAATTAAAAAATAAATTCGCTGCCAACCAAATTGTTATGCACATCGACTTTTCTAAGTAATATTTTCATCAATTTCTCTACAATTCTCTACTAATTCAAAGGCGAGATTACTAATTTGACAAAGCTATAAGGATTATGCTCAAATTCCTCCTTAAAACATTTTAAATTTAAGAGCTAGCCCATTCTAATTGTTTGTCAATAATAACATAAAATGTGAATTAAAATGCAATATGGAATACATCTAATAAATGTTGCTAGTTTTAATTACCAAAGAGCTCTGCGAATAAATATTTAAGGCAGCTTTGGTCATCATCCGAATCGAATGAATCCTTTTTTTCGGAGGTGATTCGAATGAATGGAAAATTAGTGTAAAAATGTGAAATAAATTAAAGTGAAAATAAAATGGAATTTAAATTTAGGGGTATGATGGTCGTGAATCAATGGAATCAGTTGCGAATACTTTTATTCAAAGTACCTTTCAACTAGACCATCGTTTGCATTCACATTTCTGTAACGAAACAGGCTAGCGAAATGTTGAAAAGTAATTTTTATGAAAGAAATCCGTGTTACTGATCTTCCATTCGGACAAAATAATTTCGAATTATTTTCTGTTGGAATGAGTGAAAACCTTGCAATGAACGAGAACTGCAAGCCACTCGGTTAGTTGGAAACAAGTCGACAATCCATTTCACTCATTACACATAATAAATCGTTTTCTGAGAAGGCTAAGAGTTGTTCGCGTGTTAGGTTTTTATTATTTTTTGTGTAATTATAACACGCAGTTAGTTGAGTGGATTCAATGTGACCAAACCTTACCGAGTGCTTCTACTGTACACGTCAAATCGTTTGTTTACTTTTGTATCGTATGTAAATGTAATGAAACTTTTGACAATATTGGTGGGTCATAATTCAGGCAAAATATCAATCTAACTGCGCGTACAGAAACCACAATTTTTCACATCGTCATTATGGCACTAACTCGTTTTTACATAACCTAACATTGCGTGAAAACGGACCTCTGAGGTTATGTGGCAATGTACACAGATGCCGTCTTTTGGCCAGAATTTTACAATAATTTGGCAATAATTGGAAAATTTTGTTAGGAAAAGATAACAAGTTGTACCCCTCCCCCCAGCGCTGTCGAGCGATCGCCTTAGATGAAGGTCAGTAAGGATTTAAGTCGAATAGCTCTCTAGGCATGATCGATAGTAATTTTGATTATCGATAATTATGAATTACCGATTATCGATACATTTTTTTATCGAAAATAATCAAAAAAATATCGATAATCGATAATTCATCAAAATTTCGATAGCTATCGAAATGAAAAGATATTGATATTTCGGTAAATCACTTGAAAATGTAATTTGTAAATAGCTTTAGCTAAACTTTTGGTTTCGTCTGCCATCGACCATACGCATGCTGGTAATTTGATATATCTTACTTTGAACCGTTGTTACAAGTCTGATTAGACTGAATGAACAGTTTCTTTCTTTAGATGTCTTAGCTTTCTTTCTTAAACCATTGAGAACTGTGAGTGCACTTATTTTCGTGAAAAAAACCTTTGACCGACATGCATACTCCTTGTATATGATACAATAAAATTTGTACTCAACTACAAGAAGAATTATTTAAATATTTTGACGAAATTTGGTTATTTCAATATGCCCAGAACAGTACAAGATATCAATTATCATCGAATGTTGATAATTATCGAATTTCGGTAACTATCGAATTTTGATAATTATCGAATTTTAATAATTATCGAATTTTTATAATTATCGAATTTTGATAATTAGCGAATTTTGATAATTATCGAATTTTGATAATTATCGAATTTTCATAATTATCGAATTTTGATAATTATCGAATTTTGATAATTATCGAATTTTGATAATTAAAGAATTTTGATAATTAGCGAATTTTGATAATTATCGAATTTTGATAATCATCGAATTTTCATAATTATCGAATTTTGATAATTATGGAATTTGGATAATTTTCGAATTTTGATAATTATCGAATTTTGATAATTATCGAATTTTGATAATTATCGAATTTTGATAATTATCGAATTTTGATAATTATCGAATTTTGATAATTATCGAATTTTGATAATTATCGAATTTTGATAATTATCAAATTATCGATAATGATTTGATTAATCAATTATCGATAATTTCTTTCGATTGATAATATCAATAATTTTTTGTGTCTTCCATGTCTCTAGCTGTCAAGCGTGTTATTCCCCCTTAAATTCCTATTATCGAGTTTTACACATATTGGGAGATGAATAATCGTCACATTGTAGTCGAGTTTTTTATAGAGAGTTTTTTATCACAATAAGTCTGAAGAGGTCGGTGTGGGGGCTGGTAGCCCACACCTGAAGATGCTCAATGGTCTACAAATTATATGGAGGTCGAGAAAGATTTGATTCGTAAGAATCAACTCTTGTTTTATTCAGCTATTTTATAAAGCTCAATGTGAGGTTATGTCAAATGAATCTCCGCAACTTTCGTATCACTCTGGACGCAATCTCAAAGACGTGATGTGGTTGATCAAAGCGAATAATTTTTAGGTTTCTGTACGTTGTAGATCTCGCTAGTTTTGATCGTTTTCAGCTGGGATTTCTGATTGTTCAAGCGGAATGCAGTGCAGCGGAAAAATGTAAAATAACATTTTTTTTGAAAGAGCTATGTCTCAAAAACGGTCGCTGTAAACTATGAGATTACAGTTACGAGAATTTAAGTTTAACACTTGCATGCAATAACAATGTGAATAACAATGGAATTCAATGGAACATGTTAAACTTATATTCTGTTCTCTGTGGCAGTAAAATGTTTTTTATTTTTCAATTCAGAATTCTATAAACTATTAATGTCGATGCACATCGTTGAACTGGCACAAATGATAAAATTGTATTGTATTCCTGAAATCAACAGCTAAAATTCAAATGAAATGTTTTGGTTTGCATCTTTCAACTGATTGCCAGTCGCCAGTGTAAACTCATCGTTTAAAATTTATTTGCTGTTCCAGGAACAAAACAACGTATTGAAAAACTTAAATGTCTTAATGATTTCGATTAAACATAAAGCGACAATTTAGAAAATGAAACGAAAAAAAGAAAACATTGAGTTTAACAGAAGCGGCAAGGAAGGGCATTTTTTTATAACCAATTTGTGAGATGTTCGTGTCATTTTAATATTCTTTTGTGTAATGTGGATGTGTAATGTGAACTGTATTTGTTGAGTTGTTAAATTTTGAAGTTTAAAGTCAAACCATCACCAGAAGCAAAAAGTTTTTATATTTTATTTTAAGTTGGGAAATTAGCACATTTTCAACTTAATATTCGTCTTGTTTGTGTTTTCATTTAAGTTTATGAACTTTATCGTTATATTATGATTGTTGTTCGTGATTTATGTTTGTATTTTAAAGCCTGCCATAACATTAAAGAAATTGATTGAATTTTGAGTTTATAATGAAAAATGCAAAGTGCAATAACTATGAAAGTAGCAAATGTTTAATTTGTCATTAATTTCCCGATTAAGAAATGAAAATTATGTTATGCATGACATCTTAACTAGTATGCTATGAAGGAAATTAACGAACAAATCAAAGTTTATTTCATTATCTTCAATAATTTTCCAAACTCCTTCATGTAAAAGATCTTTTCATGCTTCGGTATTGAAAACAGTTCGTAATTTTGATGCGAACGGAACCGTTTTCTATATCCTTAGCGTACAAATTTAAGATACGTAGCTAGGAGACGTGTTTATTATTACTTTTTGTTAATTTAGCCTCGACAACTCTTTATTTTCTCCTTGTCACGTATCTACTCTCAAAGATATAATGCAAACCTACTTTATCTATTCAAATTTTCATATCACAAAAACAAGAGTTTTATTTTCTTCTAAATAAAAAGAAACGATAAAATCGCTTTGAAGTTGATTGCTGTGTGAATCGGTTGAAGGAACGATGTTTGAAATTGTGAATCTTCGATTAAATTACTATCATCATTGGTATCCGCACCTAATTGGCAGGCAGTTTAAAGTTGCAGCGGTTGATTGTCGTATCTTTCACCCGCATCAAAACAGCAAGGTTTTTGTGAAAATAGAAAGGTAGGTTCGAGGTTTAGAGAGACAGAGAAAGTCTTAAAAAATCTTCAGGAAGGAAAGCTCAAAAATCTGATAAGCAATCTGAAGCAGAGAATATTTTTTGGCAGAAAATTTGAACATCGCAGTGATTGATAAAGAGATTTATCGAGAAGGGAAACTTTCTGCATAGAATTAGATTGATTTCCAGGCTCTCTGTGAGATTTTTGGCGCACCGACTTAGAACATTCGGAAAAATTTTTATAAATAAGTTTGGACAAAGTCGGCAGTTTTCATTCCATCATCATCATCAAACTGTATAGACCATTAGTACCTTCCGGTGTGAGGTCCCTATGTCATAACCCCAGAATGGTGAACTATCGTCCTCCATGGCCTTCTATAGCCTGCCAAGGAGATTGTTTGTTCGCCCAGAGAAAGTCCTTTAACTTCCAAATCTGATTTAATTGAATCTATAAACCTTCTCCTTGGCCTAACACCCGGGACCTGTGCATCCAAAATCCTTTTCGGTAGCCTGTTATTACCCGTTCTTTGAACTTGACCGAACCGGCGCAGACGACTGGCCCTTGCCGCCTCTTCCACTGATAAAATCCCTTAAGTTTCCCTTATGTCGTCGTTCCTGATATGACTATCCCTCTGCTCCCTCCTATTTACCACAGGGGTGGATCGCCAACGGTCTTAGCTTGCTTCGACTCGTTGGTCCACTGGTGAGTGACGCCACCATGGTTTCCTGAGTTGGCCCAGCGGTGCCTGGGGTGATTGCGTACACCCCTAACGAAGTGGTCTGGTTAAGAGCCTTACCGCGAAAGCCCCCATCGAGGGTAAATTCTGTACCGCGGGGCTGGGGGGCCCCGGGTGTAGTGTGTCATACGATATGGCCGCATCCGGCCCCACCACTTGGTTGAGGTGCCTAGTGGCGCTGCAACGCGGGGGCTGTGGGACATAGTGGACTGCGTCAAAACAGTCTGCGCTTTGAAATGGGTGACTGTACCCCTAGTCCTTCATGGGCAACCAGGTTGGCGAGAATACAGAAGAGGCATGATAGTAATTCGGGCCTCATCTAGGTCGCGGAGGGTTACGCAAACCTGCCGCAAATAGATAAAGTCACTTCGGCGACTCACGCTAATTGGGTGTATCCCAATTCCGTGCCCATGGGGGCCGTGCGGTTAAGGTTTATGCCAGGTACGCACGTTAATATGCAATTACTTTGTGCTCCCTCCTATTAACCTCCGCCATATTCCTAAGAACCCTCATATCAGAAACCTCCAGGTCATGCACTAGATATCCGCAGTCTACCCAACTCTCACTATCATGCAGAATCGTCGGCCGGAATATTGACCTGTGAATAGCTAACTTTGTTTCGCTACTTAATTCCCTTTTGCTGAACACGTGCGACCTCAACTGACTAGCCATCGCGTTTCCCATTTTGCTCCTTTCCTTAAATTCCCTAACTAACTTGCCATCCTCTGGAAAAATGGTTCCTAAGTACTTGAATTCAGAAACCTGCCCAAGCTCCTCCCCATTTAAATTACAAGCTATCTTCTTCCGAGATTTGCCGACATGCTTAACCTTAGTTTTCCCTACAATTATTATCTTCCTCCCATACTCCTCACATGCAGTATTCAGGCAGTCAATCCCACGCTGTGAATCCGTGGTATTATCTGCCAACAGAATCAAGTCATCCGCGTAGGCCAGGATTTTCATTATTACCTCACCCACCTCGACATTTCCCTGCAAGTTTTCATTCCAAAGGGCAAATAAATTACAAATGAAAATTTATAGAGAATTGCACCGCGAATGCAAATGCGAATGCGAAAGAGATTTTTCGTCGACGGAAAAAATTAGAAAGAAACAATGGACTCTAACGTTGAAGCTGCTTGAGCTGAGTATTTAAACCTTTACGAAGTACGAAAGTTTCGTATAGGCTCGCTACGCGGCTTGTCCCATGTCTTGGACATGTCTATCCGCTTGTCGCCAAACATTCTTGGAGATCGATCTTCCCATTTTTTTTTCTCTGAAAGATACCCTAGTCCAAGTGAGTATTAAAATTTTGTAATCGTTGCTTGTCTGTGTGGACATCTTGATATTAGATGCAAGATTCTCTTTCACTCTGATTATTGAGCGGGAGGCTCTCGTTTATCCGAAACACACGCTTGATTTTATTGAACAATTTGATTCACGAACAGAAGCAATCAGTTTCAACTAGTGGCATTTAACGCTTTGCTTTACATGTTGCTAATAAAATATTATTTATTCCGATGCATCTGGAAAACGATTTGACCTTCCGCCATTAACCCATCAAATTAAAAATCGCTATGCGTGCAGAAAATTAATAGCACAAAAAAACCGCTTGGCTTAATAAATTACACAGAACCCATTTAAATCTCTCTGGAAAAATGTTCTGCGGCCATTTGGTCCATTTGACCAGACAGTTTTATTTTTCCTTCTTATTTCATTACAACTCCCGACGTAACTACTTTCCTACTTTTCTACATCAAATAAATCATAAAAAAAGGAAAATCTCATAATTAAGTGTCACAATAAATTACAAAAATCACAAAATGAGATAAATAGGGTTAACGAAATTTTTCTTCTACTCCACGAATATGAAATGAACGAACGTTTTTCGCAAAAGGTATACGAATAAATGTTCCGCTAAAAATGTTTCTTCCGATAGAGATGTACGAATCTATTTACCTTTATATATAAAGCAAAAAAAAGGAGTGAATTGAAATAGATTTTATCGTTGACTAAGACGTTTTCATATTAAGAGAAAAAGGGACTGTTTGGGACACAAGTTTATTGCATTAAAGATTGAACGGTCTCTCCGCAAATTTATGTGAGTCTCAATTCCCTCAAGAATGTGGAGGGATGTTGATTGACATTTTGTGACAGTTGTCGGCTAATTGTGTTTAGATATTTGCTGGTTACATCACAAAATTGTTTAATGTTTTAGCATTTACATGAAATTAGAATATAAGTTTTATGTTACCGGGGTTTAAAATGCTAATTGAAGGAGACATTGTGTTCACGAGAAATTTCCTAACGTCAATTTATTCATTTGCTTATCTAAAATTAATACCATACCGAACATGGGCTCATAAGTTATCAAAAGATAAGTTCCACTTTCCGTTTAAGCGGCAGCCAATTTTACATTTTTAAAGTGCTCAATGAGAATAAAAATGATTTTTAACTGTTATAACTAAATTTTTCATAGGATTTTATAACATTAGAACAGTTGATTGGTGTTTTACCTGATAGCGTTCTAAACTTTTTATTTTAGATTATGTACTTTTAGCCGAACTAAGAACAATCCTCTTCAGATGCATATCTTCTTGCTACGGCACTGCACAACTGACAAGTTGTTGACAAGTTTTACGAACATAAAAGCCGAGGATGAGCCGATCTTTTTTCGGCAGCTGGAAATTGGCTGCTCTCCACTCTGGTGTGGGAGATAACCCTAAAACATATGAAGAGACCCGTACGTATCAGAATAGATGCGGCAAACAGAGTTGACGTTACGAAGAGACTCGAACGTATTTAAGTAAATATTGCCTTAACTCTTAAGTGTATGAAATTGCGTCTACATTAAGTTGTATTGGAAATTGCCGATAGGGCAATATTGAAAAACCCGTCCGAAGAAACAGTGTAAAAAAACCTTTCCGAAAGCACAAAATTGACCCCCAAATATAGAAAAATGTTCTACTCAATTTTCTCTACAACCAACATAGAGAAAACCATTTTTTGGGCTAGGGTCGACCTTAGTACTGACCTAGGGCCCTAAGTAGAGTCCTCGGACACACAATTCCATAGCCAAAAATGTTTCCCTCAATTTCCTCTGCAACATAGCAAAAAAAAATTTTGCTTGGTTAGGGCCGACCTTAGGACCGACACAGGCAAAAGTTTCTTTTATAAACTTTCGGTCATGCTTGGATCTTTCAAACAAAAAAAAAATTTTTGAAAATCGGAAAAAATTTACGCGAGTTATGTACAAAAAACTCATAAAGCCTTAGCAGAGACTCGTTTATAGTGCCCCAGCTAAGTGCAAGGACTCAAATACAAAAAAGCTTTTTCCATAAATTGTCGGCTATGCTCAGGTCTTTCAAACAAAAAAAAATTATGAAAATCGGAAAAGATTTGCCCGAGTTATGGACAAAAAACACATAGAGCCCTAGCAGAGATTCGATTTTAGTGCCCTAGCTAAGTCCAAGGACTCAAATTCGAAAAAGTTTCTTCAATAAATTGTCGGCTATGTCCAGGTCTTTTAAACAAAAAATAAATTTTGAAAATCAGAAAAGATTTACTCGAGTTATGTACGAAAGACCAAAAATCACTTAAACGGCTCTAGCTTGACAGACATTTTTTTATTGCTGATTCGTCATCTAAGGACCATGATCGGTCCTCCCCCCCCCCCTTTTCAATTTTTTTCAATTTTTGTAATTCAAAGCGTTGCCAGCGCCACCTATTTTGCGCAATGTTTCCAAATTTATTTTTCGCGTAAAGGCTGATTAATTACCTTTCCAACAATAACCACACGACTTTCATGAAGAAATGAGTTTCTTTCGATTGATTTTTCCACATGGATGTAAGCATGAATGTTCTTTCGGGAAAATTCGAAATAATAAATTCTGAAGAAAATTCGCATGGCAGATATGCACAAAAAATTGAGCAAAATAGGTGGCGCTCACGTCGCTTTAAAGTACAAAAATTGAAAAAAAATGAAATTTTTGATTTTTTCCACCTATCCACTATCCGAAATATCTACAGGCGACGTAGGAATTGTGTTTATAATATACGCTGCTGACGTATTTTATCCACCGTAAAAGTATTATGTGAGCTCATAACACGTTCGTTACGTATGACATACTACACAATCCTTAAATAATGTTGATAATACATTTACCGCGTATATAATACGTCGGCGGCGTATATAAACACAATTCCTACGTCGCTTGTAGATATTTTCCTCAGTGTACAATAAACTGTTATAGCTGTAGGGAAAAATGCTTCCGGTTAGAGCTGTGCGCCGATTTTGGGTTTAACCGACATTAGCCGACTCTACCTTAAGCCGCTGCCACAGCCGATCGTTTGATCGGCGGCTAAAATCAGCTGAGATAATTTTTATGAAATGTAATTATTGTAAGGAATTTCGTGACGGCATTCAGTATTTTTTACTGTATACGTGCATATTTGTATGACGCGGTGAATTTTTCGTATGAAAAGTGGTGTGTCGACCGCGAATCTGATCAGCGCTGCATCCTAAAGTTACAGCCTTGGAAATAAAAGACTGCTGGAATAGTCAGTGATTCTCTTAGTGGTGAGTGCTGTGTACAAACAAAGGACGTGCATGACTTTCAATCATGTCCAAACTTAGGGTGGGTTGTTGCACAGTCTCGCATCTTTTTCCATCTCTTTCTGTCATTTCCACAAACAGCTGACTTTACATTTGAAAAAATCCATCTGAATCATGACACTTCTAAAGAAATTTTGAAAGATTTCGTGGCAATATTTATGATTTTAATGTCGCAAATTCGAAGAGATGCAACTTACTTCCTAAGGCAAAAGAAGATTCGAACTTTGTAGAGGAGTTCCGTTCTAAATACAGAGACAGTTGTAAATAGAACTTGATGAGAATAAGGAAATGTCGATTTCATCGAATTGAGCAAAACAGGGGGTGTAAACCTTACAACGCTAAAAATGAAAGCAACTTATCGATTACTTGGACTGGCGACGATCTAATTTTTTGCCAATTATTGTTGACACAATTTTATTTTCCATGATAATTGTAAATTTCGTCAAAAAATGAGTTTGTGTTGTGGAAAATTCAAATTTTCTTTAGATTTCTTTCTTAATTTTTTAACAATTTAGCCGTCGAAGCCGCCGCCGCCGATACATTTTTCTATTTAGCCAGCCGAGAAATTTCATCGGCCTCAGTTTAGCCGCCGAAGTCATCGGCTATGATCGGCGCACAGTTCTACTTCCGGTAACTTGAACTACGTATTCGTCCGTGTACCCCTAATTCGGCTGTATATGACAGTTTCGAAATGGATAAAAAAACATCATGTCAAGAGAGACTGGAGATGAGTGGAAAACAATGACAAAGTGCAGAATAGTAGCTAAATATGTTCAACTTGTTACCTTATAATCTAATCTAACGAATTAATATCTATCTCGTCATTCCCCAAAAATCTTTTTTTTTCGGCAAAATGTGCTAACACATTCCTATTACACTTAATTAGTGTGATTCATCATCATCGCAAAATGTTGTAGTGGCACAAATCGTTTTCCCAATGCTCTTCAAAAATGATTTACATTCGTAATATTGATACAAAAAGTAATTAATTTTGCTGAACATTCCAATAATTGAGGTAAATAAATACTCGCATTACCAAAACGCAACTAAAGTACAAAATGTAATTAAATTTTTGTATATTTTCATATTAATAATTATAGTTCTATTGGCAAACTACGAGTTACGAGTGAAATTTGATTATTTAAAATAAATAAATTGGGTTGCACATTCCCTAATAATAAATATTAACGGACAAAAATATATTTTTTAATAAAAATTTCAATTTCCAAATGTAATAATTTTAATTAATTCCAATACAAACTATTCGAAAATGATGGAGAAAAAAATGTTTTCCAACAGAAAAAATAAATAAATAAACAAATAAATGGAGAACACCAACTACTGATCGTTAACGGAAATGAAATTTAACGGAAATGAATCATATTTTTTATTCGGATGGGGGACAATAATCGCACAAAAAAATAAAATATTTTTTCAAAGAAAGAATTATTTGTTGGAATGTGGTGTTCATTCGATGAAATAATTTCATTGTCATATTTGCGGCAACAGCAATGAAGCTAAAAATGATTTGTAAGTTATATTGCAATTTATTTTTTGCAATTATTTCATTAATCAAACTTTACGAATATTAACTTTAATTACAATACAAATTCAACCAAATACCCATTTTGTTAGTAAAAATTGTAAATTATTTTTACCAAATATTATTAGCAATATTACGGACAGACACAATTGCAGCACATCTCGAAGTTGATACTTACTGAAACGCCTCATAATGTTCCCTGCAAATGTAGATCCTTGGTCCTTTTCGCTGCGAGCTCGAAGATCTTTCAATTTAGTGGAGTCTTGTCGATTAAATTTTATATTTGGCACCGATAACAAACGTTTATCGCGACTGTCCTTCTTCTTTCCACGTGGTGGAAGAATGGGTTGGCCATTTTCATCGAATAGTGGTAGCTCAGACGGTCGTGACATTCTTGATCCTTCACAATTCGTAGCTAGTGATCGAACAACAGTTTCCTCCGAGAAATCTACTCTTTTCGATGCAAGACTTTGTGGCTGAGATGATTTCTTTGGTTTCATATCGACACTTTGTAGTATACTGCGTGGAGCACTTATTTGAGATTGGTGCTGGAAGTCATTTAAACTGGACGGTTCAGAATCATCTGAATTGTAGGCGTCGCGATTAGAAATCGCATGTGCGTCGGGTGTGATCGCTTTTTTAGCGTGTACATCATCGATACTTTGAACAATGTCCTTTTCCAATTCGGTAACGAAATCAGATTTTTCCGTATCGGTGGATGCTGAGTTCGACGTTGTGATTGGTGAAACCTCTACCGGCGAAAGAGGTGTTCCTTCGGTAGGGCCATGGTGAAAGATCGATCCACGTTTTGTATTACTGCTACCACTACTCGATGAAACTTCGGAAAAAGTATTCGACAATAAGTTGTTGACTTTAGTGAGTTGACGCTTTAATTTGAAACGACTCCAAGACGATGATTTTCGGCGACATTGAGCTACTGCTGTGTATTGTTCATCTTCTTCCGGAGTTAGAATATCATCATTTTCCTGAGCTTCATTCGCAGGAGATGGTGGCCGAGAATTATTCGGTTCGGAATTGAGTGGCCGCGTAGTACTGGCTACTTTGGATGGACTACTCGATAGTTCAGTTAACTAAAGTACGGGTGGGTTTATGGTTTCATTTTAAAATATTTAAAACATTAAATAAAGTTAAAATTTTAAAATTAGTATGTAGGGTCTCTTACAATCAAACTGTCAACAATATTAGGTCAATCATAGAATATTGAATATTTTCCTATTTGTTTTGTAGAAAGAATCGTTTCTAAACTCTTAAGGTAGACATTTACGTAACATAAAATCTCAATGCATTTTTTCACTCCAATTCAATTGAATGAAAAGATAATGAACATTTGTGGATGCTTGAAATCAGAAAAATCCTTGAAACACATCGAATCCACTAGGTCATACAGAGAAATCGACACAATAAAGGTGTAGATGACACGATACGAATAAATCGCGTAAAGGTTCAAGTCGTTGGCACCACCAAGTTTTTGAGCTGCGAATTGCAAGGCCTAAAATTATGCACTAGGCTTCCCTGAGTTTTGTTCTGTCATTCCCGAGTTTTGTGCTGCTTCCTATCCGTAGAACAAAACTATTTTCTGCTGAAAACATGTCGTTTTGTATGGGAGACCCCTAATGTATCAACTTTTCACTGGTTATCACTGGATATCACTGGTTGAATAGTCTTGTGCTGCCACCTGCAAGCAGAACAAAACTACTTGCTGGTCGAAAGATGTCATTTTGTATGGGAGACCCCTAATGTATCAACTTTTTCGAATCTATAAATACAGATCTGAAATCTACACGTTTTGTGCTGCCGATATCACTAATTTGATACTTTGGGACTGACATATATTGCGAAATAGATGGAAAACAGGGGCGCCGGAAACGGTCTTGCCTCGAGGCTTGGGCAACACTACGATTAAATTTGTCGAGGCTGAGCTACACTACGACTCGTCGGTGCAACGACAAACATTTTTTTCTCAATATTTAACATGTCTATGTAAAAAACACTGAATCAGAAGTTCTGATGTAATGAAAAATGTTGAAAATATTTTTTATCTGATTGGAATATTGTGTTTTGGCATACAGTCCGGGAAATAACGTGATCTCTCCTAAGGAGTTTAAAAGATGTCATTAAAGGGGTCGAAGTTTCCGTACTAAATTTTTTTCGTGGACCTCATACCTCAGAAAATACTGAACGAAGTACTTCTCATCCTTGAGTTCTAACAATCGGAATAAAATGTGCCTTAAGGGGCGATTAAATTCTAGGAATTAACCTTTAGAGACATCAATCTCCATCTAAGTCTCAAAGAGAGATAAAAAAACAGAGGGAAGTACTTCTCTTCCCAGACTTCTAGCACTGGGACCTTGTGGAGATATGGAATTCTAGGAACTGACCTCTACGGACCTTTCACCTTTCCTCTGGTGAAAATGGGGGAAATCGTTTGAAACGCACATTAAATCTCACATTTTTGAAAGAAAAAAATGAATAGGAAATTACTAATCACAGGGCTGTGGCTCCTGACCCTTTGATATATCAGAGCTCGGCCAGCTATCTTTGATATCGTATACGAATACCTTTCCAAAACGTCCTGGATATCCTGGACCCTTTGCAAAAAAGTTGTTCCATGGATTATAGGTATTGAATCAAAGTTTCCGAAACCGCCGAGACCATCAAAAGATATTCAGATTTGACGGAGATATTTTAGTTTGAAGTTTTACATAAGACAGGTTTTAACCGGCTATTACCGGTTGATGAGGTCCAAGAAAAAAAAATTAGTTAGGAAGCTTCGTCTCCACAAGTCGAAAATCATCTAAACTCTCTAGCGAGCGAGACGACTTTTTTTGACATAGTGCCCTGTACTCATATCACTATTTTGAAATAAATCATGCAATTTCGTGTCCGCATAAATCTTTCAAATTTTCCATTAACAAAATTCCAATTCGCGGGTACACAGCCCGCACGGTTCCAATTTCAGGTTATACTAAAATAGACATAATCTTCTTGTAGAATCCTTTTACCTATAGCCCGTTAGACATGATGATGCTGATACTAAAAATCATTGTACCTGTAAGCTTTAGTTTCGTATGACCTAGAATTTACTCGTCCCGAGATATATTCGGGCAACACTACGAAAAAATATAAAGCGGCGCCACTGGTGGAAAATGTTTACAAAGAAAAATATAAAAGTGAACGAAAGTTTGGAATTGACTTGGGAGGTGGTTTTTGTAGATTTACAATGATAAAAAGTTTCCATATGTTTTTATTTCGAAAAAAAATGTCGCGGTATGCTGACATGGCCTCTGAAGGTTTTTGCGGCATTTTAGACCGTTACATGGGTCGCGTGAAGAATTTCATTACTCAAATTCTCCAAACAGAGATTCCTCGCAAAACGCCTATACTACATGGGGTGAAAAGTCCGCGGCCTCACATAGAGATGGCGTCATTACTTCAGAATTTTTGTTAACATTCAGTAGTACCACCCTTTACTTGTCTACAGCCAAAATTTCCTGACATTTGGTGTCATAGTTTTCGAATTACTGTCAATAGAGTGACGCAGGTTTTTGTTGTTCGTAAAAATGGAAAATAATGAATTCCATGTGTTGATTAAACATTGTTTCTTAATGGGAAAAAATACGGTGCAAAGCAAAGAATGGCTGGATAAGTGTTATGGCACATCTTCTCCGTCGTATACAACGGTCAAGAAGTGGCATGCTGACTTTAAACGAGGTAATACAAGCACCGATGATGCCCCACGTTCCGGACGTCCAAGTGAAGCAGTTACTGAAGAAAACATCAAAAGAATCCATCGTATTGTTTTGGCTGATCGGAAAGTTAAAGTTAGTGAAATAGCTGACATCCTCAAAATATCAACAGAACGGGTGCGACACATTTTACACGAGTATTTGGACATGGAAAAGCTTTCTGCGCGATGGGTGCCGCGTTTTCTAACAATTGATCAAAAGCAGCACCGTCTTGACGATTCAGAGCGTAATTTAGCTTTGTTCGAGCGTAATCCAACGGAGTTTTTGCGTAGATTTGTCACGATTGATGAAACGGGGATTCATTACTATACACCAGAGTCCAATAGACAGTCTGCAGAGTGGTTAGAATTTGGTCAAAGCCGACCGAAGCGCCCAAAGGCACAGCGTTCTGCAGGCAAGGTTATGGCCACGATTTTTTGGGATGCGCATGGCATAATAATTATCGACTATTTGGAGAAAGGAAAAACAATAACTGGCGAGTACTATGTCACATTATTGGAACAGCTCGACAACGAGATCAAGAGAAAACGACCGCATATGCAGAAGAAAAAGGTCCTGTTTCATCATGACAATGCACCAGCGCATTCATCCATAAAAGCAACTGTGAAACTGGACTCTTTGGGCTATGAATTACTCCACCACCCACCTTACTCTCCAGATCTGGCCCCCAGCGACTACTATTTGTTCCCAAACTTAAAAAGATGGCTACAGGGAAAAAGATTTTACTCTAATGATGAGGTGATATCCGAAACAGAGGCCTATTTTGCAGGGTTGGAGAAATCCTATTATACCAAAGGTATCCAAATGTTGCAGGACCGTTGGACTAAGTGCATTTCCCTTCAGGGAGACTACGTTGAAGAATAAAATTAATTTCATATGTAAAAGTTAGTTCTTTCATTGCAAGGCCGCGGACTTTTCACCCCATGTAGTACATCTAGCTTTCAAGTGAAAACGTTCGCAATTTTTTGAATCAGTATTACTCAAACGGCCCCAAAAGAAGTGAGGAAAAAAACTAATTTAAAAGGTCAGTGAAACATTTTCGGACATATCTCAGTGAGTACAGAGTATGGGAATCTTTCGTCTGGGTGTCAAAATAAAAAGAGAGGTACGAGACATAGCAATCGGCGGAGAAAAGTGTGAAAATAGGTTCAATGGCTCGGAGTATATTGCTTGAAGAGTGCATTGGTTTTCCGTTGATGGTTCAACGTTTGTGTGTCTGGTGTGCCACCACCACAATAGAACGTTCATAGAACGATTTTCAATTTTCCCAGCGGTTTTTTATTGGCGAAAGCACCATTGCTGTCGTTAGCACAAACAGTTGATTTTCCATAACTCAGTGTTCCGGAGTTCAATATGGAGCTCTCGATGATTACAGGCCACACAAATGTCTTTACATGGCTGAATACGGATCAATATACAACTACTATTATTAGTCCATAGACCAGAAATGTGAGTTTGCGTACGAGTACGTACTTCTTGTTACAACACCCCCTCCCCCTCCTAAACTCCGTACTGTCAACAAAATTGCACTCATTTAAATCAAAGTTCAAACAATAAAATCATATGACATTCGAACAATTTGAATAGAGTAAGAGTGCCTGATGTGGAACACCCAAAATAGAAGGCAAAAAGCTTTACTTCACTGTCCTAAAATCCGAGAAAAAGTTATTTTAAACTCAATGCTGAACTGTTGTACACTATTCTAGTCAGTGTCAGACTTAATGAAGTCGCCCAATTAGAAATAATTCGATTTTTTTCAGAAGTACTACATTTTGAACATTTTAAAATTGGGTACCCACTGTGGAACATAGCGTGGAAATAGTAACTTATTTAAGGAAAACCAAAATAAGTGCAAAAAATGACATAAGCTAGATGGAAAGGCATAAAAACTTGTCTTAAGATCATAATCACCAATGACTTCGCAGCCTTATATCAAGCAAAATTTGCCTTGACTTAGAAAAGTCTTACGCCTTGCTTCGACACGAGTGGATGTTATCGCCAGCACAAAACGCGTAGATTTCAGATCTGCATTTATAGATTCGAAAAAGTTTATACATTAGGGGTCTCCCATACAAAATGACATGTTTCGACCAGAAAATAGTTTTGTTCTACGGATAGGAAGCAGCACAAAAGCAGAACAAAACTCAGGGAAGCCTAGTGCATAATTTTAGGCCTTGCAATTCGCAGCTCAAAAACTTGGTGGTGCCAACGACTTACATCTATCGCGTAAGGCTTGTTTGAAAGCTCAACTTGATAACAAAAATTCCAATAGTTCCAATGCGTCCAATATGTTCACTGCTTTAAAGCGTTTAAAGCTCTGTTGTTATATTGGACACGATGCGAATAAATGGGGCAAAAATAACGATAACTAATTACGATTTCCTCGTAGCTCCATTCGACATGAATGAAAGATGATAATCGCAATTATTTATCGATAATTTTATCAAGTTGATTTGAAATTTGCGTTGAGTTACATTTTTCTTGTGGTGAATTTATTTCAACTTTTGCCGCATTTGTGGTATCAATTCTTTAGCATTCGTACCAAAATATAGAACAGAAGATAATATTTCTATAGAATTCTAATGATTTTAAAATTCATAAAATAACATCCAGAGAGAGCACCTTAGGTTTCTCTTTTCGCTAAATTGGATTAAATTAACAAATACAATGAAAGCTTATGTAAAGCCAATGTCTTATTTAAATTTTACTCGAAAGTCTAACTAAAGGATGCAGCACGTAAAATAATGTTCTTAGCTGAAAACAAGAAGCAATATAAAAGATACCGGAAAATTACGTGGATAATCCCATGTGAGTGTAAATAAAGAAATATTTTGTGTGTGTCTCTCTGAATGACACGAAACGTTGAAAAGAATTATCTTAAATTACATTTTTTCATTATAGTTTAGTTCTTCGCCAGTTGTTGGAGTAACAAAAATGACAACGCGGTGAGAGGACTCGTCAAAAAATGAGTAATAAGGAAAATTACAAAGAAAGGAATGTTGCCGCTGCTTATGATTCATCCAATGAAATACATGTTTTCTAATATTGTTATGTGAAAAAAATACATAATTTTACTCCACCAAAGTTATTCTTTCTGTTTTACCTGTTCTCATCTGACGAACAGATTCATTCTTCAAACAGCAAATATTTCCTTTTAGCGAAAAGTGTACTTTTTCTGTCTCAAATGAGTTACGTAAAATTGTTTTTTTGTAACTAACGAACGTAACACATTTTTACCCGAAAAAACTACAACTTTGCTCATAAAACATTTTTATTTGTGAAACAATAACTTTGTTAACCGAAAAATATATATCTTTAGTTGAATCATATGAGAATAAAATAAAAAAAAGTAAAAAAATAAGTCGACTGGGAGTGGCATTGCAATGCTAAACATGTCAGAAACTGGAAGATCATAATTTTTTTTAACATTTTACGAAATTCGTAGTTTTTCTTATAATTCACTAAAAATAAAATAATTGTAAACTTTTTGTAACCAAGTGATACCGAAAAGTAATACGAATTGTGACATTTAGTGAATCATAAGGAAATGATGGAATTCATGCGTTTAGTGCGACGTCGTCATTTTCATTTCATCATGAAATACATAAGTTGACAAGAACATATTTTTCGTCGCTTCACATATTATGCATTTCCTTATGAAATGTTGTAAGCTTGACATAAGCCGACGCCGCTCTGAAAGCATGGATTGCGACAGTTTCATTTAGTTGCGTCTACAAACAGACACTGTAACATTTTCGTTACTCAACAATATTATGTAATGCAAAAAAAAGAGAAAATCGTTTAAACCTTTAAAATTCAGTAAAGCGCTTAGTGAGGAATCAAAAATTTGTGTATTTTTTTAATAACGCTCTACTAATAAATGCGCTTATCGGTACCAACAGCTGTACCGATAAGCGGACTTATCTAGAAATTTTCGAACAGAATCAAGGCACACTACATTTTTTGTAAATAATTATTCTTTTATGTTCTAACTTTATTTAAAAAGTGCATTTATCGGTAAAAATGATAAAAAAAAACGTTCTTTACATGTTGTGATAGAGTGGACCTGATGAAAGGCCGCACTTTTAAGCTCGTAAAGAAATTTTCTATGAATAATTTAGCGATAGCTGTTGTAGCTCGATAAATGAAAGAGACGAATTCGCTCAGTAACTAAAAATCTTTGGCATAGTTGCTCCGTTAACATTGCTTATTAATTCGGCCGCACATATAAAAGTGTCGAAGAATTATAATTTTGAGAAAATCATTTAATATTTGGGACGACGTCATAAATCTGGAAAATTCTCAACGGAAAATGCTGTCGCACTCAAAATGTATAACCTTCGATTGTCACACTGCGTTTTTTTATTCATAACATTCGCTGAAATTTCTTAACTTCAAAAAAAAAAAAAAAAATTCCTGAAATTCCCCACAATTTCAGAAAATTCTCCGAAAATTCCTTTCTTATTTGTAATTTGACTTGACTAACTGTAACAAATGTCAGTACCAGCCGCTGGACGAAAACGAACCGTTAGCACCGCATTAGGGGTCATTCATAAAGGATGTCACGTTTGCTATAAAAACTGAGTATCCATAAAAAGGTAATAACTCAGTCACGACAGCAAATTCTGTTTATAGAACTTTGGCTACCCCCCCCCAAATTGGGGGTGTGTTTTGGGGGGTAGCCGGAGTACTATAAACAAAATCTCTGACCAGTTAGGAGATATGGACTTTGTGGAGTTTTTAGCAAGCGTGACATCCTTTATGAATGACCCCTTACCAGGTACAGTCTTTTCTTCTATAGAAATATATTTTGGTGATTTCGTCTTAAAAGTCTTAATTGTCATATTCGTTTCCCATCGATATCTGGCGTAAAAAAACTGCAGCAACATTTTCATCGTTATTTACGTCATGACAGTAGGCTAATCCGTTATATTCATGTTCAAAAATCTATATTTCGTGAAATATTCACAATTTAAATGTAAGAATTCTTAAAACGTGATTTAGAAATGTTCAAAAATGTCGCGAAAAATATTTGTACATGTAGGCCGCAGATTAATAGTCGTAAACTTGTTAGACAAAGTGACAGGTTTGATTTCTCCTCATACATAACCTCAAAAAAATATATTTTCCAAATTTTCGTCAGAAACTTGTCGAAATTAGTTGTAAACGTTAAAGTATTTCATAATAAGTCGAAACGAGACTAGTCTGACGAAAAAAAGATGAATTTCTTGGTTGATTCTTTGATTTTGATACTGACTGTCGTCTCAGAGCGCTGAACAACAATTCGCTTGAAAACCACTAGGCAATTCATCCCTTTTTCGTCGGACTATATATCGGAAAATATATTTTATTGTCTATGCCATCCGGAAGTTTCGCATTACATGTATGTTTACCCCCTGCGGAAATGAGCCATTACACGTAGGATTTTTTGGGATATTTTACTCGGGATAACTTTTGTGAACTCTCGAACTCACTCGTGTGTTGGTAATTTTTATTCGGGATAACTTTTGTGAACTCTCGAACTCACTCGTGTGTTGTTGATCAACTCGGTTTGAAAACTATTATTTTGACGCGTGAAAAAAACTGTTATTTTGACACGTGTAGTTGCATACCTCGCCTTCGGCTCGGATATGCAAATTCTACACTTGTCAAAATAACAGTTTTTTCACTTGTCAAAATAACAGTTCTCAAACCTTGTTGCTCAACAACACACTCTTGAGTTCGGCTCGTATCACAAAATTGATCCCTCGTGTAATGAACGACTTCCGCCGCATCCAATGTAATCTACTATTTTTGAGGTTATGTATGGGGAGAAATCAAACCTGTCACTTTGTCTAACAACTTTACGACTAGTAATCTGCGGCCTACATGCACACATATTTTTCTCGACATTTTTGAACATTCCTAAATCACGTTTTAAGAATTCTTACATTTAAATTGTGAATATTTCACGAGATATAGATTTTTGAACATGAATATAACGGATTAGCCTACTGTACGTCATGTCACTAGGAAGGAAAAGTTGAAAAGTCAACTATCCAAGTGATGCACTAGACGTAACATTTAATGCCTTTCGATGTGTGATATTTGTGCTGCAGCCCATCCTCATTCATGCCACCCTATCATCCGCCAAGAAGATGGTTTGAGTGTCAGGTGAAAGTCCGCTAACTTTAATCTTCTCCTTGGGCTACCTCTAGGCCGATTGCATGTCATAACTAATACAAAAGGGATTATTGTTTGTTCACAACAAGAAAGTCTTCCAGTCTAAGTGTAATTTTTAGAAGAGCGTAACTCTAAGCAACTATGTACAACATTTTTCGCTCATGAACGAGCTTCGTGAGCAAAGCGTCGCATAAATAAAAAAAACTACTTGCATTATGATCGCACGAATCTTTTTTGTGTATAAAATGTATTTTGGCCAAAGAATAGTTTATTACTTTAGTACAATTGAAAAAAGTCTGAAATTTTGCAGGTTTTTCAACCTCTGTGTGTTTTTCGGAAAAGTTTTGGCTCTTTTCTCTGTTCCGTCGATGTTTTTTTTTGTAAATATTTCAGTTTATTAGAACTTTTATAAAATGGCTTTGTCTTCTGGTATATGCTATGACTTTTAGGGATATAAAGAAAAAATAATTAAATTTGTATTCATACAAAAAGTACGCCAAGTAGCAACGCAACACTAACACAATATTTTTTTTGTTGAAAACAAAACCGCAGAAATGCAACTTTGAATAAATTAGTGAGGTATACCACAGGTCGTACTTCATGAATGCTCACTTAGCTTGATTAAAAGCAGTTGGCTTGATCTCTCAATCATTCATGGTGAGTCAGATCAACAAGCCATCCGTCATTCAAAATAAAAAAAAATAGAATTTAATAACAAAAATTTAAAATAAAAACTGGAATGTTCAAACAATAAAAGGTAAAAAAGGTTCACCTTTGTTAAATCAATTATTCAAAATGTCATTTGCATTGTCAAAATTATTGACATAAATATACTAACCTGATCTATACTGGGTGATCTGGCTTGATCATCACGATTTATAGTATCGATACGCTTTGGACTGCGAGGAGCCCGCGAATATGGGTCTTGAGCACCATACAAATCCGGACTCGCCACATTGAGAAGACATATTTTTTGAATTATATCGACAATAACTAAGCCATGTTCGTTACCGTAGGCCATACTAAACAATCAGATTTTGTGACAACCACAGAAAATGATTATAAATGTGAAACTTACAGTCCATAACTAGAATTTATACAAAGCGAAGTTATTTGACCAGGATGAGAACCGTTTGTCCATGGCGTCAAACAAATAAGCTGCGCTTGGAAACCAGGTGCTTTACGTTGAGGCCCTGATCGCACTTTCAACATGCCATCATTCTGAAAAAAGGGAAATCACTGTTGGTAAGATTTGTTTCACTCACATTACTGAAAAATATTTTGGAGTTTTTTTTTAATTCAGTGGTAAAGTAACAGTCGATGTTAATCGCCTGCAATAAAGTCTATCCGCCATAAGTTACCACTTATAAATATAAATAACTTACAAATGAAAGAAAATAATGTGGCGAAGAGAATTCCGTTTCAAGTTTTCTCTCTGTTTGAATAATTTAGGCGATAAATTACCAGGTCTTGTTGATACAAAATCTAACGAGTTTCCTGCACCATTAAGTCTTAAATAACACTAAACAACAAAAACCTCTTAAAAGGTAGAGTGTGACGCAGTCCGTGAGTCTGCTTCCAAAATTAATGATATCGCTTGAGGTGACGCTGAGCCATTCCACGAAAACTTCGTTCCAACGCTCGAAATGCTCAGTTGTTACAAAATGATATTTATGTAAAAGCGTGTATCATAAACATTGATACTTCAACTTGAGATTAGTTACTTTCCTATGAATATTATTTTGTAACTACTGAGAATTTTGTGAGTGGGGACGATGATGTCCGTGGAATTACCCCGCTATCGCTGATAATACGCAGAAGTTTGTTTGAATACAACCTTGTGTTCAAAGTTTTAATTACAGCGCTGTTTCCAAAACCAAATTACGTTGTGTTAAAAAAATTGCGTCACAAATGCCGGACCCACCAGCGGAATAATTTTTCTGTACTTTCAGTTTTTGGGCTGCAAAAATTTGACTTTTACGTGTAAAAACTGAAAGTATTGAAAAATTATTCCGCTGGTGGGTCCGGCATTTGTGACATAATTTTTTTAACAAAACGTAATTTTGTTTTGAAAACAGCGCTGTAATTTTTCAGAAATTAAAACTTTGAACACAAAGTTCTATTCAACCAAACTTCTGCGTATTATCAGCGATAGCGTCACCTCAAGCGATATCATTAATTTTGGAAGCAGACTCACGGACTGCGTCACACTCTACCTTTTAAGAGGTTTTTGTTGTGATATCAGTAGTTTTGGAAATTTTCAGTTATTGAAAAAATTTCTATTTTTTGAAAAAAATTTTCTCGGAAAAAAAATTTTCTTAAAAAAAAATTTTTTTCTTAG